>OY978023.1:12464355-12856855 GCA_963854515.1 Pandemis heparana | reverse complement strand
CGGCGTAAAGTTGTCAACAACTGGATAAGACGCACAGCCGCTTCTGCGAACTGTTAGTTTATTTTTGCAGGCACATTTTACAGGTTAAAAAAGTAGCGTTTACCACCAGCTGTACAAACAGGAAATGTACCCACTTTCTGACAAGTTATATTGTCCCAATCTAAGTGTCGTATATTAAGTAATTACTGGCGAGTAGATGGCACTTTGATGAAAACGGACCAGTATGCTTATTGTAGGTTTTCGGTCACAAAATACGTCTCAAACACGTTTCCGTTAAAATGTCAAATACTATGAGATCAGTTTGTTGCCGTTTCGATCCGCAGGTGGCACTGCCATAGTAATTGAGATGTTAGAGGCTCACAGCCTTATTCATAAAAAGTTAGAGGCTCGCTATAGGACCGATGCAAAAAAATATGATTCATAAACGTCAATTAGCGCTAATCAGTCCATCAAGGGTCTGTTAAGTCTTCCGAAAGTTAGCGGACCGTAGACCCTACTTTATCTCTTTGCTAACTCACAAAATGGCCGCTACAAATGTGAACAGCTGATTTTGGCAATAGCAAAACCATACGCAAGACAGTTTTTTTGTTTTAAGTTTTTATTCCCTCCGGAAAAGGTAAAGGAAATTAGATCCACACAACGTTTCCCGCTAATTCGCTGCCACTGCTGTCAATTTTTTTTTATTCACTAAAAGGCCTTTTTTGGCATTTTTGGTCTATGATTTGTCAAGGTGACAACATAACGCGTCTAATCAATCCATCAGCAGCTCATTAGCTAAGAAACTGCTAATAAGCGTTTATGAATCATACTTTTTAACAACTGTCAAATAAGCTTAATCAGTCTGTTAACTAATAGACTGATCAAACCTCAATTAAGGATTTTTTATGAATAAGGCTGTCAGTCTTGTAGAATCGACTCGAACTGAGACTTTCGGAATTTATATGTGAAATAACATTTGAAACTGTACACGAGCTTTTCGGTGAACGAAAACATCGTGAGCAAACCTGCTTAAACCTGCGAAGCAATTTTTTGTGTGTGAAGTTCCCGATACATATGCATGGTGCCCAAGCCATTATGAGATGACACTTGTGCCCAACAGTGGGACGTATATGATACGCAATGTATTAGGATGTTGCTGGCCTAGTCGCTGGGCGGGACGCGCATAACCGTGGCGGTTACGCTTAAGAATGGGACAGAATTTTAATCGCATCTTGCATAAAGCCTTGCCCGGACGTCATCTACACTGCTCCGTATTTACAGCCCTAGGTGTATAATGTATTATTATTTTGTTTTTGTCTATAAAATTCAATAATATTGTTGTGTGTTTAGTGACTGACGGCGGCGATGCGGGAGACTGCGCGTCTTCTATGGAGCAGTTCAAAGGAGAGCTTCATCGGATCTTCGATTGTGCACTCAAAGATGAACATCAGGTAAGGCATTAAAGTTAGTGGGCTTTTGCCACTGGCAATAATACGTTTGGAAAGCAAGTCAGTGATTCTAAAAAAAAGTTTTTGTTTTATATCTCCTTGGTGATTTTATTTTAGGCAACCCATTTTATTTTTCTTCGAAAAACAATCTTTGTATTTTGATCTTAAACAGTTTTCAATTATTTGTAAATCTGTGCATAATTTCGTTAAATAATAACTTAGTCTTTTTTATTTTTGAATTATTAGGTAATAAATAATTAATAATATCCGTTTTTATTAATGGTACGTTACGGTAACAAGTTAAGTAACACTTATTTTATTCACGACATGAATAAAATACTTTCGCTTTTATAATACAAAGTAGGGATTATTTTGTCACTTCTTGCGACATGGACTCCTAACATTGTCGAAACTTGTGTGCGACAGACGATGCTGCACTACCATATAAACGACACGATGCGCTACAGCGAGCTGTTCGCCAACATAGAGGGCCTCAAGCAGGCCTTTCCGCAGCTGGTCGAGGACTACACGGTCACCGAGACCACCTTGGAGGAGGTGTTCTTGTCCTTCGCGCGGGAGGCGCAGGAGGCCTCCGAGGTGTAAGGAGTACACATAAAAATTATGAACTTCGAATCGACCGTAAGACTGCTCGAATCCTCATTTGCCCGAATTTCATATGCCATGATTTAACCTCAGACTCTGGGTATAAGTTATTGTACATTCACAGTTCAATTTCAAATTTATGTTAATTATAAGTTACTATTTCAAAAGTAAAACTCTTTTTCTCCCTGAAACCATATTTTATTCAGTAGCTTTGAAATGGCTATCCTGTAGAACTCTATAGGTAGGTTAGGTTAGTTTTAGAATTCTGAAAAGAGAAAAAAAGAGTTATGGGCACATGAAGTTATGGCAAACGATGGGGAACCAACAATGCTTCTTTGTTTGGTATATTTTTTTTTCGTCTATTATTCGTTTTGCAGCAATAATTTGGCTTAATTGCTTGGTTGATAAAAACATATGCTCAGGACTTTTAAAAAGAGGTCCTAAATTCCTATTTGTGTTAAATCGAACGCTGATTGGCTGTTCCTTTTCGCGTCCAATTGTCGATTCTTAAATTATACTCGTAGATTTAATGTTATATTTATATGGTCCTGTATTGACCCAAAAAGAGTATTGATATAGAATAAATTAAAATAGAGTAGTCAACGGCTGTGTATAGATATTTGATATGTAAAGTCATTGCAAGATTCGCAGTATTTATAATCATTTCGTGGCAAGATCATTTTTGTAATTTTTCATTTTGCGATTCCCTGACTATTTATAAAGTAGTTTTGTTAATATGTTTGTGTATTGAACAAAATAAACAGGTTATGGTAAGATTTTAAATTAGAATTAGTATCAGGTATCTATTTCATGGCTTGTTTGTTTTTTACTGGCATCTAAATATTTTTTACAATATGTATCGTAGGTTCGTTAATAAATCGGTTTAAGGGTGGATATATAAAAAAAAAGAAACATTTTTATGTCGTTAGTAAAAATAGTTCCCGGCCATAGCTTTAATTTTTCGATTTTTTTCTATGTGTTCTAGTTTTCAGTGTCATTTAGACATAAATTTTCCAATGGGTTAACCGTAAAAATAGAAAAAAAAATGGAAAGTATTTTTTTTTTATTCTTTGGCTTTTTATATTATTCGAATTCGAAATTTATATTACAGTCGAATCCGCTCTAAACTAGGTAAGTATGTATGTTAAAATTAAATTTATATTCGTATTTATAACTTACATACCAGCTGATCACACTATTGTTACGCTGGCTTGTAATTGGTATTAAATTATACATATAAGGGACTATGTTTAAATAGTTTATAGTACATAAATTAACGATGATGGGGCCTTGATACTTCCAGCCTTCGATTTTTCGAACAATTACAGAACTTTTTTGTATATAAAAAAAAGAAAAAAACAGCCAGTGTGTTGAGCAACTCATAAACACGAAAACAAAAGAAAAAACATTAATTTTTTATTATCATTTGCCACTCATGTCTAGCCTAGCGTTTGCGTTACTGTTTTATTTTTATTTAGAAGGCGATATAAAGACTTTGTTCTTTCTCACGCACACTGGTTGTATTCGAGCTAGAGGTAAATATTATACAGAATAAAATAGCGCCACCGCTTTTTTATAAGTAAAGAAAATATTATTGTGAAACAACTACATGAAAACTAAATGAAAGTTAATTAACTGTTAGTGTCGCCGTCTCTGTTATGATTTTGTAATTTAAATGCCTGGTTCGTGAATTTTCTAGTAGTCTGGTAGTTTTCAATGTATGTGACTGTCATAATTGTATAGAAAATTTGTACCAGTTTTGACCACCATGCGTTTTTATCGTCTCGAAAACTGTGACATGTATGAATAGAAAATGAATGATTGCCAAAAATAAGGAATAAAATGTGAGAGCTTACGCTTACAGTCGATATAAAATACTGTAGTATATTTGAATAAAATGGTTTACATACTAAAGTTTATTTCAAACTTATCTAAGCAATTTTCTCCTTTGAAATAAAATTTAATTTTTTCGTATTTCATTATTGGTAAAGCAATAAAGGTAAATAGGTACGTGAAATTTACTGCGGACACTTTAATTTAATTGATGTATTTCTAAATGATAAAAGTGCCTGTCTCTCGTGGTAGGAGATGAAATCTCAATTCTTGGTGTTTAATATTAGTATCACATAAAAAATGTTTATTGTGTTGTTGTTTTAGTGATTTTGTTTCTATTTTATAATATTTTTAAATATCTAGCAATTTATAATATTTTACCAGTCGTCAGTCAGTAGGTATAAACCTACATTAGAATAAATATATCTGTCTACTGTATTTTATAATGTATCAGCTAAGTGTATGAATTTATTTAAATTTTAATATCTTGACAATAACGTTACATTTTGCGGCTTATTTTTTTTTTACCTGCAGCTGCCTCTTTCGCTTCCTATGAATTTGAAAGAGACAGACGTAACAAACATGACGATGAAGCTCTTGTATGTCGTATATTAAAAAAGACAAGTTTGTTTCGGTTTGTAGCAGAATAATTTGCTCAAAAATTTAATCTCGATGTATCTAGACTAAATTTCATTATTTGTCCATTTTACACACTAAGGGCCTGTATCACCACACCTTAACCGTCAGTTATCTGTGATGACGTCTCTGTCAGTTTCGTAGTAATAAATAGAGATGGAATCATAGATAACTGACAGTTAAGGAGTGGTGAGACAGGCTCTAAGTCTACTCTCTATTTTGTAGTTAATTTACGCTATTGATTTATCCTATACTTTTTTGGCGCACAACGTTTTACTTTGGTGGGGTTATGGGGTGTTCGATCGATTTACCACTTCGTTAATAATTAAAATTTATTTTAAAGTGAACCTTAATATGTATTTAAAACTCATTGTTTTCATTGTCTTTTTCAACTCTGACGATATTTTAAAACTGATCAACGCGCATACGAATGAGTTACAACATCGATTTTCAAAATTAGTCTGCCTTATGTGACGCGACGTCCAAATTAAAACAGGACAATCGATCGAACTTAATGGACACATTTTTGGAGTTACAGTGTTTTGTTTGCACTTATAGCACTGTTTTATGAAAGATTCGCTTTCTGCTAAGTATTATTAATAAGAGGCTATAATATATCGATCATAATTATACTGTAGATGTAACATCAGCACAGCAGCTCGAAAATGACAAAGCAAGTTTTGAGAGCTGTTTTCAATGCACTCGCGGCTGGACCAATGATGCGAAACGATGTCTCGAAATATTTAAAAATAATAAAATTGGGGACTATGTGATATCTACAGTGTATATGTTCGAAGTTATAATATGACTGTATCTACGAACGTACATTCCTGTAAAAAGGCTTCTATTTATTTTATTATGATGTTTTGTAGTAATCTCGCCACTATTTCGGCCATCTTTTAGTCCAGGGGTGGCCAACTTAATTAGACCCAAGATCTCCTGTTTATTAACAAAACCCTGCGCGATCTACCAATTAGCAATTACATACTTCATGAAACCTTAATTGAAACACGTTACGCAGCATATTAATACGTAGACCAGAGTCTACGTATTAATATTTTTTGCCTTGCCACGATCGACTGGACTAACAATCGCGATCGACCTGTTGGCCACCCCTGTTTAGTCGATGTATTCTAGCTACTACCCTACTATTGGCACGTTTTTGTCAGATTTGGAGCCCTGTTTTGATGATTAGAATCTTTGGAAGAATGTTAATGACACTCCGACCAAATAAAAAGTGACAACAACGGACTGTGAGGCCGGGTAAAACTGCGCCTCGCCTTGCGTATTGCAAACTACTTAGTGACCAACTAGTGTTTAACAATAACTTTAACCTTAGCCAACGATTTTGACGTATATATTTGAAAGAGAACTTATGAAATATATATATGTCCAAATTGTCGGTTATTGGTGCAATTCACACTTGCTTAGTTACAAGGCGAGGCTTAGTTTGACGAATAGTCTATTGGTTAGGGAACCTGACCTGACTATGAAGCTTGAGGTCCCGGGTTCGATCCCCGGTCAAGCAGATATTATGTATGAAATACGAATGTTTAATATGTATTTAGGTAAATATGTATTTATTTGTTTCAATTTATCTGTTGTCTAGTATAGTAAGTACATACAAGCTTTGCTTAGTTTGGGTCAATTGGTGTCATGTCCCGTGATAATAATATATTTTATTTATGTATGTATAAACAATCTCCGCAGAACTCAATCTCTTTTTATTTGGTCTAAGTAACAATAGGGTAGTTATATTCTACTATAGCATAGTTATATTACAAAACATTACGTTCTCTTCTGATGTTGGAACTGAACAATTATTATTCCAAAAACATATTTTTTCGCTAGACTAAGTTTTTGTACCACCTGCATGTTTTATTTAAGGTTATCACAATTATTTACGGTGTCTATTTGTACTTACTTTGTCACATGATATTATTATGGTATGATAAGACTGCATTTATACAGCAACTATTTTGATTTGAAATAAACACTTATATTTTATTGATTTTAGAGTTTTTTTTTTTCTACATTACCTCCTGGGGTCCCTGTGAGTACATCAACAAATAAAAAAACCAATTGAAATTGTCAACATTTTAATATTTTCATTTAATAATTTCATTATAAATTAACCTTTTGTCCACCACCTTTTAACCTTTTCACCGCCAAGCAGCTCTAGTGTCACTCGCAAACTGTCAAGTCAAATAAAGGTGCATTTTACACTGCATGTAGTGACTTCATAGCAAATCATACTCATACTCATACTCATACTCGTTTAATCGTAATAATTATTGTTATTACATGTAATTTTTATCATTATTTTATTATATTCCATGTCAGAACAACTCATGAAATTAAAAAAAAAATCAATTATTTTTTTAATAAAACTGCAGCATTATAATAAAACAAATATTCTGCAATCAGTAAGTAGGCTTTGCCTGCCAGGAAAAGAGTTCGTCGAATGTGTAAAATCAATGGCGTTGAGAAGGTTAATAAGACTGCGAGTGCATTATCAATCCATAGGTACGTGGCATTAACTTCAAATTTGCTGCGGTTAAAAGGTTAAAGTCAAATCGACACATTCTGTACTTTAACCAATACACTGGGTCTTACAATTAATTCGGAATACATTTGTATGAGGTTGGGTTAGTTTTCTGGAACACCTATGTAAATTTTTTTCAGGAATTTTCAATTGTGGTTAGCGACAGTTTCCATACATTTAGTCAATGTTCTAACTCAAACCACCTCAAACTCAAACTCAAAATCGAAATGCTGACAAAATAATACATAAATCGTGACCGATTGTTTCGCTTTAAAAATAAATAGAACTTGTATTCAGGTTTTCGATTTTGTGTCGCTACTCAGGTTGCAGATATTCTCGAGTTGATTCTTTCGTTCCTACGATTATTGAAGAAAATCTTATTAAAAATGATATTTTGCAGTGGTTACTTGGTAAATTTTAATACTTTATGAGTTCCTTTAAGCCTACAACAACATAACTATTGTGTAATCTAAGACAAAAGTGTGACAATGTCTTTGAGAAGTGTTTGTTTACATGATGAGACACGTAAGGATGAATGGACCTTAAATGATACCTCATTTTACTGTTACACGATAACATGCTACTTTGCAACCACACGTACAAGACAGCTATATCCGTGTCCCGTTTCTCGAAGCTGCAAGTTATAATTTACAAGTTTAAACTGGCAACACTGATGAAATCCCAACCACTGATTGGTTCATTGGGCCCGTATTGCTAGTATAGACATTTAAATTTTAACTTATAAAAATTAATTATGAAAATAATGACAATGTCGGTGATAAATGACAATTCTGGGGCCTTAACATGACGTCTTAATGCGATTCAGTTTAGGTTCGCTCGCTGTCAGATTCATACTAAAAGTGACAGCTAAAACTTGAACTGAGTCGGAATTAGGACGTAATGGTAAGGGCCCTGTTTACATTATAAACTCGACCAGAATCAACGCCGGTTGGCTTCATATTGACTACCTACGCGGGTGGATTTTTGACATTGTAATTTGTGTGCCATGCTAAACGTATTGCACACAAATTACAACGTCAAAAATCCAACCACGCATTGCATCTCGAATTGTCAGATGTCGCCGACAATTGTCAGTTTGGTGAAATAGGGGCCTATTGTCAAGTGCGGCACGGTATGTGAATCAACCCTTGGTGATAGACTTTTATTTTCGTATTAAAGGAATAAAATACTATACCTCGTTTAATAAAAAAATAAAAGTCCATCACGATGAATTATTGCATTAGACACATTTATACACTAAAAACAAAGTGCACTACAGACGGATATTTGATACTTTCATTCAATTTCTGTGAAATAATCGCAAAAAATCACCAAAAATGCGACGTTGCGAGCTCAGCTCGGATGCACCTTCTTAAACAATTAAACATCATATCTTGGATCGGTACGGTAGCAGCCTCCATTGGGATTGGATCATCTCCTGGTGCTTTTCAAGTGATTTAAGATGGTCGCCATCTGAAAAGTAAATTTTATTTTTTACTTTCCTGTAACAATTTTACAGTATGTAGGTAGGTATAGCAATACTGTAAAGCAATGCATAAAGATGTAAGTATACGTATAATAACAACAACATAAACTGAAGTTAAGGTGACAATAGATTCAAAACTAGAGAGGAAGAAACAAAAGAGCGGTAATAAGCGGGCTATACTCCGGCTACGACGGTCTCATTGTGTGCTATTACAGCGCTAGTTTTTAATCGCGTAAAGTAATACAATGCTTAGGGCCTGTCTCACCTCTCTCTGTAAAGTTCCTGATATTATATTAGTGTCGGTTATCTGTGATGTCGTCTCTGTCTGTTTTCGTGGTAAGAAATAGAGAGGGAATCATATAAAACGATAAAAGGAAATTTACAGAGAATGGTGAAACAGCTGTGGAGCCCCATCAAAGGCGATTTTACCTTTGTCGTTGAGATACTGTTGCACGGAGTCCACGAAAGCTCTCGCAGGCACCGCCATGTTGATGTAGGGATAGCAAGCGCCCGTGTTCGTCTTCGCGTTGCTCACTATGACGCCCAGGACTTCTACTTGCGCCTCGTTTATCCGGAAGATCGGGCCGCCACTGAAATGACATGTTTTTTGACGTGATAACATCTTATAAATCGATGAACGCCGGTCGTACTCACGATAAAGCATGACTCATTGCGTAACGTTACTGACGTCAGAGTATGTGTCGCAAATAGCGACATCTGTACTTTGAGGGCCGATAGATTGATTTGATTGATCTATACTAAGCGATTTAACCAAGTGCCGATAGATGGCGTAACTTAGCCTACCCCCAAAAGCGACCATTTATCGTTATCACGTAAAACTATCGTCCGTAAACCGACTTTATAGACAACCGGTTTTTATGGTTGGCAAACGAGCGAGTCACCTGATGGTAAGAAGTGGGAAGTGACCAACATAGACACCAATACCTAATGCCAAGAGATTGCAGATGTGTTGCTTTATATAGCAATGCGTTGGGTAAGAGTGAGGCCTCACTGGTGCGGTGCGTTGAGTTGCGTCGCGAGGTTGCAACGGATCTACGCATCGTATGCACATTGTATTGAATCAGGCGTTACTTTGCGGAGGGCCATATCAATGAACACAAAATGTTTACCTTCTACTCCGCTACTAACGCGCGAGCGCTCCGCTGAGTAGCGGAGTAGCAAGGTAAATGTTTTGTGTTTATTCATCGTATGCATCAAAGTGTAGACCCTAGCGCCTACATAAACGCTCCAACGACAGGCGTACTACCCGCCCGCACCTCTCTCGGCCCCCTTTGTCGTCCCACCCCGCGCCCCTGTGCCGCGTGGGCGTGGACTCATTTAAGCGGTTGTTTTGTTCTATAGTGATGAATGGAATTACCTGAATCCGGATTGCACGCAGCATGAGCTCTGTATCATGGAGGGCGACACGTTGTTGACGTGGCCGGCCGTCACGTTAGGCTTCAGACCTTCGAGGTTGTTCTCGTTGAAGTAAGGGTATCCAGCCGCTAGCACTGATTCACCTGAAATAAGCATGAGAAATTAAACTTGCATGAACCAGCGTCAACTATTTCTTTTAGGAAATCTTTATGGATTCTAGGCACGGAAATGCCTAGGGGTATATAGTCCCCACCGAAGGGGACCCTAACTACAACCTCCAGGGTCCCCTGAATCCGGTGTGATGGGCACGCAGTGGGATGCTACAAGGGGTTTCATCACCGCTCCCCGGATCAGCTCCCGCCAGGACTGGAGGGGAAGACCGTACGCTGGGCCCGTCTTCCCTTAGACAGACCTTGCAATGCAGATAGGTAATATCCCTGTTAGCGTTCCCGCTATAGTATCCGCAAAACCAAGTGGGGAGTCAGGCATAAAAGTCAGTTATCGTAGGTCACATGTCGATAACTTATGATCATGATGATTATGCCTAACGCTAACTGAAACTTTCAACTGTCAAGCTATCACGGTTCATGAGATACAGCCTGGTGACAGACAGATGCGAACAGACAGCGAGGTCTTAATAATAGGGTTCCGTTTTTACTCTTTGGGTCTTCTTCTTGTACTTATGAGCTAGGCTCTTGCGGTGGAGTAATCGCCACTCCGCTCGGTCCTCAGCCAGCCTCTTGACCTCCCGATGCGACGCGGCACCCACTTTCTCCTTCACCTGGTCAAAATAATTCAATCTTGGCCTTCCTCTGCCTCGTCTTCCTTCTACCTTTCCTCTTTGGGTACGGAACCCTAAAAAATGTGCAAGCTACAGGCGTGTGTGGCCTCACCTTTCTCAGCAGGCTTGTCAGCGAACACGGCGGGCAGTAGATGCGTCCAGTTCTCAGGGTTGGTGTAAAGCAAGGCCAGGTCGTAAGCGCGGTCGTCGTTCGTCTTGTACCGAACTATCGCTGTCTCTTTCACGTCTTGGCAGTACAATGATATTTTGTGGCTTATGTACTGGAGAAGAAATGGTTATCGTTATTGTTTTGTTATTAGAAGAACTTGGGCCTTACCATCCCCCACGTGGGGACACGTGGGGCCACGTGGGGTCTTAATTCCGACTCAGTTCAGGTTTTAGCTGTCATTTTAGTATGGATCTGACAGCGAGTGAATCTAAACTGACTCGCGTTAAGACGTCATGGTAAGGCCCCTGGTGTTGCCGACATTGCCTTCACAGTGTTAGCCTAGTTGGTAGTGACCCTGCCTGCGAAGCAAGCGTCCCGGGTTCGAATCTTGGTAAGGGCATATATTTGTGTGATGAGCACGGATATTTGTTCCTGAGTTATGGATATTTCTAATGTTTCTATCTATTTGAAATGAAATGAAATGAAAATGAAAATGTATTTATTGACCATTCAGGAGTACATAATGAGAAGGTTAGGGACCTCCTAGTAGGTATGCAAGATACCTGTAGCAGAAGACTCCACTTCTCCAATAAAATGCAGCAAGGTAATCAGACAATATTTTCTAAGATATACCTATCCAAAAGTTTAAGTATGTATTTCTATATAAGTATGTATATCGTTGTCTAGTAATCATAACACAAGCCGCCGTAAAGACAACGTACGTGCTTGACGACGTGTGCGCAGGTGGCGACGTAGCCGCCGCCGAGGTACACGCCAGCTCCCCACGCGTTTCCGCAACGCACCAGAACCGTCGTGCGGTCTATCCTGTCTATAAAGAGAGTAGGAAACACAGATTTAATAATTGAAATTAAAATCCGAGTTGTAATTTAAAAAAACCATGCTGGTCTGGGAGCAAAGAAACAACACAGAATGGACCAGTTACTTCTCTTCCCGCGCGGATGGTAAAAGCCCATCGTTGTGGGTAGCAACCCATCACTATTTTGATTCCCCTTTCCACTTATACGCTCAGAATCATGCCGAACGTGGACATCACCTTGGGCTCTGTCCACCCCGTAAGTAATAAAGACGTGATTATGTATGTAATAAGACGACTACAAGATAATGTAGATACAACAAAGTGGTCGGACGATCTGTAGGCTTATTGTCTAACTCGCTCGCAATCGCCATTGTGTTCATTTTGACTGTTCGTGTATGGGCTGACAATTGGCATCGGAATCAGCTAGCAGTCACATTCATACAAGAACTGTCAAAATGAACAAGATGGCGATCGCGAGCGAGTTAGACAATAAGCCTACTGGTTAAGATAGCGGGAAGCCATTGGCTACTGCAGGTAGCACAAAATCATGGACATCCTTGGGAAGGCCTATGACCGGCAGCTGACATCTCCCGGCTGATAATAATAATAATAGTTTATTCAACACACAAAATAATTGTTTAATAATATTAATAGTTAATTCAGGTAACACGAAGTACAGTGTGTTAACAAATGGTAACAGTGCTGATATGATGATGATGAATATAAGAAGAATGCAGACCTAGTATCTGTTGGTAGCGCCTTGGCGGCGGCTGGCGCGGCAGGCGCGGCGGCTCCACGCGCAGCTTGGCCGACAGCACCGACACCAGCGGCGCCGCCAGCGTCAGCCCCACCCACTCGCCGCGCCACCACGACACGCTGCACACCACCGCGCCTATCAGCTCTTTACTGGAACACATAGAGACACAACATCAATAAACTGAACCACATCACATCACACTAATATTATAAAGGCAAATTGAAAAATATGTATCTCTGCTTACTTGGGTCCCTCCGTGAAGACCGGCCCCCCCTCGGAGCCGAGCGCGGAGGCCGCGTCGGTGAGCAGCAGCGACGGCCGCCGCCCCACCACCCCGCACACCGAACCCCGGGTCACTGCATTCAGGAACACCTACAGACAAAGAAACTTTATATACAGGATGTATCAGACACCCCCTAACAATAATCCACTGGGGTATATAACCATAGCTATAGAAGTAAAAAAAAAAATTAAAAAAAAATTGGGAGTAAAATTTTTTTTTAATATTTTCTATAGGAATGATTATAGTTAATACAACCATTCCTATAGAAAAAAAAAAAAAAAAAAAAAAAAAACAGGTACATAATACATATGTAATTGACGACTTTACGGAGTAGAAAGAGCCTAGAAGAACTATTATAATTGATTGTGGCGTGAGGTGGAAAGGTAAATCGAAATAGTGATGGGTTGCTAGCCGCATCGCCTATAACATGATTTCTAAGAATATCGGCCATTCCCCAATCCCTAGATTGTCCGAGCAACCATTAGTTTAGAGGAAATCGACGCGTAGCAGTGGCGTTTATTCATAAAGGTCCAGAGATGAGACTGCGCGCCACATAACACGTTAAGAAACACTAATGTATGTTACCTCGCATCCAAAAGGAGTGGAATGAACCTCCACGGCGGACCCTCGGTCTGGTGGTGGCCGCACCAGGTCCAGCAGCTCCGACAGTGGCCTTAGCGTTCTGAAACCTGGAACGGACCAGAAAGTCCCTGTTTCACTATCGGAGAAATACGCTCGCATTAAAAACTATGGCAGAAAATAATTTTAAAGCAAAAAAGGACTGAGTACCTATTTTACTAGAAGGGTATTGTAATTACATTAAATTATAAGAAACTAGCGACCCGCCCCGGCTTCGCACGGTATATTATGCATGTATTATACATATAAACCTTCCTCTTGATTCGCTCTATCTATAAAAAAAACCGCATCAAAATCCGTTGCGTAGTTTTAAAGATTTTGGATACATAGGGACATAGGGACATAGGGACAGAAAAAGCGACTTTGTTTTATACTACTCGTATGTAGTGATGATGATACTTAAGTTATTCTCCTTTCCTTGCCAACCGTACAACCACTACAAATGCAAATCCAGGCTCTCGATAGTAAAATTCATCTACATATAGTGAAAAGGTTATATTATATACCTACAGCGGTTCAACCTTTTAATCACCCTTTAACCACCAACTTCAACCTATTCTACAACCTATTTTAAGGTAGTCAACCTTTTTTAAAAAACACTGTCAAACTAAGTTGTCTTTTGGCAGTCGTGACATCGAAAACAACCGATATAAAATTGTAAAAAATACAATTGTAAAATCCTAATGGCACCACCGCCACCGCCGGAGACCAAAGTGCGCGATTACTACCGGTACTACGACTCTCCCGACGGCTGCGATGTTATGAAGAAGGTCAGTGGGGAATAAACTAAGAAAGCTCCTCTTCATTAGCTGCTCTAGTGGGCTTTGAAAACATTTGTCAGAATCGCAAAATGCCAGAAAAGCAATGTACAAATGTTTGTTTAGTTTTCTTTGCCTGAATTCTTTGGCTATTAGCCGTGGTCCTACTGTTATGTCATTATGTCTCACTGTTAGAAAAAAATGACGAATTCACTCCACCATAAGGTTGATGGAACCCCGCTGAGCGGGGAATCTATTTCTATTCGGTATGTCCTTCAGACATTCAAAGATATCTAACGAACCTAACCTAATTTTGCCATCTCTAATGAGGATTTATTGCTACTAGTATTTATTGTTATTATACTTAATGTTTGATTTTTTGTTCCTGACAAGATGCGTGTAAACGTTTGAAAGTGCTATACATCCATACAATATACCGTCCCGCTTCTTTCCCATAGAGATAGGTAGTAGACAATAAACGTATCATACAATGCCTATTGAGGGTCAATTTCAATTCGCCAACAATGTTGAACAAACGTTTTACACGTGTTTCCAAACTTCCGTACAATCATAACTTGAAAGGTAACCAACTTGAAATTTGATTTACCCTACTAGGGTACTTACCCTATTGACGTTTTGTTACTTAAAGTTTATTATATTAAGTAAGTACCTAAAACTTACACAATTTGTAGTTCATTACCTACTGTTAAGGGTTTTCTGAACTTTGAAAACATGTGACAGTCTATTGAGCGGTGAATAAACTGTTAAGCAATTCATGAGTTCAAATAAGGACAATCTTAACCAATATCCCTACTGATGCATATTTTTTATTTTTTATTTATAAGCCTTATTATTCCGAATTCGCTACAATTTCAGTAAGTACATGTTGTTGTTGTTGTTATTATTGTCGTTTTTATTTTTTATTTATTTATTAAATTGTCGTGAAATTCGGCGTGCCTCATGGCATAGGCCTCCTCCTTGTATTGGAGGGTTTGGGCTATAGTTCCCACGCGCGCGCAGTGCGGATTGGGAACTTAACACACACCATTGAATTTCTTCGCAGATGTGTGCAGGTTTCCTCACGATGTTTTCCTTCACCGAAAAGCTCATGGCAAATTACAAATGTAATTTACTACTACTAATGCATATACTTATCATTAAATGCGAAAGTAACTCTCTGTCTGTCTGTCACGCTTTCACTTTCGCTTTTTCTTTTTCGCTTTCTTTTATATACCAGGACTGATTTCAATGAAATTTGACACAGATAGTTCAGAGATAGTTTGAGTTTCGGGGAAGGACATAGGATAGTTTTTATTCCGGAAAGTCGTTCAGTATTGTTTTGTACTGATTTGTGGTGTTCAATAAAGAGTATTTGTATTGTATTGTATTGTCGCAGTCCCCGCGGGATAGCGATAAGCGAATTCTACGCAGACGGAGTCGCGGGCAACCGCTAGTTTAGTATTAAACGCGAAGTGACTTTGCTTGTTACACTTTCTTCTTAAACTGCTGAACTCGTGATAAAATTTGGTATGGAGATAATTCGAGACCCTGAGAAGGACATACGATGGTTTTCATCCTTGTTTTTGGGGAATTTCAGAAATAGGGTACAATTACGTTTTTTCTCCGATTTTAGAAAATTTTGCATGGGTCTATTCAGAATCATTAGCACTAGCAATTCCATATAGGAGGAAAAAAGTGTCCTGAGGTTACTTTTGTTATTTTTCATACTAAATTTGTATGAAAAACTGGGGTCATTTTTTGATCCTGAGCAGATCCATGCAAAAATTTCTAAAATCGGAGAACAAAGACAGAATAAACATAACTGTACCCTATTTCTGAAATTCCCCTTTTTCCTGTTTCACCCGTCGTTGCCTTTGAAACGTTACAGGCAATAGTGACCACCAGATACGGGGTCGTGGTGGGCATGGTGCTGTCCACGTTTGACATCCTGATGTTCTCGCATGCCTCGGGGCTTGGGCCAGTGTTAAAAAGGTGAGGGCAGTTCTTTGCGCAGTTTGCAATCACTACACATACCCCCTTGCAAAAAAACGGGCACCCATGGTTTTTGTAAATGTGCATAAAAGCTTACTTTCTAAGCTATAATGCCTAAAAATCTGAAAAACCATGGGTGCCCAATTTTTTTGCAAGGGAGTGTAGTATAAAACAACGTCGCTTTCCGCTGTTCCTGTCTGTCGTGGTCTGTCCCTATGTAGGGGAAAGTGGTCACCATTCGTACACAGACCTTATCGTTAAAAAATGGCTATAACCCTTTAACATTTTGACATAATAGTTTCGGACTTTTACAATACCTATATTTGACAATTAAATAAAAAAATAAAAATGACATCTCAAAAGCGTATGAATGGTGACCACTTTCCAATAATTATGCTTAGATCTTTAAAACTACATAGGTACTTGGTACATAGGTTTGTTTTATACTAAGTATGTAGTGATAGTGATGTAAAATGATGAAGTTTGGTTTAAAGGTATGCTGTCCACACGATCCCGCTCGGCCTGATGGGGGCGACGTTCGCGGTCGTCGCTAACGGCGTGCAGAACGCGAGAGAGAAGGACGACAAGATCAACTACTTTTTGGGTTAGCTAGAACTAATTAAGAGTTTTCAATGATTCACGGTTAAGTTCATTCGAAATATTATAAACGGGATCTACCCGTGATCATGATGCATGCAACTGCGTCGAAATATCGGGAGCTAAATAAAGGTAATCACGGTTCAAATCCCGTTTACAATATTACGATAGAACTAACTAATTAGCTGCTTTGCTACTCCGTAACCGCGCGTGCATGATATACGTCTTATGTCTCCCTCACTCGGCCGATTCAAGTATCAAATCCATAAGAGTGAGTGGGAGAGCAAAACAGACCCTAATGGCATTCTAAGAGGTCACGGAACATACCAGAACATACGTTTATGCGACAGACACATGGTCCCTCAGTATTATTCCGTAATAGTTCCCTATTTCACCAACCCGTCTATTGTTGGTGACAAGTAACATTCAATTCTATAAAAACTTCGACGAGAGTCTACGCCGGTTGGCTTCATATTGTCTTTCCGAATGCGCTGGTAGTTTAAAAAAAAAGACATGTAAAAGAGCCCTTGGTGGCCTATTTGCAGAATAAACTTTTGAATTTTGAATACATACGCATTGCATTACTGGTGCTTGTCAGCTTAAAGTGTCCAACACTAGTGCCATCACCCTACTGGTTCCATTCTATTCGTATGCTTTCTAGCTTTGCTTGATCTTATTCCTAACTCTTGTTTTAGGTGGCTTCGCCTGCGGACCCATAGCCGCGGCCTACCTGGGATCAAAGCACATGGTCCTCATAGGAGGTCTGGCTCTGGGCGTAGCTGGCATTTTGAAGAAAGACGCAATTGACAACAACGTCACGATATTCCCGGACTGCCACCCCCACAGGAACACTGTGTGGAAGTGGCGGATGGATTTCTCTTTGACAAAAGACCCTAAGGAAGGTAAAGCGAAGTTATCCCTAAAAAGAGTAAAAAATAAGAGGAGGAGGAGTACAAGTGCCAGCACGTAAGTCTAGCGATGACCGTTGATGTGCAGTAGTCGAAAATATGGTATTGCGGGGGAGTGCGGGGGACATGAGCAGGATTACTGTGGTATGGAGTGGGATATAAGTGCTCAGTCATCGCTAGACTTACGTGCCGGCACGTTATATCAATATCTGAACTAATCTGCGTATAGCAATACATGAATGAGGTGAATGACAAAAGCAAGAGACCCTAAATGCATTTTTTTCACACAAACTCTTTTGTTTCAGAAATGATACACACTTGCGATAATAACTGAGTCGACGCATATCTTCAGACAAATTTTTGTCGCATGTATTTTATTTATAAAAAAAAATATAGTGATTTTGAATAGAAAGCTTTTTATTTTCTCTTTATGCATCACCAAAATGATCACATCTTCAACTGCAGGGCTACGATAGAATACCTCATATGCCAGTAATTTCATCGGTTTTTTATTCTCCACGCCGGAACACGGCAAGGCGAGCAAGAGGTGGTACCGATCTGCAAGGGCCTTACCTTATGCACGGGTAGGGTGATGGCACTAGTTTTGGACACTTTAATCTGACAAGCACCAGTAACGGACACAAGATATGGTTATAAAATGACTGTTGTAAAATAAATTGATATTACTTCGTTTCTTTTAATAAGAGTTATTGAAAAAAAAGAAGCCGAAGCGAAGAAGTTAAAGCCGTGGTAGCCTAGTGGTTTGACCTGTGGCCTCTCAAACAGAAGGTCGTGGGTTCGAATCCCGGGCTCGCACCTTTCGAGTTTTTCGGAATTTGCGCATCCGAAACCTGCACATAACTGCGAAGCAATTCAGTGGTGTGTATGAAGTTCCCAATCAGCACTGGGCCCGCGCGGGAACTATAGCCCAAGCCCTCTCATTCTGAGAGGAGGCCTGTGCCCGGACGTATATAGGCTGGAGAGAGAGAGCTTGTGCATTTTGGGTCCTTGTCCATTACTGCACAGCGACAGCGACAGCAAGCATGAGTAACTAGGTTCGCGCGAGAGCTGTGTCGTGCCAGTCGTGCGCTCTTGCTAGCCGTGCTGGTGGTGTCACCCTAATTACCTCTGCTATACTTATGCTGTCTCCAACTTATTTCTCTGTCTTATTGGTTATCTAGTAAAGATCGCTATTAAACGATATGACCGTCTTTTATTATTATTATTAATAATAATAATAATTTTATTTACGACCAGTAAGGATCATTGTGTTAGCAACATTTGATAACTTATTTTATTTAGGGATGTGGCTCTCTTGCGCATAGTGGTATAAAAGCAGTCCACCCGTGCTTCGGCAAACATCCCCGACGTACTATTTGTATGCTTTGTTCTTTGTTTCTGTATTGTTTTGTACTGATTTGTGGTGTTCAATAAAGAGTATTTGTATTGTATAGTTTTGTACCTCTGTTATCGCTCTCCAAGTCGACCAGCACGAAGACAGACAGCAAGGCCTTGCCCAGCTGCGTCTGCTTCTCGATGTCGCCGTCGCGGTGGCCGATGGTCCAGCTGTACAGAATGTCGTCCACGCAGCGGTTCAGGATCGGGCACTGCCACACGTGGACGATCCTGCCGAGAATACCGAGTGATTGATACGCGTTTACTTTAAGAAAAATTGTGTGGTTTTATGAAACCACAAAGCAAGTAAAACTGTCGTAACTGAAAATAAGTTTCACTTTAATAACCATAAACAGATTCCTTTGTCTCATTATTTTACATTGGTCCTTCATCGGCTGGCGACGCCCTTCCCTTACAGCCAATTATCACTACATAGTATATAAAACAAAGTAGCTTTTCGCTGTCTGTCTGTCCCTATGTATGCTTACATCTTTAAAACTACGCAACGGATTTTGATGCGGTTTTTTTAAATAGATAGCGTGATTCGAGAGGAAGGCTTATAATTATGTATAATACGCAGACGAAGTCGCGGGCAGAAGAGAGTTAAACAATAAAACGTGAGCAGCACTCTACCTTCCAGTCAGCACCCTGATCTGGTAACTATTATGCTCCAAATCGTCGCTCCTCTCCCGACTCAGCCTCTCGACGTCATCGTACGCGTTATCCTCCACCTTTTCGCACGTCACGTACATCTCAGGGAGGTTGTCGTAGAACTCCTCTTTCAGTATAGGGTTGCCTCTCGCGTGTTTGATGGCGTGCGCCTGTTTTAGGGGCGAGAGGAGCGAGCCGTGGGTCAGGACCCAGCGGTTGGAGAACTTCATGCCCGACGCTGAGACGGTGATGATGTTCGCGTGCTCGCCGTCTTCCGAGTAGTTGTAGGAGACCATTACGCCTTCCACGGACATGGTGACGGCTGGAAGGAAAAGTGAAGTCTTTAGGTTACCTATTCAAATTCACATCGTAGAACAGATGTTTCGCTTTGACCAGTAGACTTTATACATCTCGACAATAGACCAATGTAATTTGAGGTACGAACTTAACTTAGGGACCTTTTACATCCCTTTTATAAAATGTATTAATTGTATCATAGGTAAGTTAAGTAGAATTTAAGTACTACATATTGTAAATCTATTTTATTTTGAAAAGATGACTTTCTGCCAAGTTTCTTGCGGCATTCTTCTTGGCAAGATTAAAAAAAAACATGTAAAAGAGCCCTTGGCGGCCTATTTGCAAAATAAACTTTTGACTTTTGACTTTTGATGAACGTGGGGAGAAAGTTCTAGAGTGGCGAGCACGGACAGGGAGACGCGAGTTGGCAGGGCTCCCACTAGGACCGATGATGTCGCGAGAGTTGGAGAAACTGATGGATGCAGGTGGGTTGTCGTTCATTATGGTGTAGGTACTAAGGGGCCTCCCCCTTTGTTCAACAGTGGACGTTTTCAGGCAGATGGTGAAGAATGAAGTAGGTACAGTCAAGGGCATTAATATTACCTATGTAATTTATGTACGTTTATCAAAATGTCAAAAACTTGTGTATGTTTTTATGCCATATACAATAAGGTCGGTGAGTCGGTGATACTATAATTATTTATTTGACATCATGGCTGTATCAATATTTATGGCCTCGACTGTACCTTACCTATTGTGTAACGAGAATAACGCTGATCAAAAACAATTTGACAAGTATTGCAAGAATGCAAACACATCATAACAATCTTCCGTGATCTGATAAAATGTATTATATCTGTTAATCGGACAGTAAACTATAAATAGCTCTAGTAGAGGAAACTAAAATTACTGTCATTCCAGTAGGAATTGAAGATTGCTTATAAATTAGTTCCACCAACTTATGTGTGCGGACGGCCAAATATTGAACTAGCAATTACAAGCGTTTACGAACCGGCTATTCGAAGACAGTGGCGCCCTCACCAGTTGTTTGGCAGTGGTGTAAAATTGCAAGTCGTGTTTTTTCCGGAATGTGGCTACTATTGTTGAGAATACAGAAATTGATATTTTGATTATTTAGGAAAAGATTTTGAACTGAAACCAGATCTGCATGTGGTTTTTTAATCAGTTTATTTACTAGCTCCAGTAGCTACTTTCTAATGGAAAGATACGATGGATAGGTACCTATTATGTTAGGTAGGTACTAAATATTATTGTAGAGGTAATCATCCTCATTTTTCTCAAATATACATATACTAGCGGACCCGACAGACGTTGTCCTGCATATGCAGCGCCATCTGCCGGGCTGATTTGTGAATCTAAACCATCCAGGGCGCCACTCAAACGCATACAGAAAAATTCATTTAAATCGGTCAAGCCGTTTAGGAGGAGTTCAATGACATACACACGTACAGCAGAATTATATGTATATATTAAGATATAGGTACTATTATGTTTATTAGTCAAGTTTCTATGGAATTGGTACCACTAGCCTAGATTATTAATGGTAAGTAGTTTAAAGTCTGTAAAAAAAAAGTAGAAAACGGACGAAAGAGGAACTACTTAAGTCATCATCATCATCATCACTACAATAGTATAAAACAAAGTCGCTTTCTCTGTCCCTATGTCCCTATGTATGCTTAAATCTTTAAAACTACGCAACGGATTTTGATGCGGTTTTTTTTAATAGATAGAGTGAATCAAGAGGAAGGTTTATATACAATACAAATACATGCATAATTTACCGTGCCAAGCCGAGGCGGGTCGCTAGTTTCCATATAAAATACGCCAAGAATGTGCAAGTTACGGAAAAGTTAGGTACGTACTTTTTTTTTGGCAACAATGAAAAAAAAGCTTCGGAAACATTATTAAATCATTCGACAAATATTTCACGCGAACCTTCGTACCCCTATTTCGCTGTCAGTTGATAATTCAAGCAAATTGCCGCATCAAAACGTACCAGATTGTTTACGAAACAAGATGGAAAGCAATTTGGCTACACATTTTCTTTGACCGACATGGAATAATCAGTTTGTTGACGCAGGACGTCTCCTTGAGATCTTACCAAGTCACACAAATCCGTCTATAAAAAAACAATATCGTAATCCACTGCTGGCTTTGTTGCGTATATTTGAAAACGTGTGGTGGTCACGCGGCAGTGTATAATGTTTATATCGATAAAGTAGTGTCGAGTAGTTTTTTGTGGTGAAGGGTAGAAAAATGACAGACAGGGCGCGAGCTCGATTACAAATTTGCGGAACATAAAACACTCCCTTGATACGAATGTAATGAGCATATTCAGCGGGTGGTCAACACGCCATACAATTTGCGTGAGTATAAAAGAAAACTGCGTCTAAGCCGGGCTACCGCTTTTCTAGCGCCGTCGTTGGAGGCGCCCGCGGCATAAGTTAATTTTGTTTTATATTTTTTAGGCTTTTTGTGAAGTGTTTTTTGCTTTTTGACTGCACCAACGCATCCAAAGGTGAGTTTATGATCATACTTACATGTTAAAAAAACCCTTAAGTACATTAGATACGGATGCGCACTATAAGATATGGAGACGCCACAAATTTTTGCTTAATACCTAGCTTTAAAAATGTATCTTTCAATGTTTTAGTAACTATTTACCTAGTTAGTTTGATGTAGTGCAAAAAAAATTGATTATAGGTACACTGGTTTTCAGTGTTAGCAATACATAGAAAATTTCGTCTTCAACTGTCAAGTTTCCGTAGTGTAGCGGTTATCACGTGTGCTTCACACGCACAAGGCCCCCGGTTCGATCCCGGGCGGAAACAGTCCATTTTTTTTATTTTTTTTTAAGATTTAAGAATATAACAGATAGAAAATTAAAGCAATCTTAAAAATAACTTCATAAAAATAAAATTTATGCTAAAAATTAAAGTAAATTTGGACCGAGATAGTAGGGTGGGGCCCCATCACGCAGACAACATTCCCGCGTTGTATCGCAATTGCGAGTCTGTCTTAGAGCAATACAGTTAAAAATTGTTTTTAGGTTGAATTTAAATTTATTCTTATATTTCAATCGGAAGAAAATAATTTTGGAATAGACATACACACGAAATACCAAACCAAATTAAAAAAAAGTACGTAATAATAATTTTATAATAATTCACTGAAATAAAAAAAAACAAAAAGGATTTTCACCACTCCTTCGAGCCGGATTTGAACCAGCGACCTATGGATGCCTCTAGTTTCACCGCTACAGTCCACCGCTCTACCAACTGAGCTATCGAAGGCTTATGTGTTCGGCCGAAATTACTACTTACTATCTACACGTAACAACTTAACACTGTAGGATGACAACAATATAATTAGACAGAGGGACTGTCACCAAACTTCACTACCATTTTGGAGAGTTTTACGCATTTAAATTCCGCTATCAAAACATCTAAAGACTTAAATTAATAGATGGGAATGGGATATAAAATTTAAAGAATAAAAGTAAGCACTACTGTGCCAATGTACTAGTGTGTCAATTTTAGATACTTACTATACAATGTTAATAACACTTTTGGCTATTGATTACTTATCGCAATTGTTATTGTGGGTCAGGTCGTTTGCCCCAAATAGTGACACGGTTTTACACAACTAAGTCAGTCCTTGTGATCGGCCAATAGTAATGACAATGACATTAATACAATAACAACGGGTTCAAATAACAGTGTTAATGTCTCAGTTATTTTTAGATTAATCTATAATTTTGACAAACATTTAGGTACGACTCGTTTCTGTTTTTACACATTACACATAATTAATAAGTTAATCGATTTTGCCTAATACCTAATTTAACGGTAATTTTAACACCGAATGTAGGAAATCTTCGAGTTTTTAACCGATGCTGGCATTTCACGCCATTTATTAAAATGCTTGATTCGTATTTACTTCAACAATTCGACATAGATGATATACCTAAATCTGATATATATGAAATGCCAAACTAATCTAACTACATACACGACGCAACTAAAATCAAAGTCAAGCATTCCCCATGGTTATAGATAAAACAGAAATACTGCGTGCACATTATCAGTGAAATTACCGAGCAAAGTTTATTAGTTAGCCAAAGAAGTTAATAGATGTACTCGGATTAATTAATCCTGTTTGAGTCAGTTAACAAATTCAGTTTCTATGACCTACGTGTTATCTATTAGGAACATAAGATTACGAGTAGGCACATGTTAGAAACTGCGTGCATTATGTAGGTACTTATTTTATATTCCAGTGCAATACCGGTTAAAAGCGGTTCGTGTCCTATTTGTGTAGAGTTTTACACACATTTCTGGACCGTGTTAAGTTCAGTGTAAATGTTATCATTATTACCGGTTATAACTGGCTAATGTGAACCCATTAGGGATGCAGTTAATTAAAGAAAAACGCAGAGAAGATACGTACGATAACTTTGACTCCGATACTGAGTAGGTATTTCCGATATAATATTGTAATATCATATGTAAAAGTACGATAATTTGCAACTTCAATAGTTTCGACGTCCTACAGCTCCACATTCCGATGCAGACTAACCCAACTACAGCAAAAACATTTTGTTGAAAATTTGGATGAGAAAAAAATACAAAGTTTTTAGCGCCACTTTTAAGTTTTACTACTTTTATATAGCATAGTAAAAGGGTGTTATGTTATACGTGGTCGCAATCTCAATCACCATTTGCATTAGTGGAACGATGTTAGCGTCTCGTTAGAAAAAGATGGCCGCATGAAATTATTATTGCAAGCGTGTAATGTACGAATTATACAATTCTTATTGTTAGCAACGTGTTGTAAAACCTGTACCTGCACTTCTGTTTAGAAACCGCAAAACTGATACTACACTATAAAACTTTATGTGCAGTGGGAACAATGTATCGTCAATTAGGTTAGGAATACAATACTACAATGCCAAATATATACATATATATATATATGTATGTGTATGCGATGTATGTTGTGTTGTATGTATTAATTTTCCATCTAAATATGTGGTTTCACTAAATGTTATGTAATGTACTTATGTTTTGCGAGAAAATAAAGTTTTTATCTGTCTATCTATGTATCCTAAACAAATTATTGCTTCGCGTTGCCTTACTCGGTTTTCTTGGTTTCTTGTTGATTAATAGTTGTGCTAATTTTGCTAACATAAGTGAAACTAGCAAAGAACTGGGAAGGATCAGGGTTTTCAATTCAAAAGGAATAGTAGTTTTTTTTTATTTAGTTTAATCATCTTTTCAAAACCCATCTTTTGGCAAATCTTTGTTAACTAATTAAGTGTTACTTAAACTTAAGTATCGTAACGAAAATTTCAGAACCAGTTATTTACCTATATCATCAGCTAAAAATAATACGGCAAACTCACTATTATAGTCGGGATAACAAGAAATAAACAGTAACTGGTAACCATAAAAGTGTCTGCCTTTACCTAGATTCAAACCCGGGACCTCTAGTTCCTAGTCAGGGGCACTAACCACTATTATGCAGTATTCGTTCAAAGATTCGACAGCTTTTTTTCTTAGACTAGTAACGAATTCTCCTAAGTTTAGAAATGCTTACAATTTATCTGCTTGAATGCTTAAACTTTTATCTAATTTATTTGACATACATACGGGTTTTAATTGATTACTTGATGTAATTTTGTATTTCGACAGTGGACATAAAAGTACGAGGAAAGTGAGTCGTAAAATTCTTAGAATTTCTGAGCTCTGATTGGTAGAATTTAGTGGTGTGACTGCCCCGCCTCCTAACGATTGGCGCAACACTGTCTACCAGTCTACGATATTAGTAATACGGTTTCGTAAAATTATGTTTGTGTATAAAGTCCTCCTAAGAGTGCCTTTTGAATGTTTTTCCTCTTCTGTGAAACTGTATATACCTTTAAGTACCTATAAACTGGTGTACCAAAATTTTTAAATATGCACAAGAGATTAATCTAAGTTTCAAAGGTACAAAAATGTTGCAAAGGTACTTAGCTCATCTGGTTTACTATTTAATTCACAATTTGTTAGCTCTATTTATTAACAAAGCAGACTTGCTGCTACAAAGAATATTACATTCAAATAAATTTTAATTAGAATCCTAAATCAAAGAAAAGAATAAACTAAATGACCGGGAAGATGCTACCTCTGAGAAAGGAACCAATGTGCTCAATATGTCTTTAGGTATTGAAATAAATGAACTTACTAAAGTGACCTTAGGAGCTCGTTGGTTGACATCCTTGCTCAAATCCGATCGGGAACAGTCGGGCAGTGGCCTATAACGGCATGCTCCAGAACATCAATTTGTACCACACACATTGACAAAGAATGGTTGAGAGCGCTAAATCTACAGGGATTAATGAGGAACTTAGCTAACGGAATTTCTCTTCACGACAAGATTTTGCCTAAAACCTCAAATTTGAGTTCAAGACAAAAACAATTACAAATCAAATCTGGCAACGGTGGCCAAGTTTCTGATTGTTTTGCTCATTTCAAAAATTGAATTGGTTCTTGTGTGAAATATGAACGGAAGCGGCCGGCTTCAGAGTTTCAAATTAACTGTCCAATTGAACAAACGAGCGTGAGTAACCCTGGATCCGGTCCCGTGACAGGCTCCTTCCCTTTGCTTATTAGTACTTCTTATGAACTCATTATTAACAATTCGAATAAGATTCTGATTAATAATTTAATTGGCTTCTTTTACATTACTACTGCGTCCGTTTGTGCACGTATCAAGAACGAAGATGACCGCATGGAATGCTGATTAGTCATGTAGGTGGTTTGAACAGACACTCAGATTTAAATGACACACCTAGGCTCCGCGGAGGACTTACCTTCGCCCCCAAATTCAGTGCGACTCACACGTTTATCGCTCCCAGTCGGCAATTTGAGACAGAACCTCTGGCGTTACGATAAGCCCACGACAATACAATAATGGACGCTCTTTTTGCCTAATGGCTCGCATCCTGCGCGGTCCAAGCGCAGTCCAGTCAGGAGTTCGCTTCTCTCGCTCATCTACGTTTTCACGTTCAGTTCTAGAGGTTTTGTTCGTATTTTCCTAAGTTAAGATCACGTTCCGCTATATTGACGACATCCTAGCGTGGGTTGAGTTTAGTGGTCTGCGTTAAATGCATGACAGACCGACGTATGTCGGCAACGAACGATGTGCGCGAGATTTCGAAAACGATCCACAGTTTAGGAAATACTGTTTTGTAAAGTCCAGTGTTATGGATGCAGTGTTGAGGATGCACCGGTGTCTTCTATAGGAGGTTCAGTGCTGTGTGCAGAGTGACGGACATGCCTGAGTTCCGACGGCTGGCATCAAGTGTGAAGAAAAAGAAGTCACTTTCCCCGGCTCGGGTACTGAGTCAGTCACACAGTTCCATTTGCTTGATGCGATAACGTTTTAGGTGAGTGTCTTGGAAGCCATTAGTGGAAAGTGGTCAGTTAAATGGACATTTACCTGTCAGCCGTGAACAGGTGCGACGGTGTTATCTTTTGTGGTTTATTGTTTGACTTTGCCGCCACTTCTAACTTTCTGCATGCTCTTCGACTACTATCGAAAATTACGAACTTAAGTTACTTACTGACAAAATTAGTTGTTAGTGGAAAATTACTTAAGTAAAGTGACGCAGAAATAACGCCAACAACAAAAGTTAAGGTCGATAACCTAAACATTAAGTTTTCTATAGAATAATAAACGTCATAAAATAATAAAATATTGTTATTATATTACCAATATCAAAATATAAAACAAGAAATCTTGATAAAGGGAAAGATGATAACCGTATACACACCTTTGCTCTTACGCGTGTTAATTCAACTTTAGTTTGTGTTTACAAACTAATAATTCACAAAAACAAAGTCCAACTCGAAAACATAACCTCTAAAATACACTCGTTTAACAGTGGCACAGAACAAACACTACTGCGATGGCAGTTCGTCAGTAATACAACAGTTTCAAGAGAAATACTTTTATTTATCTACTTATCAGCTGGTTGTTGTATGTACTTTGTCTAAACATTATATCACTAACATTATACTGTAACTATCATCAATTAATACCAATAACAATAATAGATAGCTCTACCGTCTTCGGGATCATTCGTTATTCATTTCATTTTGATACGAGCCAACTTAGGTTAGCTATGTCGCGTACGAATTAGTTCGGAATAATTTTGTTAGATGGCGCTGAAATTAAAAGTTAATTGGATATAAATATGTATAATAAGTACGTATAGCAATTATACCGAAAACAGAAATATTTACATCATCTGACCTGTGAAAATTTCAACTGTCTAGCTATCACAGCTTATGAGATACAACCTGGTGACAGACGGACGGACTTCTTACAGACGGACGTCTTAGTAATAGGGTTTTCCGATTTTACCATTTGGGTACGGAACCCTAAAATCTAAACAAAATCTAAGTCAGTTAACTTTTTTTTCCTAATCAACAATTTGACAGCTGAAGCTCATAAAAGTGTTAGTACGGTGAATTTAAAATGAAATCAAAGCACTGTCTTAAAAATCCTGGATATATTATGTCCATACAACAAAGTCGCCCTATAACTTTTAATGCTAGGTAACTTAAAAAAAGCAAATCTATTGAGAATCTGAAAAAGTTGAACTTAATTAAGTAAATCCATCATAGTAACGTCTGACATACTCATAGGTATGTAAGTAGGTACACGAAGCCATTATTAATTGAAAACACAGTTCCCTGCAATCAGAAAAACAATTTATTTTGACCTTTTAATTTACATAATTGCAATGAAATTGTACAAGTTGTGCCTTGATTGATATTTTATTTTTGTACCTTTTGTAGTTAATAGAAGCCTAGCATGGTTTTAATTAATTTCTAGACTCTATTGGATTTTTCACAAATGATTCTGGATTTTTTTGTGTTGCGTATACTTTTACATATAGTTACAAACACTACCTAATCTCCACATTCATGTTTACTCGAAATGTCATATTAGCGTATTCATCAAAGTATTTAATTTACTATCATTATTAGGGACTTTGGTTAGTTACAATATCTCTTTTACGTTCATAACATTTGCGCATATTTCAAATATGTAGTTCATTTCATACGCATGCGGCAAGGAGTAGTTTGAACCGGCCTTACTTGGCTTTTTATTTGGACTAAGCCAACAGGCTTCGGTAACAACATGCTAATAAGGTTCTTATTTTTTTTAAGAAACACCGTGACTCAACTAATAACATGATCAAGACAAGATAATCTTATTCATATAGATATTCGGGATTTTACATGATCCCATGATTAATGGTGTTATTAGCGGAAGGTTTTTCTCGGAAGTCAAGTTTTCCGTTTTCCTCTATGATTAACAGTACTTAGACATAGTTGCACAACATTAAAGTAGGGTTATCGATTTGAAATTGGAAGTCCTGACAAAGAATTTGGCAAATTGATATCGCAATTTATTGAATTACTACTACCGGCAACTTTATTTTCGCTCTGCGGGAAATTTGCACTTATTCGAGATGCCAAAGCCTATTTTAGTCGCCCCGAATGCTCTATTAATTTCTCACAAAAGCAGGCATGCAAGAGGTGTAGGCACAGAATAAATAATAGTACTAAAGGTGTAGGTAGGCTGAGGGTAACGGCAATCATAATTCAATTATCGGGCAATGGAATTATTCAGCACGGCAAGAAGCTCAAAATTATATACTGTCATTCGCAGGGCCGTCTTTAAACTATTTGAGGCCCTGGGCACATTAGGATCATGGGGCCCTTATGACCTAAATATCGGTTATCATTTGGTAATCTGGCAGGAACTAGGGGGCCCCATTTGATCGCGGGGCCCTGGGCACGTGCCCATAGTGCCCAGTGGAGAAGAGGGGCCTGGTCATTCGCAAGAAATATTGCCTTTAATTGTAAACATATTCACTGAGCGCCTTTAAGTTTTTGACCGAAATTGTATGTCCGGAAAAATCCGAATGAATGGTAACCCTACACGTTAGAATATGGTCCGATGCCATAAATTAACGCCTCAGTAGGACAGTCATTGTTTTTAATAACAGTGTACCTACGTCGCTTTGCCTGAGAAACGTTTTAAGAGAAAAATATGATTCAGAAGGCTGTTTGGTGTTGCATGGCCGATATTCAAAGTGTAGCGGCAAAGGGGAGACTGAATTTTTAATACAAAATTATGATAAAAATCCTTTACAGGGGTGTACAGCAGTGGCGTGGCGTCCATAGAACTCGATTCCCACTGGCTTGCCTATTTTAAGGCAGTTGAAAAAAAAATGAAAATGAAAACGATTTATTTCATAAAACAATTACAACACCATTTTTTTTTATAGTTGGGCAATTTATTGTGCAGAATTAGAGGAAAAGGCTAGTTAAGTTCCCTTCGGCTTGCCTTCTGATAATTATACTTGACGCCACGCCACTGGTGCACAGTCAAACTAACCTAAACAAACTGAATTGACAACATTTCATATTTCTGAGCCTATAATATTAATGGTTCTCTGTATTTTGTTTGAAAAGATGAACATGCTGACAGTTTAATTTTTTCGCTAGGGCTTGTATTTAATTTATAATTAATTTATTAATTTGTGCTTATTCTAAAAGGGCGTAAGTCCGATACTATCACAGAATAAACACTTATCCTTTTGTCTTTTCTCTATAGAAAAAAAAAACTGACGTCAATTTCAAATTGTCAATGTCAGGCCCTATTATCCAATATTCGATTTTCGACGGTCGCTTCGTGCTGTTCTGCTCATACAAATAGTCATTATCTTGAGAGTGAGAGTGAAGGTATGCAACAAACTTCGAAAATAGAATTTCAGAGTTGCCCCCCTTGTACTTTGAAGTTGTCAAAAATACAAAATTACAATCGCTTATTTTTTCTCGTGAAAAAAGCAAAGGCGTTTCACCTATCCTGTGGTAGTTTTGGTAAAATTAGGACATATTTTTAATTATTTTTTATTTTTTATAATAAGCGATATTAAAATTATATAAACATATTGCAGTGATCAGGAGGCAAAATGCTTTCGAACCATATATACATTTTCAGGTGTTATAAAAATGAAATGTTGTCAATTCTGAATCATCATCATCATCCCCACGACATACATACATACATACGTCCCCACTGCTGGGTACAGGCCTCGTCCTCTCACAATTCGAGGGCCTCTGGGGGACCTTCTGAATATTCCAGAATATTTCTGGGATACCTTGTATTTAGTGGTACCTAATCACTGTTTGTGATTGTGGTAGTTACAAGAAGTTTAAGGTTTGATCTAATAGTCAGCGTCATAGAGTACCTACCGTTAGTCGACGTCAGAGGCGTCACGTGCCGCGTAAGAGGCGCCCGCGCCGGTGCTCGCGAATCTAGTATCACAGAGTCTAATACAGAGGCTACCGTTTTAAAATAAAAAAATTAGGACGATGAAGATTAAATTTCAGAATAGGTATGAATGTAATTATCTCATTATGAACAATCAGAACAATAATTAAGTACCTATGCCGTTTTCAGTTACTTGTTTACATTTCTGTGATTTAAAATTTATTTGTATTCTGAGGGATGTATAAATTTATTATACTTACCCATACCCAGTCTATACTGGGGCCCAATTTTTGAAACCATATTCATGTGAAACTGTCACACTAATGAGGTAAAACATTGTGCTGAGTTTGAAATCCGAAAAAATTTGGTAGAAGAAAATTACAGCCTGATTTATCTGGTCAACTAGTCGAAAATTTATTTGAAGTGTAGTTTTGTAGCAATCAATGGTGCGTGAAAATTGGGCCCCAGGAATGAGATAGCGAGAGTGTCTTCTAGAACCCTCTGCTCACCGCCTACTCTGTACCCTGAAACCATCATTACTCTCATATTTCAATGTCAATTTTTTGCTTTCGATCATAATGATATGAAGTAACGTTTTAATTCCCCGTCAAAATCTTAACGAAATGTAACCATACGGGACCCCTTACGGGACTTAAAATTGTCTGGTCCCAATAATTACGGCTTTGTCATAAATCATGTCGCTGCTGTACAAAAAGTCACCTAATTTTCAAATCACATGTGAGGCCAGTGACTAGTGAAACTTGAAAACGGTAAAGCTTTTTTGACCGACATTTTTAGTTCTTTCTAACCATTTTTAACAGTGCCTAGTGACGAAAAATAATTAACGAGTCTTGCACCCACTCATTATTATAGTCTAAGAGCTAGCTACCGAAATAGGTATTTATACAATTTATAGAGCAACGAAATCCCTCTAGTTAGTATGCCAATGCCATACTATCAGTGACTGGGTGACTTTGACACTTTTTCCCGCACCTTGGATGTCACCTGACACTACTTTTGACCTGACACCACCTAGCTAGGGCATTAAATCCCGGGATTATTACCGGGATCCCAGTATACGTACGTATAGTACAGTAGTATAATACAAAAAACAATCCCGAGATTGAATGCTACATCACCCGCAGACTTCGGGTAGAATCAAAATCGGCAGTCAAAGCAAATTAAAAAAATAGTAAAGTAACAAAAGAATGTCAGTGTTTTCTAAACCACCATCTAAAACAATATTGATCACAATGTCGCATTAAACCGTGTTGACAATCCGTACGACTTGTAGGAATCTTTCAATGGCCGATCGCTCCGTGTTTACTCAAGTCATACCTCGTTAAATAGCATTCGTTCGCTGTCCATTGCTACTTGTGCTACCCCGTGAATCTCAGTAAATCATTCAAAGTGAGCAATGGTAAGCGTTCGCTCTGAAAACTCGTCTATGATATTTGGAACAGTGCGTTAGCAGACAGCGCGTCGACGCACCTAGTAAATTTCGATCTGTTGTAAATCAATTTTGAACTGTGAGTGTTAGCATTTTGGTTGACGTTAGCATGTTGTTGGTGTTCTAGAAAATAATGTATAGGTTGTATATTTAATGTTTCTTAGGATTGTGGGAAGTGATCCACATTCCGTGGATTACGCCCATTATATAAAAAGTACTATGTGGTTTAAACCACTAGGCTATATATACCACGGCTTTTGCACGAGTACGGTCTCAAAAATTAAAAATCATCGCATGCCAGTGCTATGGCATGGAAGCGGGGCAGACAGCCAAAAAACAAATGAGCATCATCAGTCATAAGTTGCAGTTATCCCAGCGGCCATTAGCGAGGCGGCTGCGGGCGCTGCGCACGCGCAGACAATGACGTCATGGCCGGTATTCCACACACTTCGAGTGATATCTTAGCGATGATTCTTAACACCTTTTTTGCAGTGTGAAAAATTGGAGACACTGCGTATACCACCCGGCTTGACGAGGTCGTATGTAGGGCTCTCTCTACTAAAACAGGGAGGGGAGGAGCGTAAGTACCCTTAAAGTCGGGTAAAGCCGGGTACTCATGTGCGAGCTGTAACCTTAAGTGTTACACGTTACAGTAACCAAAAACCCATTGTGTATGGGCTCACGATCACGACCCTGCTGCCGCGGGGGAAACGCCACGGCCACACTCGGGGTTTCGGTTATTGTAACGTGCAATAGTTACGGTAACAAGTCGGAGATTAAGTACATTTTATCGGCACGTAAGTTTCGTGAAATAGACTTTGAATAATGATTAGTTATATGTCGCGGAACGGCGCGTAAGTTTCATTCAATACTTACTTGATTCTCACGCTTAGATCCCATGAAATAATTAAAGTTTAACTTCAACTAGAAGGCAAAAAAAATCGCATTGGTCCGACCGTTCCTGAATTTTGCGAGTTTTAAACATTCATTTTTTTAATGATTATGCAAAGAAGCTAGCGTATAACGCAGCCATGTTCCGCCACGACCAATCAGAAGCGACGATATCTTCCGATTGGTCGATTCACAAAATCGCTGCGATTTCACGCAGTTTTCTTAGCAGTATAAATCACTTTGAATGAACATCTCGCTTTGGTGCCGCTGTGATATGTCTTGCGAGGCGTCGAATAGGACCCCCAAACTTGCACGCTTCACGAAAAAAAGGAGACAGTTTAAAATGCTATACGTTATGAAAGGGTATCATTTACATTCTTTCGGGGTATTCTCGACTTACCATATTTATTATCTAGAAGAATCGGCAAGGTGACCCTCAGAGATTCTGTCTATTAACTTATTATTTTTTATGTCACACAGGGGCCCAATTCTTGGAAGCACATTTGAAATACGAGAACGAAAGAAAATTAGGTCTACAATTTTATTTTATTTGTACTTATTGTCCTTTATAGTTGAAATTTTTGTTCGAGCTGTAGTTTAATACTTAAGTACTTACAGATTTATATCTCTCTCAAATTGGTTGTAAAAATTATGCCCCATGCATACATAGATTAGGAACTAAAACGATATCGTTTTAATTAGACCTTTGGATGCACAAAAGTTGAAAAAAACCGTCAAAAGCATAGCATAACTTAGAAAAAAAAACTGTCAAGATAGGTCGAACGGAGTGATAAGTTCAAAGCCAAACTTATTTGTACAAATTTTAAATTGTTAGAGGAAGTATTATAATTTTAATTATGTATGCGAGCTTTGATAAGTAGATGCAGTAACTTGTGCCTTGCTTGGGTTTTTTGGCGAACTTTGGACGAGTTCGGAGTACAAAACCGCAGAAAAACTGGTCCACGCACTACAAGTATTTGAGTTATGTTTTCGAGAATAGTATTTAATGGTCATTGGCTTTTTCTTATTTTATGCGGGGTTGTGCGTCATACAGTTAAAAATATAACCTGTGATTTCCCTGTAGCGGTCAGTGGTCAATTAGTCATACTATTAAAGTTACAAATGTGAAAGTTTGTATGTTTGGAAGTAAATATGACCCCTGGCACACATCTGACGAAGCCCCAAGGGGTCCGTGGTCCCCACTTTAAGAAACCATAAACTAGAGCCATGTAAATTCAACATTCTATAAACGAAAAATCGCGAAAAGTGCGAACTTCAGTCAAACTGATTTTGTAATTCTTTAATATTTAGGTATTTTTTTTATGTATTTAACTACGTACTCCAAATCCTGTCTGCATGAAAACGTTCCTATTTTAAAAAACAATGAACTTCCATTTAATTGTTCTAATCGTTACTATTTAATTACCAGTTAATTATACAGTTGCATCAATGCACATTGCATTTGTCCGTCCGTGACCGATTGCATCATCAGTCGTCGAGCCAAACCGCTGGTGATAACGGCTCGGCCGTCATTGCATCAGTCAGTCTAGTGTCAGTTTTTGACACAAACCGTCACGAACGCGTTCTCGTAAGCGTCTCAATTCTTCGGCTTGTGACATACATAAGGTCAATGTGGGTAAGACCGTCTACAAGGCAAGTCCGTCAACACGTTATAACTTTTGAATTTGAAAGCGTTTCCCGCTTTAGCGTCCAGTAGATAAAGCAGTTTGTCGCGCTAGTTTCCTCACTTTAATTTAGATGACGCTGTGACAATAAACTTCAGAGAAATCCGCCTAAACAAGTCATCACGTGTATGGAACTCGAAGTCATAGTACGACGGTCTCTGCTAATATATTTTTTTTAAATAGTTGGTGACAAGATTTTGCGCCAGAAAGTAACTACATATGTAATACAAGAACCGGCTATCTTTCTTCTGTGTTTAAATTATCAGAAATTGGCTTAGTTTTGTAATTATACGTTCCATCATTTATCACATTAAAATTTCGTTAAGTTGGAAAGTCCGTCTACTATGTTACAAGGCAAGTCCATCATATGCCGGACTTCCCTGGAATCAGAGGTTACCAACTATTTTTACGACTTCAATTATTATTAAGATTTCATAAGGTAAAATTTCATAGATAAATCCTTTCAACATTGCACAAACTAAGCAAAGCTTCTGCTATCAGTGCTAGGTGACGACATTATACATATTATACAAAATTATTAATATATTTTATTTGGGAAACCTAAAAATAAGTAAGTACGTATAATATAATTATTTGCCAAAAAAGGTTTACCACCCCATTTACGTAATATATGCCGGTCTTGCCTTTGAATTCGAAAAATTGTGTTTATTTCGAATCTAAACCTTATTTTAATAAGTTGAAAGTACACTTTCAATCGTCTTGTTTCATTTTTTTAAGGATTCGAATACTAACATATAAGCACCCATAGTTTGGCTGATATCATTACTAGACGGACTTACCTTAAACTACACGGGAAGTCCGTCTACTCGCCGAATTTTTAAAAATACCATTGTTTCTGCTTAATTTGTGATTAAAATGATCTGTCACTATAGCTCAACCATTATTTATGAAATTCTTCATCGTATGCGATTACAAGCGGTAACGTAGGTGAATAATTAACGCAGCTAGATCACTCCGAAGTGAAAAAAAAATGAAGTATGCCGGTCTTCCCCACATTGACCTTACGGAAATTTTGTACGGTTTCCGTACGGAATGACGTCAGCGAACGGGACATCGCTATATAACGGAACGGGACAGGGCTACGAATTGACGTCATTCCGTACGGAAACCGTATAAAATTTCCGTATGTATGTCACAAGCCTTCTTCTAGCACTTCTCCATTACTGGAGGTTGGCCATCAGCTCAGCGTATAATAGGTACAGGGACCTTACCATGAAGTCTTAATGGGATTCAATTCCGACTCAGTTAAGGTTTTAGCTGTCATTTTTAGTATGGGCTGCTTCTGCCCGCGACTTCGTCTGCGTAGAATTAGACATATAAACCTTCCTCTTGATTCACTCTATCTTTCGTTTCGTGTCGTTCCGTTCGCACTAATAGTCATTAATTTGAGAGTGAGTGGGACGATATGATGCGAACTTCGAATTTCGAATTTTGGAGTAGCCCCCCTGGACTTTTTCCTCCGTCCAGCGCGATTTTGTCATTGATCTTCTCCGAACGACTGTCTCTATTATGTCACAATAAGGTCGAAGACACAATATATTTGACATGATGACTGTATCGATATTTATGCCCTAGACTGTACTATGCGGATCGAATCGGCAACAAACGGTTTTCAATAATATTTTGTCATTTTAACGTAAAACTCGGTCACGATGTATTTTGTGAACCTACATCACCACTTACACTAGGTGTTCTGCCTTTTCGCCGATTTTTTTTTTGATCGAATTTCATTTGGCAACCTACATTTCGCCGAATGTTCATTTTGACAACTACCTACTTATTGGGAAATTTTTGTATGCCAACCTCTCATTAAGCCGTATTTTTATGAAGACGAATATCATTTTGATTTTAAACTTTTGGAATATCTTTCACATGGCAAATGTTACGTTAGGTCGAACGAAAAACTCTTAAAATTAATTTGGATTAATTTAGGTTTAGGTGGGCTTTGCCGCGAACATGTTTGTTTTAATTTATAAATGGTTATGTAGTACCATTTGGCAATATAAAAAATGACATTTTAATAAGTGTCCATGTAAAAAAAAACAAACGTTGAGTTGGCAATCGTGAGGTTGGGAAATGAAACTAATCATTTTAACAAGTGATATAATATGATGATTCGGCAAAATGAAATTCGGCCAAACGTTGGTTGGGAGGTGAAATTCGGCAATAAAATTTTCGGCAAATCAACAAACCCTTACACTATGCATATTGGTGAACCAGTTTAATTATTAGATGACGTCACAACTCTACACACACACGCCTTATTTCCGCCTTATATCTCTTCAATTTTGAACTTTCAAGTCGTAGTTGCATGGTTAAAATTTGAAGTAGTTAATGAGTGGGAAATACGTCAGTTTTGAAAGTCGTTGCCTTTTGGGGGTCGAAGACAGGTATTTATTCTGCGAATAGAATTAGCGAGCTTGATATTTGGCGGTAAAGGTGTGTTTATATTCCACTAATATTTTTAAATGTGAAAGTTTGTGAGTAAGTTGGTCTGTCTGTATTATATGCCCTAAAACTATTGAAATTTCATTTCATTTAGTTGTCATCGATACATATTTATTTATTTTATATAATATATTATGTTTTTTTTTTATTTTACAATATTTCTGTTAGGAATTCCAAAAGATTCCAGGTCATGATTTTAATATTATTTTATAGAAATAAATCAAATTTCAGGACATGACGCGAGTGCATACTACAGGACTTGACATTGACACAAATATAATGTAGGTACCTACTCATGAGCAAAAATAACGGATCGCTTTTAGTAGAACTTTGTATAAAAAGTGACTCGTTATATTTGCTCGTCAGTGTATATAGGTACCTAATTCTATTAAATTATTAGAGATACTCGTAAATAAATACGAAAGATCTCAATGAACGGAGCCCTAAATATTTATGATGTGAAGATATTTATTACACAAAACTATTAAAATACAACTTACCTAATATAATTTAATAAATTAATATTTTTTTATTTTTATTAAGGAACAAATTCACACAAATTGACCTAGTCCCAGAGTAAGCGCTAGTAAGGCTTGTGTTATGGGTACTAGGCAACGATATACCTACTTATATAGAGAAATACATACTTAGATAGATAGAAAACATCCATAACTCAGGAACAAATATTCGTGCTCATCACACAAATATATGCCCTTACCAGGATTCGAACCCAGGACGCTTGCTTCGTAGGCAGGGTCACTACCAACTAGGCCAACCGCGTCGTTAAATTAATTGAACTAAAACTAAAATAAATCTAAAAACGTGTTCCCCCGCGGCATTGAGCCAAAGATGCTGGCAGCATTTCCCCGCTGTATTGCAATACTGATACGCTGAGCGAGGAAGCTGCCAGCTCTTTGGTCTCCGTTGCAGTCGATCAGCCTCTTAGTAATTTCTTTCATGAACCCATGCGCGCTGGGACCCCACGAAAATCTCAATGAAAATGAAATGAAAATGAAAATGATTTATTTCATAAAACAATTACATAACCATTTTACTGGTCTTTTAAGCTTAAGGAAGTCTGTGACAGGGGGTACCGCTCCTCCCTTGCATACAATTATGTTCTAACCAAAACTAAAATCTAACACTTGACGAGTACAAAATACTCGTAAACATTAAATGATCTTACTTTTTTTTCAAATATTTACGGTCTTTGTGAAAGCAGCCTGACGAAAAACGAATTGAAATTTATTCTAAGAAAACGAATAATGGGTCGATTATTTCATTATGCACTATTTTTGACGGTTCGAAGCTTTGATATTTAGGCGTTTCCTTTGAAATTAGGGTGAGTCACTTTCGTACCGTGTAAAGTTAATCAATTAATTCATAGACCCGTTGAAATATTGGATACATTTAGTTATTAATTTATTGTGTGCCCTTACGGCGTCATGGACTGACTTATAAAAATTTGAAATATTTTATCCATATTTTTAACTTTACAATGAAATAACTTTTGGGCGTTTTTGACAAGAAATCACAAGGAGTTCTTTGTAATTGATTGCTTATTTCACATGAATTTTCTTTTTTGACAATATATTTACTGACTTAATATCCATCAAACAAGTACCTACCTATAAAAAAATTAGCTAGATACCCTTTAACTTTTGCCATCTCTAAATGGCTCAAATGTTGTAATTAAAAAATACTCACTTTCTTTAATGATTTAGTAATAATAATAATAATAATATAATAATAGGCGTGGTAGCCTAGTGGTTTGACCTGTGGCCTCTCAAGCAGAGCGTCGTGGGTTCAAATCCCGGGCTCGCACCTCTGAGTTTTTCGGAATTTATGTGCGAAAATTACATTTGTAATTTGCCATGAGCTTTTCGGTGAAGGAAAACATCGTGAAGAAACCTGCACACATCTGCGAAGAAATTCAATGGTGTGTGTTAAGTTCCCAATCCGCACTGGGCGCGCGTGGGAACTATAGCACAAACCCTCCAATACACGGAGGAGGCCTATGCCATGAGGCACGCCGAATTTTGCGACAATTTAATAAATAAATAAAATAAAGAAATGACAATAACAACAACAACAACATGTACCTACTTACTGAAATTGTAGCGAATTCGGAATAAAAAGGCTTATATATAAAATAACTAGCTGACCCGGCAAACTTCGTACCGCCTAACAGTCAATGACTGTCGTGTTACCTTTTAGCTGAACTAATTTAGGCTTTGATGAACGTAATACAATGATACAAAATAAAAATACAGATAGATATAAAAAAGTATTTAAGTCATTAGCTATATTTCTCGACATAGTAAGCAATTAACTGGTTTTTTTATAAGAGTTCTAGTGATAGAGCCACTTTAAAGGAAATGTACCGATCTCTTATTTTCTACCCCGTGAGTTTTTTCTCAAAGCACCACTGTTATCCTCAAGAAATATAGTTTACAAAGATTTAGTAGGTATTCATGTTCGATCCCGTAAGAAATTAAAAAATCCATTCTTATAGTGCCCCTCTACTTTGTGATCCTCAAGGAATATTAAGTCTGCTGGATATCAAAAATCTGTATTATCAAGTCATTTGGGGAGTTGGGGGACCCAGTCGCACAAACCTTTCATAACTGACATCTCCTACTCATAAACTTAACTCCCTGCCAAATTTCACGTATCTGGTTTTTTTACTAACGTAGCCTACCTACGAACTGCCTCCGTCCCTAATTTCGGGTATCTATAGCAGCCACATTGTTAGAAGGACAATAATAATAAAAAAAAAAAAAAAAATTACTTTTCCTATTACCTATTCCTGGTTCTATGCTACCTCCCCACCAATTTTCAGCCAAATCGGTTTAGCCGTTCTCGAGTTATAAAAAGTGTAACTAACACGACTTTCTTTTATATATATAGATATTCAAATCTGCTTAATACACTTGTCAACCTTTTTAATTGATTAAAAAAATACAGACAAAACACAAGTTTATACAAAATACATTTCTGAACGCATGCATAGATGTCAATCACAGTATTTGATAGGATGACAGGAGGAAAACAAATGTTTGACAGGTACGAAGCAAAGGAACATAATTAAATGGAAAATGATTCATTTTCATAATTATGTATTCGTCAAGTTTTCATTGTTTTTAAAATGTATTCTGCTATTCAGGGCGGAGACAAATCCAACGAAACAAAAACCATGAAAATTGATCCAGCCGATCTCGAGTTATAAGTGTTGTAACAAACCCGTCTTTGTTTTATATATAGATATAGATAATAATAATAATATTCATTTTCGATCAACATGGATCATAATATAATAAATATTTTAATATTTTCCATTTTTTTTTTTTTTTGATAATGAATATTTATTTGTCAGACATACATAGGTTTACAGAGATCATACGTATAAATTAATTCGTTTCACTATGCTTTGCCTGTCGGCGGTTCTTCACTCCTTTATCGCTAAAACTAAAACCAAATGCAAAAAAATGACGTCATGACCGCACCGTCATCTGAGGAATCTGAAAGTTTTTTTTTATCGGACCGGCCACCATAATGACGTCACAAGCCCGAACAAACCCGAATGTAAGGAATCCGGAACCGCGGCGATGGGATGAGGCTTTCTTGCCTACGTGCGTACGCGCACGCATCCAGACCAGAGGGGCTACTACGAAAGTCGATTTTCGAAGGTTGTATAGTATCGTTCCTGTCACTCTAACACAAATTAATGACCATTAGTGTGAGCGGAACGGCACGAAACGAACTTTGAAAATCGAATTTCGGAGTTTAAGGACACGGTTGTGATTATCTCAACTTGCAATTATAACTTGATCTGTCCCTTCTTAGTTATTATACGGAGTCATGTGTCTTGTCAACTGGTTAATTCACGACCAACCACATAAGGCTCTTGGTCCCAAATATGCCTGCCATCTTGATTCCCCTTTCCACTTCCACCTATGCGCCTACAATCATGCTAAGCGTGGCCTTTGGGTTTCCCTTGGCTCTGTCTACCCCGTAAGGGATAAAGACGTGATGTATGTTTCATGTATGTATGTATATGCCGGTTACAGCAATGACGCATGTAAGGGCAACCCACCCTGCCCCCTATCATAGCCAGGGCTACGAGTGTTTTGGGTAGGTTTATGTTAGGGAACGGACTGTGCATGTGGAAAATTTGGCATTGACACTAACTTTAGGGCGTTTCGCGGAATTCGGTTGTTTATCAAAAGTGAGACGCCGCCTTATCAGATATCAGTAAGCAAATATAAAATAATCTAATGACTGATAAGACGGTGTTGGTGACGCGATGACCGAGATTTACCGATTATCTTGATGACATAATTGCAATTCTTACGTTGCGTTTTACGTCCTTATTTGGCAGTCAATCATGGATTATTAAGAAATCTGACGGATATAGTTTATAACGGAAGGAAGTATGACGTTTGTTACTATGAATAATTAGCATATTTTTATGAGTTTTGGCACACTTCCTTACATTCAAGTGGATATCATAAATATACATGAATGATAATCCTGATAACACGAAACGTTATTTATCGCAAAATGAGGAAATACTACGACATTAAAGAGTAAGGATTTGGAATGTTTTTAATCAGTTATAATCATTTTATTGTACGGCATTACATTAACAAAAATAATTGGCAAACATTTTGCAGGAAATAATACGTTACACGTAGGTAACAACTATTTAAAAAATGTGTCTTAACAAAAAGAGGTCTATCTGAAGTTTCTATTTTCATACATTGTAATATATTATATGAAAATAGAAACTTCAGATCGAATCACTCTATCTATTTAAAAAACCGCATCAAAATCCGATGTTTTATTTATGTATTCACATGCTTACCTAATTACCACAATATAAAACAAAGTCGCCCTCCGCTGTCTATCTGTCTCTATCTATGCTTATATCTTTAAAACTACGCAACGGATTTTGATGCGGTTTTTTTAATAGATCGAAAGGAAGGTTTATAATATATGTATAATCCGCAGACGAAGTTGCTTAGTTAGGGTGCGACCAAACCGCCGCGTATACGCAGTGACGTGTCGTATCCGTCACGTTTTCTCACCGTTTCTTCATACATTTTGTTGCGATTCCGTAAAGTCACCGTTTTTTAAGCGGCGGTGTGGTCGCACCCTTACTGATGAATTTTATGTAAAAAGGTACCTACTTAACGTTACTTTTTTATTTTTGTTTTTACACGCACCAATAAACCGCCTTTCTCAATGATACCTTTTTATTTGCATAGCAGCACTAAAGCCCTATTGTTCAATAATTTTGAAAGTAACTAACTGCTGTCAAACTACTGACCTTTATAACAACAAATAATACAAAAAGCTATACGCGTAGCTTTACTCCTTCGCCTAGTGCAGTGGTTCCCAATCGGTGGTCCGTGAGGGCCTCAGGAGTGGTCCGTGTTAGGGGCCTATTACTCCAATAGTAGTATAAAAGGATATAATTTATTAGCTTCTGATAAGACCGAACGGGCTATATATTTCCACCTGTTCAGCTAGGATTTTTTTCACATCTTTTACCACTAAAGTACTCGGTGGTAACTGAGAATATTTTTCCCATTTGTTACCACTAAAATATTTGGCGGTAACTAGTGAGAATTAGGTTAGTTACCACTGGTAAATTTCCATTACTTACCACTGGTAAAAGATGGGAAACTTTTTCTCGGCTGTAACTATTGGTAACAAATTGGTGGGAATATTCTAGACCGAACTACGTAGCGGTCTTTCTTGACAACAATTAAATAAAAGATTCTCTACAACAAGGCCTACTGTCAAGGTCCTGTGATTCAGAAGTAGCAAGATAATTAATTAGGCGGCTAAGTCTGGACTAAGTAGAGGCTTCAATTGGCCCGGAGATGTTTCATTGCTAATTATGAATATACTTAGAAGATGTTTTAAAATCGTTCCGGATTAATTCAGCACTATAGTCAAACGAACTTTACTACCTGCTGAAATGTTGCAGAAAAAATCTACGAGTAAGACAGCTAGTCTTTGTCGGTCTCTCGTTTAATGCTCCTCTCATACTCAATGTTTAACTGGTAGAGGTCCCTTATAGGGATAAGTTCGCCTTTGTGCATATATTTTATTTTTGTGAATTGTGTCTTTGTATTTATATTTGTACAATGAAGCCTATATTATTTACTTACCTACATACTTACATGTAGTTTCTTAAGGGGGTCAGTAATATGAAAAAGTTTAAAAAGCACTGGTCTAGTGTAGCGTCGGCTGACGCAACACTAGCTTTATGTGACTAGTGGTCGTTACTGAATGCACTTACAAAAGTTACCGGCCAATCACAGCGCGCCAAACATCACACGATCGCGTTTCAAAATCTGATCCTGCGCGCGTTTTGGACGCACGGGGGCTTGTATGGCACACATGCGTCTAGTGATGATAGTAAGTTTCTACTTGTCATATTTGTCATGTTTTTTTTTAAGACAAGTGTGGCTGAGGCATTGTAGTTTCAGTTCGTCTGCAATTTGTCTGCAACATATAGTTATTTGTTATACAAGGGGGAAAGTTGTATTTTACCTGCGAGTGTTCATTTTAAACACGAGCTAGCGAAAGGATTCTATGATAGACCACGAGCGAAGCGAGTGGTTCTAACATAGAATCCAGAGCGTAGCGAGTGTTTCAACACATCAGGCGTAAAGTAACTTTTCACCCGTGTATAACACAACACTTTTCACCTCACTACAGCGAGGAAAATAAGAAAAAGGCTTTATACTATTACTTATTTTTAATAACAAAATAACTAGAAAAACATGCGTTAAATATTCACGTTTTCGGCTTAATTTATAGTTTTGACTTAATTTTTTTTAATTATTTGAAAGAAAGAAAACATTAAATTTATTCGTGATATAAATTCCTTACAGAAAAAAAAGAAGTAACAGCATATACAATCACGAAATGGTTCCACCTCAGTATAATGCTGGCCTTACAGCCAGCGCTGGTCTTCCGTTGGGACCATCAAGTGCTACTGTCAGCACAAACAGTGAACCGGCATTACAGTCTTTGGCTGAATGGACAATAATTCCTTTACCTATCCCACAAGGGGTGAATATTATAAAAAAATATTCCGGATGCGTTTTGTTCGTATATTGACTTACTTAGACTGTCAGAACATTTTATCCGTTTTTATAACAAGAATGAAGGTTAATGTTGAATGCTGATATTTATAAATTAAAATAAAGTTGTAAGACTGTATGTATTGAGTGTTTTTTACTCGATGCAATTCATTATTTGTGATATTAAAAATTCAGCACTTTTTTACGTTTTACGTTTTGCTAGCTGTCCACTGTACTAACTGCACTGTACTGTGCTGTCTTTCTAATCTGTGGTCAAAACTCTTTCTCCACATGTGGATAAAAAGCGATTTTCTCCATAGGTGTCAAACAAACAAAAAGTGCTTTCCGAGCTAGTGAGGTGAAAAAATATTTGTACGCCAGGAATGGTAAAACAAGATGCGATCATTAATGTACTTTATAACATCTTTTATGTACGCATTTTTTAGGCAAATAAACATTCAGCCAGATTCACTTTATGTTATATTATTCAGAAAAATAGCCAATTTTATTTAATTTACATTTTTACGGTAGACATATTTTTTTTAACATTTTTGGTGAATCTACCTAACAACTGATATTTGTCAAAATGGTCATATCATGCAACATTACTGTTAAAAGGAAATTTTACTTTTCGAAAAAGCGCAAAGCTAATTAATACAAAATGGGGGAAGGGGAAGAACAATGGTGTCGGTTGGGTGAGAACTCGGGTGACTCACATAACTAACCGAGAAGCTAATAAAGGTTGTAGAGTTTAAAAAAAGGCAGGCACCTTGGCGCCAGCTGTTAATACCTAACAGGATAAATGGAAATAAACTAAAATATAAATAAAACAATTCTGTAAAAACCACCGCAGAATTTTCCGCATGTTTATGGTTTTTGTTTGATTTTTTTTACCTTGTGGCTCAATTGGCTCAATTAAAAACCATAACAACATGCTAAGTATGAGGTCGTTCTTTCTTTTGACGTCATCAAAATTTATAACTAGTTTCTATTAATTTGCGGTTTCAAGCAATTGTAAATTGGGAAAGTTTGACTACCAGTTGGATTATACCTAACTGTCTTTTTTCAATGTTTTTAAAGTTTATTATTAGAATACGATTCTTTGAGAGTATGTTAAGACCAGAACAGCCGTGTGAAATATAGAATATGCTTTTTTCCAGGGTTTAAATTATACTTATGTACATAGCTGGGCATTAACTCGTTAATCCGTTAATCGTTAATTAACGAAGTTAACATTTTGATTAACGGATTAACTTTTAAGTTAACTTTTAAAAATGGTAACGGACACGTTAACTTCCGTTAATATGCAGAAGTCCGTTAATCGTTAAGCCTATGCCTACTATTTACCGCACGACACCGCGGCGCGGCGCGAAAAACAGGTTCAGACAAGTATGAAACGACAAGTGCCGGGCGGCGCGTGGCAGCGAGTGAAATAAAAACAAAACTAAACTAAAACTAGATATATTTTTCCGGTGCGTGCGAGTGAGAAAACTGCGAAGAGATTTGTTTCTATTGATCATTTCATTACTTAGCGCAGAACCTAAACCAACAGGTTTTATAAGTTCACTAACGCAACGATATAAAAATGCAATTTTATATATATTAACGGATTAACGATTAACGTTAACTTGCGTTAATTCTTCCGAAATGTAACGCTTTAACGTTTAACGAAGCTAACTTTTTTGTAGCGGATTAACGATTAACGAAGTTAACTATTTGATTAACGGTGCCCAGCTATGCTTATGTACATCTATTTATATCGAGTTCAATTTTATTCAATCGATTCGCACTATGAAGATACTCTATCGAGGAGATTGTATGAGAAATCGTACGTACTTTAATAACCTCCCAATCGAGATGCATATCGATGATCCCGAGAATCGCGGCCCTTTCAACAGTCCCAGAAAATCTCGCGGTCTCGATCGCCAATTAATGGACGAAGCCTTCTTGGCTAATTAATTCAAGTTACGTGAACAAAATTTGCTGGAACATTTATGAAAACGTGTCCAATTTGATTGAGATTCGAAAGGCAACCTTAAAATTGCCGCTCGTTTGTACATTTATTATTAAAAAAAACTCTTATCTTGGTAACAAGCGTATGCTTCTCTAGCCTCGTAATTAAGTTTTATTGAACATTTGCGAGCGGAAAACTCCAAATTTAAGAAAATAATAGCTATCGTTCCGTGTAACACAAACCTGGGCGATTATAATTGATTTACCGACAGATTATTATGTAGCTATTACGTCAACGGCCATACAAAGTGGCCACAATATACTATTGTTTACATCGTTGAGGTCGATAGCACTGGGATAATACACGTGGTTGGCACCAAATGAAATTTAATATGGTTCGTAGAAATAAAAATAAAATAAAATTTTCCTCTCAAAAAATTAAGAAGTACTGTATCTGGACTGTATCTTAAAATTTGTCCTGCATACTATAGCATGGTTGGTGTAGTTTGACTGAACATACTTGTAATTATTTTTCAGGATTTTTAAATTGTACATACATACACATACACACAAATCAAATCACGTCTACATCCCTTATTTACGCGGTACACAGAGCTAAAAACCCGCTAAAGTAGGTTAAGATAGCCCGGTAATGTAAAAAAAGCAAAATGACAGAATCTTTTTTTTATGGTGTGGAAAATACGCCTTATGCATCCGCCCGGTACGGGGTTACCGGGGGTATGTGGGGCTCTCCCACGGCAGCCGGCTACCCACTAAAAACCACACGATTGCCTATTTGGTCGTATGTGAGGCGTTACGGGAGCACTCGGTGTCACCGCGACGCCCCACGGGCCCCACGGCCACTCCAGGATGGGGTTCCCTCTTCGCGGCACCTAGCTGTGCAGGTTTGGGAATAAATGAGAGAATCCTAAGCCGGTTAGGTTCTTACTCATCATCTGAGCTGTAATGTAACCGTCTGTTGCACGTTATAGTAACCAAAAATCCTGTGCGGATGTGGCTCGCGAGCCTGCCGCTAACTGAACGCCGCGTCCAAAAGGTTTTTGGTTACTGTAACAGCGACAGTTACAGCTACAGGGGGGTCATTCTTAGTATGGATCTGACAGCGAGCGAACCTAAACTGAAACGTAATTGAATCGCATTAAGACTCTCGCAGATGAGTGCCCGACTAAACAATTGTAACATACATAATACCCCTATGTGGTATCCCACAACCGCAAGTCGTTATATTATTAAAATAGCATCTGAGTCATCAAAACAGCACCGCGACTTCATCTACATGACATAAAAATATCCCTGTCCCACGGGAATATTGCAATTAATCGTGGAAAATGACACACGCAACTTACATATCTAGAAACCTTAAGGCAGTATGGTAAGGTACATTATATAAAAAAAAAAGAGTTATTCAATAGTTTGTTTAAATTAGGTACAGTTTCAAAAGAACTAATTACTTACTAATTATTACTTAGATTATAATGAATTAGCGTCTAGCACATAGTGCTTGTGCCTGTTTATCGCTTGTTGTTATTTACATCCTTTTACGATATGACATAAGCAGCCGCTGCCTCGCTGCATCATGTACTGTGTGTTGTCTTGTTTTAAAACCTTCTTATCTTCTTAGGTGTTTCAAGCCTTTGACTAACTTTAAGGAAGGTATAGGTTTTTCTTCGATTTTTTTTTTTGTTAATTTTATGTCAGTCTGAACAATACAAACATGCTATACAAACATTGCAAGATAATAAAAAAGTTGTAACAAAAAAGCTCGTGAAATAACACTGAATGACCATATTTAAACTATGGCGAAGAAAAATTCAACTTAATATTATACAAAAGAGAAGTATGATCTACTTAACTAAAAAAGAATCGTCAAAATCGATTTATAATTGGCAGAATGATAGCGTAGCATACGTTAAAAAAAAGACATAAGTAGAGTCGAATTAAAAACCTTTTTTGAAGGCGATTTAAATTAGCAACCCAACTTTAATAAAACACGTAAAGTATTTCCTACTTTTCCTACTTGACGTTGAATATGTGTTAGTGTGTTTATATAAATAACTAGGCAAGTTCTCCGTCGCTCTTTATACAGAAAAACAGACCAATTATAAAATAAGTGGTACCTAGTTAATTTAATAATTCCATGTAGGTTTTATACCGGATACTGGTCTTGGGAAACTAAATTCCAAGCTTTAGTGTAAAACTAGGGACCCGCCCCGGCTTCGCACGGGTACAATCAGTGTTTCTTTACTATATTATGCATGTATTATATACATACAAACCTTGCTCTTGTATCACTCTATCTATTAAAAAAAACAGCATCAAAATCCGTTGCGTAGTTTTAAAGACCTAAGCATACATAGGAACAGACAAACAGACAGCGGAAAGCGACTTTGTTTTATACTATTTAGTGATGAGCGCCACAGAGCCTATTTAGAGACAAAACTAGCTAGCGCCCGCGAGGTTGCTCGTGTCGCAAAACTTCCTTTACTGAGGGAATTCCGAAAAACCCACCCTTGACGTCCTTACTTTGTCTTACATCATAAAGTAAACGTCTATGCAAAATTTCAGGTTAAGATCCTGGGCGTTAATGAGTCAGTCATTCAGTCAATTCAGTCGTGAATTTTCTTTTTATATTGTATTGAAAAGATTTACTGACTTATTACTTTACTTCATCTTCACTACATAGTATAAAACCAAGTCGCTTTCTACTGTTTGTCTGTCCCTATGTATGCTTAGATCATTAAAACTACGCAACGGATTTTGATGCGGTTATTTTAATAATAGATAGAGTGATTCAAGAGGAAGGTTTATATGTATAATACATGCATAATATAGTAGAGAAACACTGATTGCACCCGTGCGAAGCCGGGGCGGGTCGCTAGTTTTAAAATAGATCAGTCCCAAAAAAATACTAATGCGGAATAAAATCACTCTCGTACTAGTTAAAGTAGAGTTAATTTAATAAATAGGATAAATTTTGCGTAAAATTATGCAATTGAGCATTGTAATAATAGTTTTAACAGTACCTAATTTTATATTTATTTACCAATTCAATTGCAGATATGAGACCCCATTTTTTAAAGCCTGTTTTTTAAAACCTGTGTATAGCTAGAAAACTAGAGCTCAAATTAAATTTTAGAGTAATTACTTACCAAGATTAATTTCCGTCGTATTTTTTCTGCATTGATATTTGAAATGTGCATATTTCTTTATTACATTCGAGTACTAGTGCTTTTGACCAATGTGATAGCATCGCGCTAAATTCCACCAACTTAAGGTCCCAAAGGCCCGATTTTTAAAGCAAATCATTCGAACCTTTCGAAAGTGGTATAAATCTGTATAATGCTACAAAACTCAAGCTCAAATTAAATTTTTGACTAGTTGACTGGAATAAGAGCTGCAATTTTCATCTAATCTACTCGTATTTCAAATCGAGCACAGTTTTCATCTTTTTCCAGTGGCATTTTCACACTATGCGCTTTCAAAAATCGTACCTTAAAAACCTAACTATGTAGGTACTATTAGAAAGAGAAACATTTATTTGTTTGCACACATTCAATACACGGGAATATAAAATAGGGAGAAATACAATATACTAAGGATAGTACCGATATGGTGTAAAATGGACCCCACTCAGCATAATGTTGCGGCAGCCGCAACGCTTTTCAGTGGGACCCATAGTAGGCAGGTACGTACATCTTTCATGCCAGTTGATGAATGCTGATCATTGAGTTATGTTCCACTGAGTCAAGCTTCAGGGCCTGGGTTCGATGACGTACCGACAGCCTACTTTTCGTAGAAGCAAGCCTTCCGAAGTAAATGGAAACTTTGAAAGCCTTTTTGACTTGTGACGTAGCTGCGAGGCAAGCGGGCGCGCCATCTCACAGCCAATCAGAGCTCTCTGTTCTCGATATATACGTGAACGAATCGTCGAATCGCTCCAATGTTGACACGCAAGTCGCTCTGAACGCACGTTCACATTAACGCGAGTTCTTACGTCTACGTTAACGTTTCGTATTCAAGTGTTGAGTGATACACATATCGGAATTAACAGTAAGTAGCTAACATTTGGTATGTACGCATGTGACAAGTTTGACGGGCGGATTGTCGCTTTTTTAATAGGCAATTATATAAAACGTAAAGCCTTGATTGATAAAACACTTGAAGTACCCGAGACCTTTGAAACCATCGTCACATCGGTTTAAGATAATTGTAAAGTGACTCTTATGTCAAATATTCTTATCAGATCTCACTTGAGTTTGTTTGAGATAAACTGAAATGCTTTCAGAATTGATGCGACTTCGAAGTATTACTTTAAAACAAAACCTGTTATTACAAAGTTTATTTTTGGAACGTCAATATTTCCAATCGAGTCAACACAATTCTGAAGGTGCGAATGCCGTACTTACATATACAAGTAGTTAGAAAAGGCTCCTTAGCAGTTATCTACTTATAGCCGACAAATTCATCTATACAAGAATTCTATAAAATACCGACTCACGTCAAGTATGCCTATGATTGAACTGAGACCACACAATGACGTTGATTTTCCTTAAATTTGTTTCAAATTGTTTATTAAACCGAGCATGTAGAGTTTTGCTGAAAACTGAACCTAAAAGTTTGGTAGGTACCGGGTAAAAGGCTTTTCCTGGAATGTCACCTTTTAAAACCAACAATATTACGAGATATCAAGGTAGCTACCCGTTTTAAACGTTACCAATTTCGAGCGAAATGTTTTCGTTTCCAAAATTAACAATTTTCACTTAATCCCAAAAAAAAAAACCTGAAAGAAAAATGCAATATCTCAACAATCTTAGTTTAGCTAAGAGGTGAAGGGTATGGACTATTTTTTGACATGACAGAAAATTATTCAGCTGACAGACAGTTACAGTCAGACCTTTCGGTTCCTGGCTCACTGTAGAACGTTGTCACAGTACCTAAGCGTCGTAACGATTTTCCTTGTCAGGCGATGCAATTACATTTTCTGTAAAAATTTCAAACTGTAGGTTGACATCGATCACAATCTTCATCACCTTAAGTAAAATAGACTGAAATCACTTTCAGGCTTTCATTTTTCGCAATAAAAAAAGATATATGTATCATAAACAACCCGCCTATTAGGTATTAGCCTATACTTGAATCCGTCGAGTGACGGAGACATCAAGACAAACTCGAATCGCGTTTCAACAGCTCATGAACTGTAGGTACACATTATCTACTGCAGAGCTGATAGATACATACATACCGTCACGCCTCTTTCCCACAAAGGTAGGCAGAGGTTGGTCCAAAAAACGTCTGCAACGCATTTATCGGGTTAACTTAACGCCTCTTTTCTATATACTCCGAGAAAAACTTTAATCTGTCGATCTACCATTATATTATCAATACTTCAAAAATCCGCAGTCACGGTGGCTTGGCCGTCCGTTCGTAATCGGTCCAGATATTTAGAGTTTTGCCGTGTGATAACTATTCTGATAACATACATACATAACTAAGACATAGGTATATCTATAGGTCTTCACAATCACGCTGCTCTTCGTGCGAAACCACAAGTAAATTAATATCATCGGATTACAGTTCTAAGTTTATACTGCTTGTATTATCATAAATTATAATTTTAGACTAAGGATGAAACATCGGCCAAGCGCGAGTCGGTTTCGTACATCAAGGCACTACCGTCACATATCTGCTACTATTTTATTAGATCGTGCAGAAACGCGGGAACAACACATTATCATGTGTGAAGATTGGATACCTTCTAATTTTTTACTTTTTTATACTTACGGTGTTTTCTGTTATAACTTTAGACTAGCTGGTACAATTAAAGTTACCTATTCTACTCGTATTAAAAATTCAACGTTTGTTTTTGCCACTTAAATGAGATAGGGGTCGCATCCCAGTACAAAATCATGAATAAACATCAGGCAATTTTCCAAAAAAACGTATATGTCGAAAAATACACAAAAATGCGGGTATGCATTTCATAGAAGTGCAACTCTTTAAATAGAGTGATAAATAATGTTAAGTGTAGAGCTCTCTGCCGATGACGGATTGGTATCTTAAGTGTCAAGTTTCGCCGAAGTAGCTCATGCAGTGAATGACGCAAGAGCCGCGCGCGGTTTCAGCGGCGTACGCGCACTCTGTGCTGACTAGGGATTTTTCAAACCAAGGGCCCGATTTTTGAAAGCACTATATATACAATGTGAAAATACCACACGAAATTGGTGAAAAACTTGGTTGAAATTTAAACACAATAGAGTACTCATACGAATTAAAGAACCAATGAATCTTGTCCGCTAGTCGAAAATTTAATTTTAGCTCTAGTTTTGTTGCAATAAAAGTGCTTTAACTTTAAGATGGTACTTTCGAGATAGATAGGGATAGAGATAATTTATTTGCATAAACATGAGTTAATATTTACATTAAAAAGTTGTTCTAGTCATAAAATACTTTGTCATGTTTTGCCAGGGTTTTCAAAAATCTAGCATCAGGGATCCGATTTCTTAAACCACATCTGTGAAAATACCATTCAAAAGTGGTAAAAATCTGCGTATTTCTATAAAACTACCGCTAGAAATAATTTTTCCACTAATGGTCCTAATGAACAGACGCATTACCAAAAATCGTCTCCAACCAGAAATTTCCAAATTATGTGAAAAACCTTGTCCGAAAGCTACACAATTTATTTAACATTTTCTAGTATTAGGCATTTTTTTTACTAAGCAATAAATCCGGACATAATTTAAACGCTGGACACAGTCTAGGCTGAAAGAAAAAGTCTGGATAAATTACAAAGGCTGGTAACCCTTACTAGTGAGTTAAGTTGCCTATGGCTGAATGGCTTTGCGTCCCTGGTCAGAGCTGTAAAAAAAATAAAAGTTGCCGATTGTCACTCAACGTCAACACTCAGCTCAGCCTGTCATTCTCAAACTATTAAGGCGGCACCTTCTTCACAGAATCCTTATCGCACCTTTAAATGTGTTTTAAATCATGAATCAGTGTTAACTGACCCTTATCAGCTTGTGTTCGGCGTTTCCCTTGTATGCCTAAGTATGTGATTGCTAACAGTACCTTTTTTATCTTTTTTTTTGTGAAGTAAAATTATACTACTGTCGTAACGGTAAAACTTAAAAAAAAACTCAAGAAGCTCTACCTATCTCACTTTTTAGGGTTCCGTAGCCAAATGGCAAAAAACGGAACCCTTATAGATTAGATTCGTCATGTCTGTCTGTCCGTTCCGTATGTCACAGACACTTTTCTCCGAAACTATAAAAGCTATACTGTTGAAACTTGGTAAGTACGTAGATGTATTTTGTGAACCGCATTAAGATTTTCACACAAAAATAAAAAAAATGAATTAATTTTGGGGGTTCCCCATACTTAGAACGGAAACTGAAAAAAATTTTTTTTTATCAAACCCATACGTGTGCATTATTGTGTGCATCTTTGGATAGGTCTTCAAAAATGATATTGAGGTTCTTAATATAATTTTTTTCTAAACTGAATAGTTTGCGCGAGAGACACTTCCAAAGTGATAAAATGTGTGTCCCCCTCCCCCCCTGTAACTTCTAAAATAAGAGAATGATAAAACTAAAAAAAATATAGGATGTACATTACCATACAAACTTCCACCCAAAATTGGTTTGAACGAGATCTAGTTAGTAGTTTTTTTTATTTAATAAAAATAACCAACCAATTTTATAAGTAACCAATATAAAGTGACCTCACACTGCCTACATTTTGCTTAAAAGCAGGGCTCTGCTAAGACTGGATTTTATAATAACTTGGCGAATTTGTACGGAACCCTCAGTGCGCGAGTCCGACTCGCACTTGGCCGGTTTTGGTAAGTAACCTGCCAAGTGCGAATCCAACTCGTGCATTAAGGCTTTTCCAGAGGTAGAATGGAACAAAACTCAAGTTCAAAAGCACGATGCCTTTGCCCAGCAGGCTTTTATAAAAGAAAAAAGAATTAAAAGCTATGATAGCCTTGTGAACATAATGGTCTCTCATAGCAAAGACTCGTAGCTTCGAATCCCGGTAATGCGAGTTTTCCAACTTTTAAAATTTACTATGAGCTTTTCAGTTAAGTATAATTTTTTTGGCAGAATTTATTGACAGTGGGCCCGCGTGAGTAGGTATTATTTTAACCGTCTCATTCTGAGGGAAATGTGCCTGCTGGTGGTAGAGCTATACTATACCTACCTATGAACTTTTTTCAGTACTCCATTTTATTCCAAACTATATTATTACTAGCTGTTGCCAGCGACTTCGTCTGCAAAGAATTCGTTTATCGCTATCCCGCGGGAACTACGCAATTTTCCGGGATAAAAAGTAGCCTATGTTGTATTCCAGACTTTTCTCTCTCTATGTGCCAAATTTCATCCAGATCCGTTGGGCCGTTCTGGCGTGATTGAGTAACAAACAAACATCCATCCATACATCCATCCATCCATCCATCCATACTTTCGCATTTATAATATTAGTTAGATTAGATGATATGAAAATGTTGATCTGTCTGCATACCTACTCGCATTCTTAAATGCCTTAAAGCATCATCACTTCACTACATAGTATAAAACAAAGTCGCTTTCTCTGTCCCTATGTCCCTATGTATGCTTAAATCTTTAAAACTACGCAACGGAATTTGATGCAGTTTTTTTAAATAGATAAGAGTGATTCAAGAGGTAGGTTTATACGTATAATACATACATAATATGCTTGCGAAGCCGGGACGGGTCGCTAGTTTCTGAATAAAGTGTGACCAAGCAACCCGCAACTTTCTGTAGTCATTATGTCTTATTCAAAACCCAAGAATACAGTTAAACGACTGTTAACGTTGAACGGCGATTAAAATGGTGTTAACTGAGATTTAGTGGCTAACAGGGCGTGGCTCACGGGGGACCATGCCGGTGTAAAGGCTACTGCACACGCATACTGAAAGGAAAGAACACTTGAAAATGTTTTTTTTATTTGCCACAATAGCATAAAAATACTGGCTGCTCAAAATAAAAAAGAATTCAGGGATTTTTTAAATCATTGTACATAGAACACTGTTCGTGAAGGTGCCGCTTTGTTCGTAAGATGTTACATTAGTACATGTAACGTAAGACGATTGAAAATAGACTCATTTTTTATGATAATATTTTAGTTCATCGTTAATTTGTTTTCTACCGGATTTTATTGTCGTTCTCTATTATCCTGCTAGGTATATTTTCCAATTATCTGCCGAAGAAGAATTCACGTATGGTTTACTAATAGATAAAAAAAAATTAAACGCAATTTACCTGTCTTTGTATCTTTCAAATAAGTATACAAATATTGAGCGTGTAAAATTTAGCCTTCTCTTTTTTCCTGTACAGTGTGAGGAAGGTGGCTTGATCGGAGTAATTATTACTCATCATTATGATGATGATGATGTACAAAATCGGTAATCAATAATACTTATAGCTATTTTCAAAAACATGTAGGTATATTTAATTACTTTTTCTGTAAAATACAAGTGCAATTAATCACAAATCAAATATATTGTGAAATTAAATGTGTATTTTTTATATATTTTCGAGACCAACGTTTTCAAACGGATATTGTGAACTCTTCCTAAATCGAAGCAGTAAACTTTTATGACGCTTACCCCGCCGCAGCACTCAAATTCGCAATAAAATAGCGTAAACGCATATATTTAGATTTCGCAACTTAATACATTAAGTATATGAAAACGATAAGGAAATATCGCAATACCCTCTTAAGTGTTATGGTGGAACTTCACTTCAGCTTAGTTCACTTTAACATAAATTTTTTACGATGTGGAATCTTGTGAAGGTCCGTCTGGATCACAACCACCATCTTGCTCACTAACCCTGACGGCAAGCAGCAGTGCTTGAGCTGCTGTACGGTGGTTGTGACAGGTTCGTTTCCTGCAGGTATAACAAAATTAAACCACTTCACGTACACTACGTTTTGATTGCGGAAGGATCACTAGTAAAGATAGACAACTTATTGTAGCTGTGATAAACGGGACACCGCTGAAATATACCGGAAAAATTCTAAGACCTTACAAATCTTTACTAATCTAACTAATATTATAAATGCGAAAGTATGGATGGATGGATGGATGGATGGATGTTTGTTTGTTACTCAATCACGCCAAAGCGGCCCAACGGATCGGGATGAAATTCGGCACACAGACAGAGAAAAGTCTGGAATAGCACATAGGCTACTTTTAATCCCGGAAAATTGCGTAGTTCCCGCGGGATAGCGATAAACGAATTCTTTGCAGACGAAGTCGCTGGCAACAGCTAGTACCTATTATAAATGTGACAGTAACTCTGTCTGTCCGTCTGTTACGTTTTTCATGTCTAAATTAAACCAAAAACCACAACCGTTTTTGATCAAATTTGGTACAGATATAGTTTCAGTCCCGGGGAAGGATATAAGGTAACGGCACCAGTGTTGGACACTTTAAGCTGACAAGCACCAGTAATGGACACTTCATTCTTACTTTAAAAATCATGCGGTTATAAATTGACTGTTGTAAAATAAATAAATGACTATCCCTTAATTTCTATTTAATAAGACTCATTGTCCATTACTGGGTCCTTGTCCAACACTGGTGCCGTTACCATAGGATAGTTTTTATCCCGGAAAATCGTATAGTTCCCGCGGGATAACGACCTGCGCAGACGGAGTCGTGGGCAACCGCTAGTACCAGATATTTGTGACGCGAAAAGATAAAGTTTATCAGCTGTAATATAGGTAGAGCAACAGAACTAGCACAATGCTTCTGACTCTGTCTAAATAAGCCTTTACTTTACTTTCCCTGTACACGCGACACATGCCCTTGGCGTGCGAAACAGTAATATTTGAGCTTTATGTCAGCGTCTTAAGGTTCAAGCAAAAGGTCACGTGGGCTTGTCGCGAACCTAGATCAAAATGGGACATCGTTGAACTTTGAAGTTTCTATTATTTGTTGAAGCTTTTGCCTGCAGCTTTGCTCTAGTAATTTCCTTCTTGAGAAATGAAGGATTCAACCTAAACTGATTGCAAATATTTAAAACGTTCCAAGGTCTCGATTTTCGAAATCTCAATTAATAACTTCTCGACTCGATCATAAATTTATTGAATTTAGTAATTGTCATTTTGATGAGTGTACTTTAAAATCGTCTTTTAGTAAGAGTTTTTAATGATTCACGGTTAAGTTCATTCGAAATATTATACCCACTCGTGATCATGATGCATGCAACTGCATCGAAATATCGGGTGCTCAATAAAGGTAATCGCGGTTCACATCCCGCTTATAATATTTCGTCTTTTAGTATTATTTTTTTTTGATAATTTTAAGTCAACAAGAATCTAATGAGGCTTGAATTGTGTACACTTGCTCGGACTTGCGAAATAAAAGGTTTTATCAATGAACCAAACTGAATTATACGTTTGTATGAACACACGCATCTATGGGGTTATAATAGTTGACGACGAGATCGTATTATTTATTACGTTTTTTTTGTAGCCAACTATGCTGTAGGGACTCTCATAGAAAAGACTTCAACGGTATGATACGTATACAATCAGGGCCCGCGGGCCTTCTGAGAAACTTTTTTTATTCCCGCAAATTTTTCGGTAGCTATTGCTTCTGGGAAATTTGTGTCGGCAGTGTTTGTTATAAATGCGATGAACTTTTTTTATGTTTTGGGGGGTGTATATCTGGGATATCTCATAGCTTATTTATAACTTGGAGTTGGTCATAAAATTATATGATTAGTAACTTTTTAAAATCCCAAAAAATTGCAAATATTCTGTCTTAAATATTTTCTTTCCCTGATCATAAAAGGAACCACTATGTAAATTTCCGTCATTTAGATCCTAGAGTTTGCGCTAGGTGTTGATGAGTCAGCCAATCAAGATTTAGACAATATTCGATTTCTAATATCAACTTCTTGGTTCCTTGGAAAGTCAATGCTAAGTCCCGATGTCAAGAGTTATGACGAAGCTAATCTGCCTTCTATTTCGTAACTCCTTGTAATTCTGCAAGCTTTCACTCTTATCTTTTTATCAGATAGGTATCTCAATATGTTTAAGATAAAAGATCGTTCGTTATCTTTAAGTATAAGTGCACACGCTTCTGCAAATGAACTGCTATTATCGACAGCATCAAAGAGTTAAAAAATAAAAGTACCTATATTACAGAATATTGCATGCTGCAAATTCCAATCTGCCCGCACTGAGACCGCATGGGAACTGTAGCCCAAACCCTCCCATTGTGAGAGGAGGCCTGTGCCCAGCGGTGTGATATAATATATACACAGGCTGGAAATAAACCGATTTAGTTTTAATTTGGTATAGTTTGGTATAATTGGCTAGTTTCAGGACATAGGAAAGTTAATTCTCCCTTTCAAATATAATCGGAGCTAGACTGACAGATTGAAATAACATAAAATAATCAAAAAAATTGTTAGCTTCCGATTCTAATTAACACTTTATCAGAGGCACACGAGTCATTGGTAGTAACAATTAATTAACTATTAAGAATTGGGTAACGAGAATCTTAACACAAACTACGAGTGTGGAGAATATCCTAACCTCATTTTCTTGTAATCAGATCTCGTTAGGATTATATACATTTTGCATCTGTCTGGATAAAAAATATTAATGTCCGTCTATGAATATTAAGATATGTAAATTTTCATTGAAATAAAATAAAATATTTGTTTATTACTGGCCCCAAACATCAACATAGTAGGTGCTATATGATTTTAGCGGAATATTTTTACAGTGGTAGGTACCCAATATCATACATAAAATTTATTTGTTTATGACAAAACTAGCTTTTGCCAGCGACTTCGTCCGCAAAAAATTCGTTTATCGCTATCCCGCGGGAACTACGCAATTTTGCGGGATAAAAAGTAGCCTATGTGCTATTCCACACTTTTCTCTATCTGTGTGCCAAATTTCATCCAGATCCGTTGGGCCGTTCTGGTGTGATTGAGTAACAAACAAACATACATCCATCCATCCATCCATCCATACTTTCGCATTTATAATATTAGTTAGATTAGATGAGTAAGGTATTTGCTTATACTGCTTATGCTAGCCGTTTGCCTAATTTTCGTCGAGTATCATGAAAATGTCTCAAATCTAAGTACCAACTTGTAAAAATAAACTAATGATAGGTAGGTATAGGTACCTGTCTGAATATGCCAATCGTTCATTTGACTGCCATGTTTTATGACCGATTTAAATTTCTTGCTTTCTTGATCAATTTCATTAAAATTAATATATCTATCGAAAGTTCTAGATAAAAGGTACCTGTTCTCTATATGACAGCTTACATTCTTAATACATACTGGCACATTAGACACCATAAAGGCAAAATGAAACATGTATTCGACATTTAAATTAATTAAAAACGAATAAAAATCAACAAGACTTGAATTCAGACGCACACCTGTGGGTAACTTGACACCGCGGTATCGAATAATCTTTTATCGATTATCGGTCCGTTTTGACTAATAAAACATCGAATTAAAGTCGAGTTTGGCCTTGTTTATGGGCATCGGCGGGCTTTGACTTGCGTATAATTTGACGATTGTCTGGTGGTGTTCTCTATATGATAAACGCTCATGGATTGTTATGATAACGTTTTGCATAATGATCGCACCGCATAATTTGGTTTTACATGACTGTACATAACAGTATTGGGGTGTAAATTAATATACGAGATTATATTAGAATTAATCTTTAATATTTCAGCAAGCCGTTCGATTAGTTTCACTGTGCACCCTTGTGAATGTCTTTCCTGAAATTTTTAACAAGGACCAATGTACTTAAAAGTAAATTTCTCAAGCAATTAAAAAGCCTTGAAAAGACAAACAGAGTTATTCAGTCAAAATAACTTAACCAGCTGCTGGGGTACTCAAGATTCGCATTTAATCTTATCTTACTAATAATTATTATAAAGCCGAAAGTTTGTAAGTTTGGATGTTTGGATGTTAGTTGCTGTTTCATGGCAAAACGGCTGAACCGATTTTATTGAAATCTAGTATAGTGATAGTTGCAGTCCCGAGAAAGGACATTGGATAGTTTTAATCCCGGAATATCGCATAGTTCCCGCGGGATAGCGATAAGCGAATTCTGAAAATAAATTTGTAATAATCCATTTTGTATTAATCGCATAAATTTCATACACATATGAGCTAAAAAGGTTTATTTAATTCCAAATGTTCTCCTTCGATTTAAATATAAGGCAGTGTACAGTCAAAGGCATAAATATATGTACCTACGTTACCAAGACGTCAAAAACACACCTATATGCCTGCCATAAACAATAAGGCCGATGACACATAGGTATATTTGACATGATGGCTATATCGATATTTATGCCCTCCACTGTACGTTATTGTTTGCAAGCAAGTGTAGACAATAAGAGGCCATCTGTTAGTCGTTAGCGCCAGACTTAAGATTTATTCTACTGTAAACATTAGATTGTAGATATTATTTTATCACTCATGTAACTAATATTATAAATGCGAAAGTATGGTTGGATGGATGGACGTTTGTATGTTACTCAATCACGCCAGAACGGCCCAACGGATCTGGATGAAATTCGGCACATAGATAGAGAAAAGTCTGGAATAGCACATAGGCCACTTTTTATCCCGGAAAATTGCGTAGTTAACGCGGAATAGTGATAAACAAATTCTTTGCAGACGAAGTCGCTGGCAACAGCTAGTACATACATATATCACGTCTCTATCCCTTACGGGGTAGGTAACAAAGTCTAAAGGCCACGCCTATCATGATTGTGGGCGTATAGGTGGAAAGGGGAATCGAAATAGTGATGAGTTGGCTGCATCGCTTACAACAAGATTCCTAAGATTTACGCCACAATTATACATACATACATAATTGTCACGCCTCTTTCCCATAGGGGTAGGCTAGGCAGACTACTTTGTTCCACTTGCTACGATCCTGACATACCTCTACAACTATATAATTATACTGAAAGCATATTTTTTTGTGTGGTCTTAGTGGTAGTTGTCCCTACATCACATACCAGGCAAGTCTGAGGTTTCGAACCAGGAACTAGCTCAGTGGTAGGCAAACTTTTTTAATGGGGGGCCACAAAGCTTAAAAAATTCTAGAGGAGGGCCAGAATTATAGAAAGAAAGTTCACTCGTTCCCGGGGGCCACAAAGTTTAAGAAATTCTAGAGGAGTTGCGTTCCGTATTACGCAACACATGAACTACGCGGCTAGTTTAGCTTCACCTATAGGTTATGCATCTATTATTCTACTAAGTAGAATCTACTTTATACTTCTCGACCGTCAAAACGTACCTAATTATAGCGGGCCATATACTATCCATGTCGATGGACCCTCGGCGGGCCGGATTAAATACTTTCGCGGGCCGGAGTTGGCCCGCGGGCCGTACTTTGCCCACCACTGAACTAGCTTCACAATATCACTAGACCGACCGACCGTTCAAATGAGTCCCCGCCCGCGCGGCACAGAGGCGCGGGGTAGGACGACAAAGGGGACCGAGAGAGGTGCGGGCGGGTAGTGCGAGTAGTTTGGTTATATTTCAAGATAGAAACAAGGATGATGGTTTGAGTCGTGGCCTTACTTTAGTTAAAGCAATCAGCGTAAATACATTTTAATAGTGTATAATTTAATCTACTCGGATCTTATGTCCCTTGAGTTTGGTTCGCTTGTGTCCAGTAGTTGCTCTCAACTAAATTAAAAAGAAACGGTTTCAACGCTATGTGTAATAATAACAATATATGGAATATGCATTAAAAAATATCGCATCACTTCACTTCACTACATAGTATAATACAAATTAAGTCGCTTTCTCTGTCCCTATGTCCCTATGTATGCTTAAATCTTTAAAACTACGCAACGGATTTTGATGCGGTTTTTTTATTAGATAGAGTGAATCAAGAGGAAGGTTTATATGTATAATACATGCATAATATACCGTGCGAAGCAGGGGCGGGTCGCTAGTTTCTTAATAAAATGTGAAAATATCATAAAAAAGGATGTCAATTTCAATCCCTGAAGAAGACAAACACACCGCTGAAGTTTTTAATAGCTAAGTAAATAGGTAGGTACATAAACGTCCTAGCTCCAGGTAACTAGTTTGGGAGATCGCGCTCCGACTGACAGGCCGACGTTATGCAGTGAAAGGCACCATATCTATAATTATATCGCCAATGTGGATTTCCTTGGGTTCGATTAACTATATTACGTTTTAGTACTTAGCGTACACTCGTGAAGTACCGTGGTTCTGAACAATCTTTAAATTTAGTACTCGCTGCGGTGGACTGTTGACATTTGAATATTTGTCAAAGGCTGTACAAACAGATAAAGTAAACCAAAGACATAGAATATACTTAATAGATTGAAGATACAAGAGAAATGCGGGGTGACATTTATTTATTTATTTATTTATTTATTTACATGCATATTTCAGGGTCCTTGACGGTTGAATGGAAACATTTTTAAATACAAAACGGACGCATTCCAAAATCATTTGCCTTTCCATCTAAAACAAAAGTCGTTCATTACAAGGTTTCAAATGCAACAGTGTCTTATTTTGAAATGTGTCGCTTTTGTATTTAATCAGCTATTGTCAATTATGATTCAAAAATACTGAAAAACATTTTACAGAGCTATTTAGCAAACTAAGCCTACCACTGCCTAAGCCACCTACTGAAATATTCTTAAATAATTTTAAAATACCCTGCCGCGTATACAACGTTGAATCGAGTAATTTCAATTTCCTGTACGTAGCCGAGTTGATCCTTAAGATTCACAATTAGCTTCTTTTTTTAAAATAGTCAGTTGGTTATCTTTAAAACCTTTTTGCACACTTATCAGATCGAAAATGGAGTGCACTTTGATTATATTTTATTGCTAACATAAATCACATTAAAGACTTGCTAAAAGATACTTGCTGTGAAAGTCTGTAATTAATTTAAAAAGCGGTTCAACCTGTAATCTGTCATACTAATTAGAGAACAAATGAGGTATTATTTACAAATCAGCCTGAATTCGTTGAAGCTTGGCTTGGGGTCATAAAAAAAAAGTTAATTTACTTTGGGACTGAAGTTAACAACATGGAGTCAACAACCTTTTAAATCCTTAACTTTTCCTTAATAAAATTCTGTATATGGCTCAAACATCAAACACATTCGACACCAACATTATTATTATGTGTATAATATAAATGTAGGTACTCAGAGTAGCCGTTAGTTTATCTACATTAGTAAATTAAAATTACACGTTACAACAAGTATGAAGGGCAACATTTTTTCATAACAAAGAGACTAATCTTTAAGGGCAGACAGAGCCTAACGTAACAAGACCTACAGGCCACGTTTTGCAAGATTGGTGGGTATATAGGTGTAAAATGGAATCAAAATTGTGATGGGTTGCTAGCCGCATCGCCTATAACATGATTCCTAAGATTTTCGCCCATTTCCTCGATGGGCATTACTATCTACGCGGGAAGAGAAGCAAGTGGTATATATTGTTTTTCTTTGCTCCCAGTTCAGCATAGAAGTATAAAGATGTGTATGAATCAAACACGTCTCATACAAAAAGTCAAAAGTCAAAAGTTTATTTTGCAAATAGGCCGCCAAGGGCTCTTTTACATGTCTTTTTTTGAATCTACCAACGCATTCGGAAAGACCATCATTGCCAAGAAGAATGCGCCGCAAGAAACTTGGCAGAAAGTCATTTTTTTAAAATAAAATAGATTTACAATAGTACTTAAATTCTACTTAACTTACCTATAATACAATTAAGTAATACATTTTATAAAAGGGATGTAAAAGGTCCCTAAGTTCGTACCTTAAATTACATTGGTCTATAGTAGAGATGTATAAAGTCTCTACTGGTCAAAGCGAAGCAACAATACAAACGTAATGTTCCTCATACACTTGATATAATTAGGTAGGTCTACGAACTAACCGTGATAGTTTATAAATAGCAATTGAATCAGCGATCGCGAAGCTTTGCCAGCTTGCAGCAACCTGCCTGTTGGGTTAAACCGCGGCGAGCGGCGTCGCCGGGTCTGCGTGCGCGCATCGGGTCGTTATCGACATCTACCGCAGTTAGGGTTGCCAACTTGCCACTACAAAAATATATCTACTCACTATAGAACCCCCAATTCCCCAAGTCTTGCAGGTGTCCCTGGGCGATGGTGATTACTTTCCATCAGGTGACCCGTCTGCTCGTTTTCCCCCTCTTATATATAAAAAAGTACATAAATGAATAAATAATTATTAGGGAACAATTCACACAAATTGACTTAGTCCCAAAGTAAGCGCTAGTATGGTAGTGGTGAGGATTTTTCATTGTAATTTTGGATATTTATTTAATTGGAAATTTACTAATTTGGATTTAAAATAGCCCCCCTCTGTGACGGCCACTTTGAACATCGACCACGTATAAAACACTTGTCAACTTTATCGCACTTAACCATATAAAAGTAAATACAATTACGACAAAGAACAGTAGGTACAAACACGAACTTGTCCCTGGAAAGGGATCTCTTCCAGTTAACCAGATTATTATAGTAGTTAGAGTGCAGTTGTGTCCTCCCGTCCCTGATTCCCGCTAGATGCCACCAAGTCTACCGCCGCACGCGCACTCCGCAATGAAACTGGATTTCACGCACACACGCGCAGTGGAAATCACCGATACATCCAGCTATTACATATAGCAACGTGCCTACGAGTATGCCTCTTGTCTTTGTCAATGCTTTTAGTTGTGTGTAGGTAGGTTTTGTATTGCTACAAAATAACAGTTTCAAAAAAAAATAACTTCAGATACTTTACTAGTGTAATTTTCTTCTACTCTTCAGATATTTTTCACTCTTTTCGAATAGTACTTTCAAAAATCGAGCCCCTTACACCAAATGTTGATACATTTTGTGACTAGAAAAGTACTTTTTTTAAATCAGGTAAAACGTAGGTAGTAGTAGTAAACAAAGTATAGTCTCTGCCTACCCCTGTGGGAAAGAGGCGTGACGATATGTATGTATGTAGGTACTAAATATTTCTTATAAAACAGTTTCCGTTACTTAGTTTATTTTCTTTGTTAACAATTCCGATATACTATGATTTCTTTCTGTCTTTTCGCAGGCTCGTCATTTGTCATCAATCAATTCATTTATTCATGAGCATCAAGATTTAAATAATAATTTGATACTTACAAAGAACAGTACATTATAAATAGGAGGATGTCTAGACATACCGTTCAACTTAATTCCTGAAAGATCCTTTTGAAAAAACCTTTAAAATCTCCTAAAAACAGTTTTAATTCAGATACTTATACAGAAAAGCATTATGTTCAAAATATACAGTGCAGTTCTCTCTGAAAATTACCACCTCATAGGATTGTCATAAACCTAACCTAGCCTAAACTAATTTGTAGATAACGAGACCAAAAAGTTCGTGCTAGCTAACAGTTTCACCAAAAATTGCATAAATATTTTGAATCATTATATTATTATTTCAAACTTTATGTAGGTAGCTACTTTGACCCGCACCCGTTTTATAGCAATTTAAAAGCTTCTAATTTGACACCTCGTTTACTAAAGTATGGAATAAACCACGTGTTGCCAGGCCTAGGTGGGTCAAGTTCCCTTATCTTGCCCATTAGTCAACTAATGCGTTAACTACAATCACCTGCCTGCGTTTAATTTGACATTACACTAAATACTTGTCATAGCAAAGCATCGTATGACGAGAAGATTACTAAAGAATTCCCTAGTAGAGCATGTGTGAGTTGAACTGTTACTTAAACGAAAGTTTTGGCATTTTTTTCATAGAATTCTCTCAAATATAATTTAATAACTTGTCCAACTCACACTATGACACACTCACTCACACTGACAGATAGTTTGAGTTTGTTTACGATAGAATCATTAAGTACGGCTTTTTAAGTATACTTAACTACTTAACTAAGAAAAATTATGGATGTAATGGAGGACCAGCAGGCAGCAAGTTCCTGAAACTCTATTGAATAAAAATGACTCTATCATTTTCAGTTCGTAATAGAGCCAATTTATATTTGTTAAAGTATATATTTTTGGGATACCAGCAGACGATTATTCACGGTCAATTGGAGAAAAATGTGAACAACGCTTTTTAATCGAACTCACTTTATTCAATGACTTGATTTGAAAGTTTGTGAAGATGCATGGGGATGCTTGTATCTCTTTTAAGCAAAAACTACACAGCAGACTTAAATGAAATTTTGTTAACAAATATTTAAAACCTGAAAGTTCCCGTGGGATATAGTCTTTGCAGACTAAGTCTCAGTATAAAAAACTTGGATCCATTGGCAGCGGCTCCTTTTCATTTATTTTCCAAGCCATCAATTCCACAGCCCCGGTGGGCTGCCCTCCTTATCTTATTCATACCAGATTGGCTGTCTGCCAGTTAATTATACCCTCAAGGAAGTGACACATCTTAAGCCGCTAGACCGGACTAGCGAATAAATCGCGCATGATAAAGCCGTATATTTATACGCAGCACTTAATCCTGGAACTGGTCGCAACGCCACCGTTTTTCGACTTTCCCGCGGATAGCGCTATATCTTTACAACCGTCGCAGATATCATTACAAATCAAGAAACACAATAATTATGAAAACATTATCTATAATCGCTAAAAGTTTCCAAATAACAGCAAAGGAACTTCGGAAGTTATAGCGCTTAATAAATCATCGCCGAGTGGACTCACAAATAAAGTTGGTATCACAATTTGCCTATTTTCATGTTTATATTTTCAGGCATCCATAATGTTTATTTAATGGAATAGAAAGTACAAAATATGTGATCATTTTCAATTATTCTATGCCTTGGTTGGTGGACATGACAGTTAAATGCCTAACTAAACTAAACTAAGCTTACGAAGCAGCTCGCCTAAGCTATGTATCATGTGGTTAACAACCTCACTTATCAATAGGTAGGTATCCCGAATATTCTATGTGTCAAATGACAGAAGAAAACCGAAACTAAATTAACCAATAGCTGAAAACAATGCACGTGCGTCATACCTCGCTGAAATTGCTAAACGGATTAGTTTCCATTTGTATAACAACCACTTCACAAATATTTGCATACGGTCACGGGACATTAGCAAAAATGTTGATGCTAAACAAATTAAACAAATCAAGCGTGCCGAGATTATGTAATTTTATTTACGAATTACAATGCGCCTGCTTTTCTTTTAGTTTTACGCAGCTAAGAAAAGAAAGTCTAACGAACTTATAACGACCCTACGGCCACTTAGTCGTGAACTATATAAACTACTACCAGGCATGAGAAGCTAGCGCTGGTGACGTCATCCATGTTATGCATCGTACTGTCGATCTTTCTTAACGCGGATGCACAGACACAATTTTCAGCTCTCTTTCTTCGGACTTCAGTCTTCAGGCCTAACATTGGCTTGGATGTCTCTATTGTGGCATCTCCTCAGCTGTTCGTCGAAGTCAAGTTTGACTACATGGACAATCAATTCACATCGTACACAGGCATATAAGCTGTAGTGTAGCGTGAGACTTATCAGACAGTTGGCGATCAGACAACTGGTTCATAAAATGCGAAAGCAGTTTAGTTTCGTCCATGACTTGTTGATAGCTTGGCCCAAGATATCAGGTATCGCTCACCCGAGCGGAGCAGGCTGACCCAAATGCGGGGCTCAGGTTGCAGCCGCGCCAGACTGAGAGGAGACTGAAGTTGTTTTATTTTCATGGCAACACGCAATTTATGCGTTAAATAAGTTTAAATACATGGTGTAGCATAATTAATCTAGATTATTTCAGCCAGTAGTCTAAACTGCTTGTACATTATTATAGTGTAGAAAACAATGCCTACATTATTTTTATGTTAGATACCTCAAACATTACGAGACATTATTTCAAGAAATAAAAATAAAAAACTTTTATTTTGCAAATAAGGCCGCCAAGGGGCTTTTACATGTCTTTTTTTTAAACTACCAGCGCATTCGGAAAGATCACCATTGCCAAGAAGAATGCGCCGCAAGAAACTTGGCAGAAAGTAATTTCACATAGGTGGTCCACGCGCGAGTGCTGAAAACCGCTCTCGTAGTGACTGTTTTTTTTTTCCGGCTCACATTCGAACGACTAATGTTATACTTATCTTTTGCACCTCAACGATCGACATTTATCACCGGAAATTTTTAATCAAGATGTGACGTTACGTTACTGTTAACATCTGTCAACTTTCAATTAGAAATTCTTGCAGATATATGTATTTGTACGGTTGGCTTTCTCTGAAATATTTATTCAGAATCAATTTTGAGGCATTTTGTATACGAGTGTGTTACTCTTTTTTGCACAACAGTAAAAGGGATATATTACAGTATAAATTTGAGAAGTGAATGTATAATTAACTAACTTAGGGTAGTTACTCATACGTCTTCAACTTTATTACTCACAATACCTAATCTCTGCATGAATTGGTAACGTGCTACATTTATTTCAACTGCCCTCTCCCTCTGTTTATGAATATGCGAGAGTTTCTTTCTGTAAACACACAACCGATCACGTACCAATACTCCCGTTTATTTTTTATAATCTCAGACTAATTAAATTTGTTAAATGTTAGGTTTAGGTTTGATACCGAATACCAACAAACGTGGATAAAATATAATTTAGAGTGGAAGATTCTGAAAATTAACTATTTAACACTTATATTGACTTAAATGTTTTTGATTTTCAAATAAAAGTATTTTTTATACCTATGTAAGAGCGCTACTAAAAGTAATGGCTATCAAGTTAGCACTACTCCCTCGGTGTATGTGAATCGTAATTCGAGATGCGATCCTAAAAATAGAACACGATTTTACTTGCTGAGAAATATTTAACGCGTTATAAAAGTTGTTGCAGCAATACGAAAATAATAACTAACTTTACTTACATCATTACAAATTGGAACAAACAGTGACGATAGTATAAAAACTTATTTGAAAATATTTAGTCTTTCCATTGTAGTAATATATATCTAATGATCAGATCATGCAATAGTTCTACATCACATCTTGTAATATACAACATAATATAATATACTCGTATAAGATAAGTAATATTATTACAATCAGAAACCGCAATCTCGCCTTCTTAGTCAGTAGGTATATAAGTACTAGGATAGGATTGTATTTGTAAGAAACACGCAGATGCAAATTTCGTAATCTTAGTCATCTTTCTTCTATCAATATTATAACAGTTCTTTACAGATAATAATAAGCTAAGCTAAATATTATTATTCTCTGTATTTAGTTATAATTGAGAAATGTAGAGACAATTGTAAATTATACGAGTATTATGCATGATTATAGCCGCGTTCTTCAATCCGCAGGCTAGCTAGATTTCCAAAAGTAGGACGGACAGCTCAATATTGGAACTATACAAAGCTTAATTATAATTTTATATTGTGCTTTTATGTTCATACGAGATTAACTGTTAATTTCCTGGGGCCTTACCATGACGTCTTAATGCGATTCAGTTTAGGTGCGCTCGCTGTCAGATTCATACTAAAAGTGACAGCTAAAACTTGAACTGAGTCGGAATTAGGACGTCATGGTAAGGCCCCTGGTTTACTTTTTACAAGATTTTTAACTTATTGCTACTTGTCAAAAAATTGCAAACGATTTTTTGATAACTACCAGTGGCCGGATTGACATGTGGTACTCGTAACTTGTAATACATTATGTTGTTGGATGACAATGTAGGTACGTACGGTGAACAAAAAAAATGACGACCAGCAAAAGAAAATTGACATATCTATGAATTTGTTTAACAAGACTTAGTATTCAATTGCTGTAACTACGAACAGGAAGATTTTTCACGGCTAATAGGTAACTCTAAAAGTTTGTTTGCGGTAATAAGTCACAAGTCAATAAACGTAAAACCACTACGTCACGTAAAATACCACTTTGCAGTTGAAAAAGAGCACGTGATTTAATATTCCCACAGTAATTATTTAATTACTATTTAGTATTTACTAACAAAAGTTAAGTAGTTGTTTTGTTTAAAAAAAAATGTTGTTTTAAAGCTGTTACAGGGCAGTTTAATGAAGACATATTTTTACTCTTTATACATTAACAACTCTAATAAGGAACCCCTGAAAAAATAATGAATGAAAAAAAACTATAAACAACAAATAACAACGAATAACAATTTACGAGCCGTAAGCTAGCAAGAGTCGTCTGACCTGTCTACCTGTCAGCCACCTTCTAATCTAAGGAGGTGGAGGGAAGCATCCCGACACTATTACACATACATACATATCGTCACGCCTCTTTCCCACAGGGGTAGGCAGAGAATACTTTGTTCTTTGTTTGTGTCTCTGTACTTTGTTTGGCTAAATAATGGCAACGTTATTTTACTGGTCGCCAACAGGGGGTGGCAAAGTCTAAATTAAAATATTTTATCTACTTAATTTTTGTTCAATTTAAAATTAGAAGGTGGACTTCAACAGCTTAGCGTCAACAGACAGCCGACTCGGGAGCCACGCAAACACTCGACTAAAATTAAACCTCGTCCATTCAAACCAGACAGACTCTTTTTTTCTCAAAGCCACGATTAAAGACTTCCGTCCGATGTCTGCCAATTCGATTCCTCGCACCTAGTTAAATCGATTTAAAAGCTCGATAAAAAATTAAATAATTGCGACTTTCAACTTGCTGCCAGATGACGCACTCTTGATCTCCAGCCAGAAATAAAGTACTTAAACATAGATTTTTTTTTCTTAACTTTGGATCTGTTAGTACCTACCTAAGTAATCTCCAGAAGTTAATTTTCATTTAGCGTGTCATTTGTGAGAAAGTTAGCTAACTTTATAACTATAATCGTTATTCGTCCATTATACAAATAGTTTTTTTCCCGCATTGGCATAGGTGTGTTAGAATCTACGTGCAAAGCGAAGAAAAAAACGGCGACGAATTATTTGTTTATGGTAATTTGGCCTGGCGCTTGGCGCCAAAGGATTTGTCACCAGCTGGTTTTCCAGTGTTTTCTGTTTTTCGGATGTGACTAAGCAAATTATCATCAACGTAATTCGTAACATGTTAATCTTGGTTATTTATGTATCTAACTGAATGAACGTCATATTAAATGAATGGAAGCAAATGTTTTTTGTTGATAATTTATTTTTGGGCTCTTGCCAGTTAAAACTGGTGTGCTCAGTAAAATGAGAGTTCATTTGACGATAAATAAACGTTAATACTGGCCAGCCAGACGGCGTTGACAATTTTACTTGGCCGCCAGACGTAACAAAAAAAATCGCACGTCTTTTTTAAATCACGCTTAGGTTACTCCGTCGTGACTAATCTGTCGTCAATAAATAATGTATTTTATACGAATAAACTGAATTCAAACGAAAAATAATTAGCATCAAGATTAGTTACCTAACATTGTTATATTTACGTACACGTAAAGCTTACTTTTTTTAATCTGGCCATAGGTACAGAGTCTTTCAGCCAAAAATACTCATAGGTTACGAATTATAAATATGTACCAGGATAACAGGTGTAAAAAATTATTAAATAAGATTCAAGCATAGTTATAAGAGTTATGGTTATGAGTAGTTAAAAGAGTTACTAAATACTAGTTCAAATCTAAGTCAATTGCGCAAAAAAATGTCCTGCACAAATCTGTAATAATTAAACATAAGTCACTTGACATGAGTTTTATCAAAGTAAACACAATCATAATAAAACATTAACGGCGTTGATTCGTCATGATAACGTAAGTTTGTCTACTAAAAATATGAATCACCTTTTATACCTATTCAGTCACTTTTTGTCCTCAACTCGGGTCCTTTTTTTCGAGCCTTTATTTTTTTATCAAACTTGTTTTTTAACAACATACTTAATAAAATTTAACGTTATAAATTGACCTAGGTAAAATAAGAAAAAAAATAAAAAAAGACGACAATGATGTACTGAAATTGCAGAAAATTCGGAATAAAAGGGCTATATTTATTATTATGTTACTATTATAAAAATTAAATACTGGAAATTCCTCGCATCACTCGGGATAAAAAGTTACCAGGTATTATAATACACATTAACATCGGGGATAGGAAGTAAAACTTTAAATTTTAACTCGTAGAGTTGATTTCTTAGGTACAGAAATCATCTTACATAATAAACAAACGAAGTTCATTTCCTCTGTATATAAGCATAGATAGATAAATATATAACACAAGGCCTATTGTAGCGTTATCATTTTGATGCAAATAAACACTTCGAGGTTAAGAAACAGTTTGTCAAATTGTCAATCTTATGTGTTGTCTAGATAACATGCATTATTTATTTATTTTCGCGTATTAAAATATTAACAGAAATAAACATTTCAGACAGTTTCTGAAAAAAAAACATCGTACTTTTCAATTTGCAACTTGTTTAGCCGGAAAGGAGACGCTTCCAAATGGACGACTAATTACACTGAAAATAATTTCAGCCACTGACTAAATATTCGTACTACAACTGGGTCAGCATTAAACTTTGTAAATTATAATTTAATTTGTCTGGGAAGTAGACATGAATTTATTTTAGGCTGCGATTCGAATCTCTTTTCATTTTTATTATAACTTTGTATTTTTTTTTATGAATTACTTAATTTTATCGTTTATCTACAGTGGAAAAACCTTATCTTTGCGGTTTAACTCTTTACCGGACCAGCCAGCCTGACTTAGATAATCTTTTTTATGGTATGGCTTTTTTATGAATTGCTTTTTCCCAGCCTCTGCAGTAATGTACTATGTATTATTTTTTGATAATGAATTACTTACTGTAATATTTTTAACATGCAACACTTCTTACTTCAAAATTCAACGAAGAGGCGAGAGCATGTTTAAATGTAAAATCAATTCGAGTGAATGAAATGAGTAGGTGTTAAATGCGGTTAGGGGGCAAACAGAGAGTATAAGGAAAATTAATGATGACACTTGGGATTTATTTTTATAATTAAACAGTGCATAGCCGTCATTCAATTAACTTAATGTCCTTATGCAATAGTTATTCTTAGTTCATTCATGTTGAGGAAAAGTGTATAATTTTATTGCGTACAGTACATCATAGGTACGATTCAAGTTTAAACTTGTATGAGTGTGGTCGCGTACCTACAATTTTATTAAGTAAGTACCTACATATTTGTGTAAAGAAAATACAGCTTTATTTGTACCTATGTACATTTACAAACGCAGTTATATATTTACTTTTTGCAAAAAAACGACTTTTTAAATAATAGTGAAACTTAGGTTGGATTTGTTTTGGCTTCTGAAAACAAACAGAGACGGATTCTTTTCATAGGTATTATATTAACGTAACTTAACAACAATAATATTTAATTTAATAATTAATTATGTTCTGTTTACACATTTCGGTACGAGTAGGTGATAAAATAATCATCAATGTCTTTCAAATTTAGATTCTCTTAGAGTGGTTACACTTTGTCCGACAAAAAATACATAACCATCGAAATCGGATTATTCCGTAAAAAGTTATGCGCATTTTCTCTATGGCAACGCGTGATCAGACATTTTTTTCGAATTTGGGAGTACAAGACCTGGTAGCATATTACGTAACTCGCTCGCGATCACCATCGTCTTCATTTTGACAGTTCATGTATGGGCTGACAATTGGCATCGGAATCAGCTAGCTGTCACATTTATACAAGAACTATCAAAATGAACACGATGGCAATTGCGAGCGAGCTAAGTAATAAGCCCTCTGGCTAGGTTACTGCTCCGTATTTTAAGAAAAAACTCCATTTTATATATTTACTATTAAATAATATTTCACAATACAAGTTATTTTCCACGCCGTGTATAATATAAGGCGTTTTCCATTAGTGTTTTTAATTGCTGCCTCGCATCCGCTTCCTGAATGCAATACTTCCGTTTGTGTCATAATATGTATTCTAATTGTTGACTGTATCAGTTAGTAATCAATAAGGAATGACTTATTGATTAAATATTATCAATAAATATATACTTAGTTTAGATGTTCTAAATTTAGACAGCTTAAAACTCAATTACGTCTGTTTCATTCAACCACTATTAAAATATAGTTTTTACTTTTTTCTCTGTCGCGATGCTTTTTTTTGAATAAGTAGGTAACTAATATTTTGGTGTTAATTTATAATTTTGTGTAATTAGTAATAACAAAATATTTGACCGGGATTACAATAATCGCATAAATCAATCCGTCATCATGTGATCGCAAGTATCGCAACGTCGAAAGGGATTATGTATAAACGTACATATTTTTGTAATTGACATTGATATAGTATTAAAACTTGAATAACTCTTCATTACTGACGATTTTGCATAGGTACTTTCAAAAATTCCAAAAAGCCGGTCATGCGGAGTCGGGCCCGGGCACTGAAAGTTCCGGACAAATAGGAATATGTATTATATTGAAACTTCTACACTTGTTCATTGTACCACGATGAAAAACAAGTAACCTATCACCATAACTTTCAAAAACGCAATTCTTTTCGTAGATGGATTCATGTTAACTAAAATTTTTATTCATTTTGATGCGCAGTCAAATTGAGTGTCACTGTATGTCAAATTAAAACCACAGTAGAGTGAAAGGAAACAGTTTATTTGAGCAACGCTCGCGTTGTTTCCCTCTCGGCGTGTCGCTGAAACTCTCGGTTTCGATGCGCCACACAGCACATCAATCGGTAAGTACTCTATTATTATGCCGTATTAAATTTATCTCGTAATCCAAGGCCCACCTGTGCGGTTCAACGGCACTAGACGCAACCAGTCCGTCTGGTTAACCGGCCAATATAAATTTACACGTGTCAAATAAACTCGCGGGCGAATCTCGGCCTTATTACAATACGTTTTATCACCTCCGACGTCATTTGTATGTAAACCAACGGTCTATGGTAACATGACGTTTGCCGCCAAAGCGCCATTTATGCGTTTTTTTTCATTTTGTTTTGTAAACTGTATCTGCCCGGACGCTCGCGATTAATGCCAGTCGTCCGTAAGGTTCGCGTCGTCCTTTTTCTGATCTGCCTTTTCAGGGTGGGCTGAGATGTTGTAATTCAAATAATACTGGCTTTTAACGAGAGAAATGAGAATAAAACATTTCGCAGACAGATTTAAAATTTAAATCTGTTGAAGCTGACCGGTTACTTTAAAGCGTAGTGAGCGTAAAGCGGAACGTTATTTACATGTTTTTTTTTAACAGCCTGCCAGTTATTTTCATAGAGTTTTCATTCGCGGATAACGTGATTAGTGCATGAGTACGTAGTCGCTCGTGCAGGTTTATGTAAACGATAGCAGTTCTCGAACGTTCCGCGGCTTTCCTACCGAACTAGGTACCTCTGTAGCGACAATTTTCCAATACTTGGCCTCATAGGTTTTTTATAGTCACCGGCTTGCTAGTAGATCGAGTGTACCGGTTGTAAGTACTTTACACAAATAAACTTGACTCTCAACTGGTTTGTATAAACGTATAAGTAACTGACTAAGACATGAAATGTTATCATAAAGTATAAAATAATAAATATATATAGTTACAGTGATACAGTTCACTTCATGCAACCGTACTTGCAACCATAAATAATGACCCAATGCTTTTCTAAATTACAATCGTTTCGATGGAAATCACTCCTTTCCACTTACGATTCCTGAATAAGTGCCTACTAAAACTAGAGTATTCATTTTCTTTACTATTTTCATACATGATTAGATTAAACAATTTTAAGAACTGGCCAGTGCGTAATCGATTTTATTTTCGATTCGTGAATAAATTCGTTTCTATTTAGTATCGATTGGTTACCTAACGAATTCCAGCATCGTTAGTCACTGGCTGGATGCAAATCCAACGATTTGCGTACGACTTGTCTATGGCGATCACGTTGCACCACACAATACGATTATGAGCAATTGATGAAAACGAAACCGCTGCACTCGGAACTACCTACTGGCTTGACATAGGTACAGCACACATAACTGAGACAAAAGAGTATCTAACCACAAACATAAACATATAGTAACATCTACTCGTATCTATAGGTACCTATTATACCTACGTGTTTCTAAAATCTATAATCTAGCGAATTAGGTACATGTGTTCTTGTTGCTGGTGCCCGATTTTTCGAAAGTGGTTCGTCAACTCAACTTGTATTTAAAATTCAGCACATCTTTTCATCTCTTGCGAGTGGTATATACTCAAAATGTGCTTTCAAAAATCGGGCCTCTGATTTGAAACTGTCTTCTAAAGTCCCATTTTGTGACAAATCAGTGCCAGATAATATTCTAATATTAAGTACTATGTGTAAGGCTAAAAAAAGCAGCCCAGAAAAGAAACAGGAAATGGAATACTGACTGAATATAATATAAGCAAGCCGACTGAACTGTGGGTAGGTACTTTTCTTAATTTAGGTACTTAGTTAGTGCGTACATATAATATTAAACTGCATAATAAGCTGTGTATCGTATGTAGCCGACAGATCAGGTTAAAATGGTCTTGCTTTCTTTTTGATTTCAAACCTGACAGAACGAGAGTGCGAGTTGGAATTATGTTTTTGAAATAATAAACGTGATTCTAACGAACATAAATTATTATTTATCTCGTGTTACCGAGCTATATTTAGGCTTGTTATTATCTTAAATGCAAATAAAAAGCCCTGAGAGACCGACTGACTGACTCATTTACATCGAACCCAAATACTTGGACTTAGATTGCTGAAAATCAACTATTTAGGTAGTTGGTATAATGATTTTCAGCTGTATTTTTTATTACTCTACTTGTATTACAAATAACACAATTTTGTACCACTTTCGAGTAGTAAGTAATTATTTTCGCAAACATGAGCTCAAAAAGGACCACAACACAACCTGACGAATTCCGTTTAGAAAATCAAACAGAACAAAAAACTAAAATATTCTCATGAAATATTTACTTTCATGGTATTTAATCCGCATTCTAATCACTTCAATTTATTAAATTAAAGTACATTCGTCGACTGCTTTAAGGAAAACTGTATTAAAAAATAAATTTCACAAGCGACGCGAGCGAGTTGCGCAAGCGCCGCGGCGCGGTAGACAGCGAGGCGGCGGTCACTTGTGCACTAAGTACGAGTTTTCATTGGTTTAAACTTCATTTTATTCTTGAAGTTCGTTTTGCGCCGTTCCGCTCACACTAATAGTTATAATTTGAAAAAACAACTAATTTCTTGTAAATTTTTATCTCAAAATTCCTGTTTAACACTGTTGATAGAATTTAAAACTTATGGAAAAGGAATAACGATATTTTTAACCGTCTTCTAAATACCAATGAGGTTCTTATAATCAGCCAAAATTAATAGAAAAAATAATTGGTGCCGTATATTACCTATATCGAAACATCTTCAACGACTTTTAATTTTAATGACAAAAAAAGTACCTACTAATTTATTTCCTACATCCTTGAAACTGTATCCTTTTACTACACTGTCATTACTTAATTACCAACTGGATAAATACTTAAAGAAATAAAACACGAGAGAGACATGACATTCGTTAGTTGTCACTCTTGCAAATCCGTTCTACCTAAACCCTGAACTTTAAATAGCATTTAAGTTAAAACAGAAATCCATACTTAACGTTAACACGTACCACGTCCAAGTTGAAGTGAAAGCAATGTGCAAACTGTAGTTTGTTCCACATTGGAACATTTCAATACGCAGTTCAAGTAATGCCAACGTAAAACTATTAGGTACACACGCCATTTTGGGATAGTTGCTATTTACAAATGAATATTTATTTATGGCATAACACTTATCCGTAAAGGAACACTTTAATAAAGGACAACGACATTTTTTTCTCATTTAAATCTGATTTATCCAAAGCTTTCATCGACAGATTTATTTATTTATTTATTCAAGCTAAAATAATAACAATTTGATACATCATCGAACATAAAAATAACAAAGACAAACCAATTTTCCTTCCTTTTTAAAGTCCGTTATTATAAATTATCTTAGAATTTTAGTGCGCACAACAATTAACCTTTTTACACCCTTTTATACGTACTGGCTGAAATAGAAACGGTTTGATTGATAAAATACTCGAGTTCAAATATAGAATTGGCAGCGACTTCAAACAATAAGAACGGATGATCCACACAGTACCGAGGCGATGACACGCTCGACCACAGATATAAAACTAAAGCAACACTAACCCTTAAATGTAACAAGGAATGTAATTCTTGCTAATTAAAAAGCAGTTATTTCACTCGAGAGGGTAAAAAAGATGGTCAACCTCAAAAACAAGGACTTATCCCACCTTTACATTATCTAGAGAGACGGGAGAACGATTACAAGATATTATCCGGCCCTAATGTTAACCTAATCTGGTTGCGTCAATGGTACGTTACGGTACGCTACGGTAGCTACAAATAGTCGACTACGGTGGTGCTCCCTCTTGGACAGTAGCCGAAGCTCTGACGACAAAGCAATGGCGGGATAACCATCAAGACCTAAAGTAGAGGAAGTGCAACAGCCGCTCAAGGCAATGACAAGGGGTGTCAAAATAAGATGACACGGGGTGCAAAAATTAACTTGGAAGGCAGAAGAAAGGAGGATGGGGAAATCGTTGACCAAATGGCGCCTGAAAACAACCCGCTCTACTTTGATGAAAAGGCGAGAGTCGACGCTGATAACCGTACCCAATCCACTAAAAGAGGTTTATGAGAATTTTGAGACAGAGGGCCAAATATACTCCGAAAGAACTATGACGGATTCCAACGGGAAACTACCGTCAGTACCTAAAACAAAAAAAACTGTAGGTCTTCAGTAATGAAAGGCATTTGAAGAAGATTTTTGCGCCACACGCACATGAACACGGATAGACGTATATATAAAATCTTTTTTGGAATACCATTCTAATTCGAAAGGCAAACATGCTGCGGTGGAATCGTCTGGTGGCACTTTGAGTTGTAGGTACCCAGCACCGTCAGATGAAACTTTTGTATCTTGATAAAACGAAATTTTCCATTCACCCCCTCCCGTCATAACAGCAGTGACAGTATTTTCCTCTTATTATGACATAGCTCATAACAATCAGAGACGTGCAGACAGTTTCAGCAGCTGTAACTCCGAGTTGACCTAGTTCGCGCATGCGCACGTGGCTAATTGCCTCTCATTGGTGGATTGGGACGCATCACGCGACGACCTAGCCACTAATTGTGACGCGGATTCGTTTAGTCTAATGGCTTGTCTTAACTAGTGACAGTCGGTGTGCATGACTCTGACGTCCTGAGCCCTTGGGGTCAGTTTTGTCATAACCTCAAACGCACTTAAGTATACGCTTAAATTTCAAACACCATTGGAACAGTTTGTTGCCAATACGCGTCGCTAGAAGCGCCTACCAATTTGTTCTTCTACGTAGTGATGCGTTTCAGACTGTCAAACAGTGTCAAAATTTTATAATAAAAACGCTATATCTACGTGATCTGAGTGAAATATTATTTATCCCGAGTAGATTAGACATGTACCATACTATATTAGTAGGTAGTACACGCGTACTTATTGCCACAGTTATAGTACAAATGTAGCACGATATCATCTTGAATAAGAATCATTGTGTTGATAGAGATATGCTTCTCTGACATGAGATATTAGACCTGGACAATTAATTTAGCGGCCCATAACTTAGCTGGCATTCATAATATACCTACATATAGGTACATATAAATCATCATGGTGTATCCAGCGAACTGCACTCAAGTCATGGGCTTATGGGACAAAACGTGATCTATTCTAGACGCAATTGCACGTAATTGCACTTATTCAAGAAGAAATTTGATAACGCCGTCTTGTTTACTTTTGGAGCGCCGTGCAAGCTTTCGACGCTTATAGACTATACGATAAATAGAAACCTAAAAGGAGCAAGGTTCAGTGAATATGACACGCAATGTGACCAACGCATCGCATATATGTGACCGGCATGAGCATGAGGACTATTTGAGTAGAGGCCGGTGCACGCATTATTCAAGAACGTTGACTCTATTGATTCCTCTTAACCCCGTCGAGTAGGAATGATAATTGTTTCGCTAGGTCTCACTTGATGCTGTATCTGTCTTAATATCTTCTATTCGAAAGGGCAGCTACGTTGCATGGATTGATATTCAATGAATACATAGTTACGACGATCTACAGATTGAAATTGAGAGTTGATTGATGATAGAGCGATTGTTTCCTGGACTTGTCATATGCCTGTCGCGAACAATACCTACCTACACTGTTCATTAAGAGACGCTGATCTGAACAAGACATAGGTATCTAGCTTATTCCTAATCAAAATTCAGCATCTGATTTGCAATTAATAAAATCCAACGCTTTAGCTCTCTATCTCAACCTTTGAATGTGATCACAAAGTTTTTTTCTTCGCCATTTTAAAGATTGAACATGAGATAAAACAAGGCTGTTGCAATGTAACTTAGAATAAGTAGCTTCTTTAGCATTCAGTATGTATCGCGTTGATAACAGGATGCTGATAAATAAAAGACTAGAATTCACACGCTGTGTTTCCCGCGCTTGTCCACAGTTACATAGAAACAGTTTAACTGGCTTGAAGTAAATAAAGTAGGTAGAAAGCGTTTACCTTACTTAAGCGAATAATATTAAAATACTTTCTTACCCATCCTTGGCGCCCAAAATGTCTCTTAGACAAATTAACATTAACGTAAAAAAATAATTATCCAACAACGGACTTAGATGAAAGAAAGTTTATCATAAACTTTCTTTCACTGTTTTGTTTAGAATTCTCCTCTCGATATTCGCGGTTGACAATGGTACAAATACTTACGAGCACATCCTTGAATGTCCTGACAGTAGAGTGATAATAATAGGTATACTTATTGTTACAATGTGTTATCTTTGTGCAAGTTTGAGACAGTTAATATACTAAGCTCTTATGCGGTTGCAGGAAATAGTGCGGTCATGCAAAGTGTTGATTTTTATACGTGTTTCATATTTACGTGACAGTTTTGTTTTGATGTAACTACAGACGTAAACATGGGTGTGTTTAAAACAGCGGTATAGAGCCTAAACTGAACTGCAAGTTTTTGACACGAATCTGTATGAAAAAATTGACAGCGCTACTAGCGACACGTAAGACAAACTAATCTCATAGTAGGTATTTGATACTTCACGGCGATGGCATTTGAGGCGATTTGTTGCGACAAAAAATTTTGCGTGGCAGAGCCATAAACTCCACTTTTGTTATAACAATGTATGGACTGGTTTAAGATAATTCTGTTAGTCATTCTCAGTGAAACTAGGAAGTGAGAGCGTCGAATTCGTCTCTAAGGCCAGCCGGAGGTCGCTCGAAGGTTGGAACCGCATCCGATGGCCAGCGCGATACGGCATTGTCTATGCTCCGGCAGCCATGTTGTTCCTTTTTCATGGAAATTATTATGGCCGGTAGGTACGTTTCGAACAATGTTTAAAAACTTATTTTTTATAATTGTTTTCATGACTTAAAGCGGTACCTAAAGTACGAGATTTTGAAAAGTGAATGAAACAATTTACCACAGTATTATGCATAATCCCTTTACATTTACAAGTACGTGGAAACTTGTATACAACTGTGCCTAGTTTCTAGAAAACACGTAATTTGTCGTTAAATTTAAATTGAGTGTTATTTAATTTAAGTACCAATAACATATATGACATTTTCAACTTTAAGTAAGCAAATATTTAATTGTAGAGTCGGTAGACTTCTGTTTCAAATTAAGTCCAGCCATTTCAAAATTGTGTCTTGTATGCACTTACGAGCAAATTTAAATGTGTGTAGGCTCTTAAAGCAATTTTGTTCAAAAGCCTTACTAAATAACATTAGGCTGACGGAAAAATCCTGCATACATTGCACTGCGGCACATAATATCGTGAGTGTATGGGTCTCGGGCCGGTGCCATTTCGTCTGTCCCCAGCGACCAGGCGCGCCAGACCCCTCCGCACGCCTACTTCGCCGTTTTACCACGTCCGATTTACACTGGCCCGTCTAACATGGCAACCAAGGCGCGGCGAGATTTCGTATAAACAAAATAAACCCAATGTTTTTATCACCGGCGGTGACACAAATGTAAATGCATATAATTGGTTGTAATCTACCAACTATGAAACTCGCTTTTATCCCGCTGCGTAGTAGGTGCGTGCTGAAAACATTTTTTTTTGCTAGCTTTTGATCGATCGTTGATCTTGCGTAAGAGCGGCTCGAAGGACCAATTACCTATGTTTTTTTCTGACCTATTACAGCCTGGGTGGCAGCCGGGCTGTCTAGCTCGGCGGGTGTAATTACTATTCGCGCGGAGTGCGCGGGAGTGCGTGCCCGACAAATTGCAGCAGCGGCCGCGCAGGCCTCGGCCCGAGTGCGTTCACTCCTTAACCACTTAGAAACCGTGGAATCTGATGTTTAATTGATGAACGCTGCCTTATACGCCGCATTCGTACTCGCGATTCTCCGTATCGATCGAATGCAATATAACAAATATAAAGACAAGCCGAATGTCAGTCGTCAATTGTAGAGACGCTAAATGGCTCGGTTCTCATGCGGACTTCGCATAATAACTTTATTACGAGGCCGGGGCATGAATCAGAGGAGCCCCGGGCGCCGCGCTCTGTCCTCGTTACCGCCGCAAAGGCGCCGATCTTTACGAGCACATCCACCGCGGAACTGGTTCCCGAATCAGGAAACGTTGAGCTTAATACTGTCCAAGAGTCCCGGCGTCGCGAATATTCCCTAACGCAGTTAAGTTATTATAACGTGATTACGTTTAATTCGTGCCGGCGATAATCGTCCAATAAGCGCAAAAGGGGGCGAGCGGGTTAATCGGCGCACTATATTTACACTTTACGACAGTCCACTTTACTTAATCGCTGGCCACTCACTTTACACTTGCTGGCGCTTTAATCGGCCCGGTCGGGCTGGCAACACCGCTCGTTAAAACACGTGATAAATGCAAACATGGCGGCCGCTTCCCGCGCTGCGCCCGCGCCTGACAGATGGCTGGCGATTGCGCGTAATCGCGTTGCGACACTGATCCGATCGAATGTTCGATTTACCGACGTAATTATTGAAAGGCATTAAATTATGCTAGGGCCTAACTAGACAGACCTTGGTTAGCTCATTCAGGGCAGCAACAGGAAATTGGAACGCATTTTGCCGGGTCGCCGTAACAGCGTAACCAGATAATGGGACCCATAATTACATTGCAGACATGTATACATGTAGCTAGATCAAAATCTGTAGTTCTACTACCTTTACGTTGGAGCTGGCTTAAAATAGAGGTACTTCATCAATCATCAAATAAATTCAGACGTGTAAGCCAGAGTTGAAACCCACGACCAGGGGTCTGATTTTTTAAAGCACATCATCACTCGAGAGTACCATTAGAGTGGTAATCTGCGTATATCTTCAAAACTAATACAGCTCTTATCAAATTTATTATTATTTCACAAAATTCGACTGTTGTTTTCTTTTAAGCTGCTCGTCTTTTAAATTCATCAATAATTTTTACTATTTCCAAAAATCTGGATCTTGAGGCCATGGCCAACAACTAGGCTACCACTGCTCTCTACAGAGTCTAATAAAATTGTTCCGGAATTTTTCAGCAGGTGGTTAGTTTAACTTCAGAGCCCTGTCAATGTGTTTCAGGATTTTTATATCATAGTTGACAAAAGTTTCCGTACATTGATCGATGTTCAAAGAGAAACGCGTCAAGGGCGGGACTTAATTTAATCAAAAATTTTAATGAAATATCTTTGTAGGAGTATTCAGTCGAAGGAACCCAACCACCTGCTGATATATTTTGGAAAAATTCTGAGTGACCCTATATAGTCTACTTTACATTGTATATATTAACCCCAATTTCTTCCTCAGATGCATCTAAGCTCAGTGCAACTGGCGTGCGCGGCACTCCTGACCCTGGCGTTGGGCGCGGCGGGCGCGCCGCCCGCGGCGCCCGCGCACCACGTCGCTCGCCGCTCCTTCTTCAACCTCCAATGCAAGGGAGTCTACGACGCGGCCATCTTTGCGCGCCTCGACCGCATCTGTGACGACTGCTACAACCTCTTCAGGGAGGCGCAGCTTTATACTTTATGCAGGTGAGCTTGTTTGACAGTCCTCTACCGCTACCGCGGAACGTTATCGTTCGTTCGTATATCTATCACACTTGCTTATGCGAGCGACAGAGATGGAGATACACGAACGACATGCGTTTTGCGGTAGCCGCTAAGGTTTTCTTCTCACGTTGATCGGCGCGTGAAGCCCGTGCGAAGTAGACAGAAGTTAAATTAGTATGTATCATATTTTTGACAAGTGAAATACTTTCTACTATATGATCGGACGGTATCTGTAATAGACAGACGTATAGTGTCGTCAGTGATGCGGACCGGTTAACGTAAGAAGAGAACCAACCATCGACCTAATCTGTTGTTCACCCAAAATCCGTTCAAGAACGTAGATTATTATAAACAAGCGAATAGCAACAGTATTTTGTTTGTTTGATATGAATTAGTGCAAAACCTGCATTACTGTAAGTACTGAATGTTGTGGATGTCCTTGTGATTAATTTACTTGTATAAAAATTGCAATTAATGAAAAATTGTTGAATAAATATCCAAGATTTGACGCTGGCCTGGTGTCAATCCTTTCAACTGCGATCAAAGTTTGCTAGCTTGACTTAACGCAGTGTAAGTCACCGCAAAAGCCACGCTAAACTATGTAAAGACTAGCTGGCTCTCTTAAAATACAGTTTTGGCCAGCGCCAACAGATGGCGCTGTTATCAACGCACGAAACTACCCTCATTTTGTGTGATATCCGAATGCTAATGTTGTTTTACGGGGAACAGGAAAGACTGTTTCACGACAGACTACTTCAAAGGGTGCGTCGAGGTGCTGCAAGAGACAGACCAACTAGAGCTCTTCAAGACGTATATAAAACAGTTACACGGGGCCGATCCAGGGATTTAGGTACCTACAGATTTATTTTTTTGTTCTATCCACCTTCCCTTAAAGCAGCGTCCCTCCGAGCATTCACGTGGCAAATATTACAGCAAATATTTACAATTTATCGTATGGCAAGATGTTAAATTAGTTGATGCGCTAGAATCTTCGCATGATTTGTATCAATTGTTTTATTTATCGCCAAAGATGGTTCCTAATATATTTTTTCCGTTATGTCGTTAAGTATTTGCAGTTATATTTAAATGAGCATCGAATGAATGGATGCTCGTTGTGGGGACACATCTTAATGCTTCCTTTATTAGTTTTTTTTTCTTCCTTGGGGTTAACAGCACGCACTCTTACATCTGTCTCTAGCGCTACGCACTACGCACCTACACTCCACGCTTACCATTCTCGGCTTGGTTCGTTTTGATCTCACTTAGGGCCTGTTTTACCACTCTGTTATATTCCAAATTTTTGCCTGTCAAATATCTGCGAAGCCGTCTTTATCTGTTTCATGCTTAAAAACAGAGACATATAGACATCACCACAATATGACGCTTAAGATACCAGGAACTTAACAGAGATTTGTGAAACAGGCTCTTAGCCTCCTAGCAAAGATTACACGCTGGGAGTAAAAAGTGAAACCAAATTGGAATAAGCCCTTTTGTCTAGCTTGTCACTTGACGCGTATATTTTCTACACTGCAGGGTAGAAATATGCGAATCTAATGACAAAGTTATCCGTGGTAAGTTGTGCTGGATTTGCTAATCGCATGAACCTATACTGTACTCTTAGATTTAGTTATAGTCACGAACTAGACGTCCCAAACCTTCCACATTGCTGTATCCAGTAAAATATAATTATAAATATTCAAAATGCCAGTCTTATCAAAGACCCTTTTCACCATTACGTTAATAATAAGTAGTTACCTGATATTTTAAGTGTCAGATATCTACGATACTATCTCTCTTTACTGTTACAAAGAAGAAACGGTATCATAGACCACACGAAGGATATCTATCAGGAACTCAACAGAGGATAATGAAATAAGCCCGTAATCTTTGAAATGCTATTATTTTATCACAACTGGCCACTTAGCAAAGTGATTAGAGAAAAACTAGGGCATACTTATTATCTGCATGCGCCGCAAATAAAGGAAAAATCAGGGAAAACCCCGTGACTCAACGCACAACGCAGAGAGTCAATATCTGCGGCACGAAGGTGAAAATTACACCTTACTGCATTTGGAATTTAACACTGATATACTGGCTGCACTTAAACGTGGTAAAGAGATGTAACCGAAACACTTTTTGGAAAATAAAGTTCTACTTACCTACTGATATCAAAAATCTTTAATGTTAATAATAATGGAGAAGGACAACTCGTGTTTTTTGATATTTCTCGGAAATTGTTTACTTACAAAAAAAAATACATATTAAATTATTTTTCTTAGCTCGGAATAGTTTATTGAAAGCAAATTTCCGCTAAATTAAAGCTTGCTAACAACAATAACTCAACTGCCGCTTTATTATCTGCAAAAAAATGATAAATCTATTTTTCTTCTGAGCATTGTATAGAACTCCAGAACATAATCGCTTCGTACCTGCCTCGGCTTGCTAGCCGAGGAGACTTAGGCAGTATCTTCCTTATTAGTTAGTAAGCTATTTTAAGTACCTACTTAGTAGATACGCACACTCCTATTAGTTTTTAAGCTAACCTTTTCATGCCTGAAGATATTTTCTAACTTTATACGCTTGCAAGAGCTACTGGCATTATCTTGATTTCGATTTAAAACTAACAACTGTGTTTTATTAAATGTTTACTTATTTATGTGATTTGCTTAGTGACAAAAAGGTCCGTGCGCCATACTATATCTATGGTGCACCCTCAGACTGAACTATTTGGCCGACTTGGATGCTTCAAACCTTATGGTGCTAGATGTATTTAAATTATAAAATCGAACTCAACTATTTACTTGCATTGATATTGACATAACCCCTTATTGATCCCTTTTTATAAAAACAGAAATAGAGAGATTGGGTTCAAAATTTCCTCGCTCTACCTTTAGTACCATTATGAATTATGATTTTACGATCAAACACCTAATTTCAATTATGTAACCTTCCAGGGCAAAATGTTTCACCACGCCCTACTTCAAGGGTTGCATGGAGTCTTTGTACCTCTACGACGAGGAGGAACAAATAGATCAAATGGTCGACTTCGTCGGGAAACGCTAACGCACACAGCCACATCGCCGCCATTTTGTGAAGCCCGCCATCTTGACCCACGGAGTTCGCGCGCAACGGTGACTTCACCGCTTTGCCAAAGCAGAAAACAGTCGAGTTCCTCCTAAACGACGCCTGCTTTCTTTCCTCAACGTATTCTAGTCTTCAAGCGGCATAAATTTATTTATGTTTGCAACTAAATGTAATGTTATCATAATTTGTATTAGATAACTTGTATACAGTGTTAAGGACATTTATTATTATGTATTTTATTAAAAGAAATGTATATTTTATTAAGTGTTGTGTAAGCTTGGTGCCACGGCAGAGTAAGTAAGTACATTAAAGTTTAATCAACTTAGTTCACCTCCTAGGCACTATTTAAATGTTCAATACGAATTGACAGCTTTCCGGTTCTGATGCTGGCCATCAACTGACTATAAGTATCGCGACGCATTCCAAAACCAGTATTTTTTATAAAGTTACGCTTTTTCATTAATTTGATGTTCCCTTTTTTCTAATTATTTGGTTTGATCGATGACCCAGTGATCTAAAAAATATATACGCTATATTGTAGTAAGAATCACAAACGTGGCTTAACTTTTGATAAGTATTTAATAGCAGCTATTTAACCCTCCGCTACTTTAATGAATTTACACGTTTTAATACCTGTAAGCTACTAGATAAAGAATAATATTACCAGTTAACACCAGTGACGTCCCAAGTATTTGTCGAATGTTTTACCCTATTTAACACATTTTCATTATCATTTAGAATTTTTTACAAAAATACTGAACAGTCAGGCATCCATCACAATTATTTTCTAGAATTTACCTTGAATTACTTTAAATTAAATTTACGAAATGATCGTTCAATGTTTTTGTGAAATCATTTTAATCATTAGTTCACTGTAATAGGTTTCTTCGCTTAATCGTTTAGTTATAAATGGCGCGAGGTTGAATTTATTTAGTTATTTAATTTTAGCCCTTAAGTATTTATAAAGATTTATTTTTATATACTTCTAATTATTTATTGTTACGGTTTATTTATTTGCACAATTGCGTACTATGCAGTCCCGGATACTGATCTACGTTGACTACCTGACCTGTACAGGAACAGTCATCTAATGTGATTCCTAGGCTACCACAGAACCTTGTAGTAATGACATTTACGTAAATTTATTAACTATGATAAGGTTTTACAATGGCCCAGGAATCAAATTGGTTGACTGTATTCCAATTGTATTCACGGCCTGCATAGTATACATAGCGGTTTATACTTAGTCTTATTCAACAGGAAATTGTCTCGCCTTTCTCTGTCTAGAATCTCACTTTTATAAATCTATTAGCTGAATAAATATGATAATGTATTGTTTGAATATTCCTATTTTCACTAAATACATTATTGATGTAGATAAACGACGGTCCGTGCGTAAAAGGTCACAAGTAAAAGAAGTCGTTTTCATAGAGTTGCGTTTTTTAGGCATTTTATGAAAATGGTTTTAATTTATGTATGGGGTTGTACGTAGGGACCGTCGGCGTGAGGAGCGTCGTATGCTCACTACAGTACGTAGAAAAATGGTGCCAATATCCCAATTTAGAGTAACTATCGATTAGAGAGATGTATCAAATTATAGGACATGTGGTATTATTGTATAAATTTAGTAGATGTATATTCTATTTGTAAATTTTATAAAAACAGCCAAGAAACGCTACGGGTTCCGTGAAATATATTTCATTTCGAAAATCACACCTGCATTTTATTATAACCTTTTCTATTGTACACTGACTGGACATGCCGTGACACTGAATTAAGTTTTTTTTTCAAATCGACAAATAAGCTGGATTATAATCAGGGTATAGTATAAATCTTCCCAGGTGAATTTTTCGCTTCGAGCCCTAAGCGAGCGAAAAATTCACCTGGGAAGATTTATACTATAGGTGCCACCTAGATGAACACCATAGAACAGGAGCCCGAAAGTACTATTCCGAAAGTGTTTAAAAACTGAACTGAATTCGGAGTGAGTAGGTGTTCGAGTGGAGCAGACGATATTAATATCAGGGGCCTTACCATGACGTCCTAATTTTGACTCAGTTCAAGTTTTAACTGTCACTTTTATATGAATCTGACAGCGAGCGAACCTAAACTGATTCGCATTAAGACATCAGCAATTAGGTAGTAACTTTAATAAGAGCTGTAGTTTTATATTATATAGTTTTTAACCACTTGCGAATGGTACTTTCGAGTGATGTTCTTCCAAAAATCAAATTTCAGGCGCTTACAAGCCATTGAAATGATCCCATTTATCAACTATAGACTGTTGTGGTGGGAATAGGATAACACTAAAGTCTAAAGAGAGAAGTTAATTCAGTATGGAGCTCATTTATTATAAACAATTACATTATTTTGACACATCAACACAAGTTGTGCGAATCACAGAAATCACATTAATATTCTACCACGATTACAATAAAATCAACTCTAATTAAAATAACTCATACAATAAGAATAAGAACCAATGTATAGTCGACCAAGGAAATACTTTACCGCCCCAACGTTCAATTTCATTTTGTCCGACTTGAAATATCAAAGACACATCAGACATATTGTTATTGTTCTAACATAAGAACTGTCAAAAAATGGTATAGGTAGATCTTGCAATTCACGATGGCGAGTGAGCTTTATTTGTGGTAAACACGTATCGGTATAGGTACGTAGCAAAGTGTGCGAGAGAGCAAAAGCGGGTATGGTAAGCATAAAAAAATAAAGAGAAATCTGGCTTGAAACCCCGTAAGACACGCACACTTTTGACACATTATGCAGATACGTGCTCATTCGCCATCGCAAACTGCAAGTGCTATAAAGCGCTTATTTGGTCAACATTACATTTTGAATCAAGTCTGCGATTGTAAAAAATTGGTTGCCTGTAAAGTCGGTATACGGGCGAAAGTTTTACGTGACAACGACTTTGAGTGGTAAAATAATTTTAATGTGAATATTCATTCGTATAGTAGGAAGAAGGATGAAATAATAGTAACAATTTAAAACATTTATTTATACAAAGAATTATATTTAACACTAACTGTGCTCGAGTGGAAGGGACGCGTGCCTTTCACTTTTTATGTCTGTCTCTCTCGCTCTTAGGCGGGCTAACCATGCCCGAGTGGAAGGGACGCGTGCCTCTCACTCGCTCTCATTGTGAGCGCATAACGTGAGCGGAGCGTAACGCAGTTTCTTGAAGTGTCACCCGGCAAACCAATTTATAAGACGTTGTCACGTCAAAATAAAAACTATTTTTACAATAGTTGCAATACAATAACTAAAGAAAAAATGCATATACATTAAATTATAGCTAATAATAAAACTAACTTATAATCTCTATATTTCAAACTCACTAAGTAAATTGATACTTCCAAAAGCATCTATTGCAGACTTCTATTGACAACAAAACTAAAGTCTGAAGTACCTACTAAAATTGGCAAAAGATTTTTTCAAAAAAATACACACGCGATTGTCGATTATGTCACAACATTGCAATGCGCTCGGGGTTATGCAGCCTCAAATTGATGGTCATATACTGGCCAAATTTCAAGTCAACTAAGGATGTTTGTTAGATTCAAAATTATTTAAGAAAAAAAAAACATTTTTTCTATTTTAATCCAACAATCGGTTCTTTGAAGATTGAGTTAACCATCAATCAATTATTTATATTAACCCTCCTAACTATAGTACATTGTTAATTTTTTACAAATTGCAAGAATGTATCAGTTTCAAATCATAACAAAGGCAAAGTGACAATTTACAGTAATATAGGTACTGTTAGTTCTGCAATGAAGGCTAATAGATCTCAAATTCATATAACAAAAAAAATTAGGTTATGACAGAATGATGCTTGAAAAATAATACATTATAACTTAAAAATAAATCATTCACACAAGCTCTACGTATTTTTTTTTTGTTCCCTACAGAACCATTACGTATATCAATTAAACTAATAAAACTATACTAAGTATGTTCTCACTTGACTATTTGACACATGAATCGTATTGAAAAATAAAATCAGTTTTAATACAAGCTTTTATACTCTTCCAGTCTACACAGGGCCGTCTTTAAACTATTTGAGGCCCTGGGCACATTAGGATCATGGGGCCCCTATGACCTAAATATCGGTTATCATTTGGTAATCTGGCAGGATCTAGGGGGCCCCATTCGAGCGCGGGGCCCTGGGCACGTGCCCATAGTGCCCAGTGGAGAAGAGGGGCCTGAGTCTACACACATGTAATGTTGTAGATTTTAGTATACACATATACCAAACTGCGAAACAAGCAAGGAAATTCCCAAAAAATTGTTTACAAGTTTTGAATACAACTTACAAACTAAAAATAAAACATAAAAGCTTGTAACAAATCGGATCATTATCTAAAAATATAATGGCACTGATGAATGAAAATATACAAGTTATATACAACTAACACTTGACAAATGTGGCAATTTAAAATTGATCCTGGTTATAAAACAGGTAACATTTGCAAAGTATGTGTAAAAACATTATACCAGTAGATGACAGATGAACAAAAATATTACGTACTTACTTTACCAACAAACAATAGTACAATTTCTTATGCTACAACTAGATCTCCAATTTAGACGGATATCAAAAGTTATATAAAGAAAAATACTAATTCATAAATTTAAGTTTTGCATAATAAATTCGTTCTATTTATTTTGAAAATATAACTTGAGAATTATTAAAATAGTATGTCTACGGAGGTAACTGCGTCTTCCATATATATGATTAACTAGTTAATTCATAGCATATCTTTCGCATGGTGCCATTTATCTTTTATCTTCTTAACGAATCGAACTTAAATTAATTGTAGAAAAAGCAAAAACAAATTTAAGTGTAAATGTTAGCTAGCTAACAAAATATAAAAATATGTAAATGATCAATTGTAAATTATAATCCGCACCTGCAAGTCATTATAATTAATGATCTGATTATAATTCTATAAAAATATAGTTTGTCCGTATTACGTACAGAGGATGATATAATAAGTAGATGGTTCCTCCATGGGACAAGAAAATGACGGTTTTACACAAAGCCTCTGTTTTTTTTAATCAATAATATTTTTTTATTATTAACTTACCTCAATCATATTTAGCAATTTACTAGGCCTCTGTCACTACCAAAATAATAAAGTTCAGGATTATTTTTTATATAAATCCAATTACATTACTAAAACTATAAAATTTTGTGCATTTATTGCTATCACATCAAATTGAGGGCATAATGTCAGTATTAATTTAATCATCAAATAACACTTCGTCTTATACAAGTCAACCATTAAAGCCTTTCCTCACTCTCCCCAATTAGGATTCCAACAGTGACACTACACTTTGATATGCATATTCGCGTTTCATTCATCACTAAAAATTATTACATACAGTGTAGGTAGAGGTTCCCAAACCTGTGAGTCGCAAAACAATCTGCTCATAAACATCTAGCTTAGATGTATCACTTATTTTTTTATACAAGGGCGTTGCAAAAAATTACAACCTGTCAATGAAGTTTCAATATAAAAAAGGTTGGGTACCCAACCCCTGATACAGTGCATCTCTTTTGTCTTTGCGAATACGATATAACTACACGTAATGTGCCACCATTAGGGCATCCACTTTAACGCCTTAGCCTAGCGCCACCTCGATAAAAAAGTAACATTTATAATTAGAGTGAATATTCATCGGTTTAACTACCTTTTTAATCTTTATTCAGTATATAGGTGTTAAAAAAGAGCACAGAGGTAAGTTTTACAAAAACTAAAGACAGTACTGGTGCAGAGTCTTGTCTTTTCGTTGGGCATTTAATCATGAACCCACTACCTGTTGTAGCGTGTCTCTGTTTAATAAAAAAAAGTAAGTACCTATATTATATGTATTTGCATAGTGGTCCAATCTACAATATCTATACCAAGTCAATCCGTAACTTCCAAGATTTCATTACACAGAGACACCAGGATAGATGTAACAAAAAGTAAAATAATATAAGTAAAATAAATCGTTTGCATTTGTAGATGTAGTGCTTGTTTAAAATAATTTGCACACTACTCATACTACTGTGTAGTGGAATAGTTGTCATTGTTGTTCCTGCTTGCCATCTTATTGTACACTATTTTCTGCAAATAAATGACTTATGACTTAACAAAATGAAATCACGTAAACGCAAGGGAAATTGGAACATTCACTAGTACGTATAGAAACATTTTTCAACAATTTAAAAATGATATTTCACGCTCAGTCGTATATGGGGCTTTACTAAGGCGTTAGAATGGTGTACTCCTTATTACCTTATTGTTCAAAACAATCACAGCCTTATAATATTAGGGTGAATAAACTTTTTTTTTAATTTCTTTTTTTTTCTTCAATTAAAATGCAACCGGATATCTGTGAACCATAACCTCATTTAGGTATTATCTTAAATCTTACCTAAAAATATATAAAGCCGAAACACTATGCTTATAAGATAACTGTATTTAACATGCATTAAAATATTTGTCTATAATTTTCTCATTAATCATTCAGCCTGTATGTTCACTAATTGGGAAATCCAAAAACAACCAAGAATGTATTTCCTACATTTTGATTTTCTCGATAGAACTCCGAACATAACGATTCGCAATCGAAATCGGATTAGAAAGCTAAAATTCGCAGGTAGATAGATGAAAGTTTGTCTACGAAAAAAGCAACAAGCAAAATGCGAGCATGGTTAACAGAGTTGATTCACCCATTTCCCAATAAGATTATTCAAATTAAGTATATCTCATTGAAATGAAACATGTATAATTCATAATACATGTATATATTTAAACTACACAAAGCCCTATACTTTTCATTAAATTAATTTTGCCGGCGTTAGTGAATTCCGTTTTTATTTATATTCAGTCAAAAAATCGTCAATGTTACTCAGAACCGTAAATTAAAGCACCGAAAAGGAACAAACATTCATAAAATACATTTCAGTAAGTCTAATCTAATATTTAATACATACTTGAATGGATAAGTATTTTTTTACGTAGGACTGACCAGGGGCCTTACCATGACGTCCTAATTCCGACTCAGTTCAAGTTTTAGCTGTCACTTTTAGTATGGATCTGACAGCTTGCAAACCTAAACTGAAACGCATTAAGACGTCATGGTAAGGCTCCAGTTAGCAGCACGTCTAGCACGAGAGCGCACAGGGCCCTATCGCCAAGACGCCACGTCAAGACGTGGCCACAACGTGGCAATAACTACCAAGCTGTACGTCACCATTCAAATATCCGCCTTTTGATACGTATACATAAACTTCAAGTATTTTCTTTTAGTGCACTACAAAAAACCTAGTGTAAGACAAGGATAGCAGCATACAAAGTCCCGAAACTAGAAAGAGACTTACTGCTAGGTGTTTAAAAGTCGTCCAAGCAGAAGTCGAAGTGATCCTCCATAGCCTTGTACTGCTCGCTCGAGAACCTCAAGCATTTCGGACATTTGTATACCTGGAGGATGAAGAAAAAATGATTATTTTAAATTTGAAAGTCCACATACACACACACATACATGCACAAACAACACTTAAAACAGGGGCCTTACCATGACGTCCTAATTCCGACTCAGTTCACAGCGAGCGAACCTAAACTGAATCGCATCAAGACGTCATGTTAAGGCCCCAGAACTAAAAACTTGATTATAGAAGAGCATCAAACCCTTAAGCTGTTTACTCACATGCGAGATCTAACGCGTAACGCAACAGTTACGGTTACAGCCCGCAGATGAGTACCCAGCTGTATACTCAAGATATAACATCAGCCGCTCGAAAGTGCGCCGGCAAAACAATTCTCAAAGTCGCTTTGAGAGCTGTTTTCAGCGCAATCGCGCATGGACCACAGATGCGAAGCGATATCTCAAAATATGTATTCAAAAATAGTAAAATAGTAACCAATGTTGCATCTAGAGTAGAAATATGCTATTGAGTAAAAATACAACTTTGTATGGGAAGTGACCTATTAATTTTGCTCTTCAGTGTAGATCGATATAGAAAAGCTTGAAGCTTAGTAGCATAATATACTTTTAGATAAAAAGCAAAAAAGTTATAATATTAAGTTGATATTTAGTGCAGGTTTTTGGTAAGACTTTAATGTTATTAAACTAAAGCTAAAATAAATGTAAAAAATTTGTTAGGACTACTACAATTTTTGATTTCATTGATAATTCAGGAAACACACCCCCTCCGCATTCTTTCGTTTAAAGTATTATTTTTATTTAGTAAAGGCCCGTTTCAGCACTCTCAGTTAAGACCCTGATATTTTAAGGGCCTGTCTCACCACTCCTTAACTGTCAGTTATCTATGATTCCGTCTCTATTTATTGCTACGAAACAGACAGAGACGTCATCATAGATAACTGACAGTTAAGGAGTGGTGAAACAGGACCTAAGTCTGTTATCTATGGTGTCGTCCCTGTCTGTTTCGTAGTAAAAAATAGAGAGGTAATCATAGATAACTGACACTTAAGATAACAGGAACTTTACAGAGTGGTGACGCAGGCCCTAAGTGTCTTAGACTTATTCCAGAATACTTCACCGGATGATTGAGTTAATTAGTCTGACTGAACACCCCCTGCAAAGATTTTTCATTCAATCTTAGCCCCGCTTTTGACGCGGTGCACTTTAAACATCGATCAATGTATAGAAACACTTGTCTAAAATGCTAAAAATCCGGAAAAACACTTACAGGGCTATGTCAAACTAACTTAACAACCTGCTGAGATGTTTCGCAGTTTTAAAAGACCAACCCCCTTATTCATAAACTAATATAGGCTTCTGCTAACTTAGCAATCGTTTGTTCTTATCTGTGTTAGAAAAATGTCAAAGTGACAGATAAGGAGAAACGATTACTAAGTTAGCAGAAGCCTATAGAGCGTTTATGAATAAGGGGGTAATAGTTTAATGATGTGAGTGTGAGCGCGTGAGTACTCTAGGGTTGATGAGGATTCCGCTTCCGCTTCCTCATAATGAGGAAGTTCCGCAATATTGTAATGAGGCTGATATAGCTCGGTACAAAATTTTACCTTTTTATTATTTAACTTTAAAAAAAGCATACAATACAATATTTTCTGTGGCAAGACAGACACTTAAATATTGTTTCATTTGGTCCAATACACATTAAACTATCCGAAATAAAAGATTTTGTTTACAAACGCAATTTTTTTTTTTATTTGAATAGGAAGGCAAACGAGCAAGTGGGTCACCGGTGAGCATCACAGCCACCGGAATTTGAAGGATTATATCTGATATCTCACGACATTTTGTAACAATTATAGATAGGTGCTATTATTATATTTAAATTTTATATGAACTTGGGGGGACCTGTTTGTTTACAGAAGCGTTAAAATGGATTGGAATAGACTGTAATGGATTGTCAATTGACAATATTTCAATTTTTCAAGTGCTACTTCTTATTGTCTGGCTGGAAAGAGCGCACAATTTTAAGACACCCATATTTTTTATGTTTGTGAAAATCTTGTATTTTCGTGGAAAAATCCATTTAAATCGTTGCTCAAGCAGAAAGAACGTAAGTAACAAACGTCAAGTATTAGCGAAATGACGTCACTGCTTTGTTTCGTACACTTAAAAAAAACGTTGAAATAATTATATTAATTGACCGACAAAACCTGTGCTTAAATAGTTTGACAGTGAATGCAGTTGTCAATGTCGACGAACGTCAAAACGAGGTTACAAACTCAAACAGAATACCTCACAAAAAATATGATTTTAAATGAAATCTTGTAAAAACATTAGAATTATTGCCCGGCAAACAGTTATCTACTGTTCCCGATGGTAACAAAGCCGAGTGGTGCGCGAATAAATTAACCGTCAGCTGTCAGTAGTGTTGTGTTGTGAAAGTTGTAAATGTCAAAGGGAAACCCGGAAGACAAGGTTTTTTATAATGGCAGTATTGGACCGGCCGCTGGTCGTCATTTCCCGTTTTACATATTTTGCTCATTTTTCCAAAAAATACTGTACGAAAAAATCCAAAAATATTTTTTTTGTGTTCTACAAGTGTTTCTCTCGAATTGGTTTTTGATTTATGAATATAAAGAAATTTGGAATATTGTCAATTGACACTCATGTTATCTGCAGTTAGTGACTAACTAAGAAAAAAAAATGTATTTTTGTGCAAATGCATATCTAAAGACGGGTTATGGTTATGGTTAAGTTCAAACGAAAGAAATAAGAAAAATCTCACCATTATTACATCAACTTTGTGGTAGTTGTGGTATATAATACATATAATGTAAAGTATAATTGAAAACGTAGTAAACATTTTTTTTTATTATTATTACATACAAAACAAATGCATCGTTTTTAAATACACCAGAACGAACAATACAAGAATAATTCACTATGTAAGTCGGGAAAATTCCGAATTATTGTCTACAAATTTACAATCATTTCATTTTTTCTAATTTCTAAATCTAGGATGATGTTGAGTCAACGTTTATGCAACGTAGACATAATTTTTCAGACATAATATCCACGCGAACGGAATGAGACACATTTCTACTTGTATTTATTATACGGTAATCAATGGAATTGATACATCCCCCAGTTTCGAGCGCAGCCTCCTTTTGTCATCTTTGTGTCAGGTAAATAAAATAAAAATATCGTGGGACAGTTTACATTAAGTAAAGCTCACATTACTATTAATATCCGTTTCAGATAAAATGGGTTATGAATCAAAGCCGTTTAAATTGATAAATACGCCTGAATAATGCTGGGATTTTACACAGTATACTGAAAATCAATCGTACCTAATTTAACTATGTGTACTATTAAAAGTAGTTAACGGCTACCGTTGAGAAGCAACCGTGAAGTAGAAAAATGTGAAACGTCACCATAACCATGTTACATGAAATGAATAATAGAAAACTGATTCAAGTAAGTACTCGTACACAGATAAATACATAACATCCTTGACTCAGTTTGGTACGAACATTCATATTCACTATTCAAATGTCTGCCCAGGATTCGAACCTGGGGCCTCAACTGAGTCACAACTGAGTTATCCAATTTCCGTAAAAAAATATTGTTAAATTGTATTACATATTTAATTTTGTAATCGAAAGTCAGAACATTTTATGAAATGCCTGGTTGTCTATACATTTTTAAATAATAAAAAAGTGTAAGACCATTTATAAAAGCCAAAAGTGATAGTAACACCTAATATGATATTGTTATCAACATAACTAAGCATTTTTCCAAAGCAGTACTATACATAAATATATAACTATATAGCTTTAATACAACCAAGATAAGTGGTTGAGTTGTTGCTGTAACAGTTGCAGCGTGTGTTGCGTGTTGCGGCGTGTATCTGAATAACTACCATACAAAATGCCAGTTCAGCAAGCGGTAGCTTAAGAGTTTATTAAACCCTAACAACTGTCTAATTGGCCCTCGCCACATTGCGAATTATTGGTGGTTTTGATCAGACGTTGAAAGCCATCGAACGTCAATGTAAAAAAGAAAATTATCAAAATTATATACGACTAGCTATTGCCGCTATTCCGCGGGAACTGTGCAATTTTCCGGAATAAAAACTATCCTACGCCCTTCCCCGTGACTGAAATTATGTGTAGGTATACCAAATTCCAACTAAATCGGTCCAACGGTTTAAGCGTGAAAAGGTAACAAACAGACAGTGAGTTACTTTCGCATTTATAATATTAGTAAGGATTTCGCCACAAAAAGATTCCCAAAGCTCAAGAAAATATATTGTGAATACAATAAAGTATTTACAACAACAAAAGTTTGATGGATTGCATAACATTCCAATAAACAACGTATTGAAATTTTTTGTTGACAATTTATAGTGCTATACATGACGTAAGTACAATATTGCCTTATGTACGCTGTTTATAGCGACACCATCTGAGGGCCAAATAGAAAGTTGTCAGGCTATAAAAAGGCCAATTCTATTCGTTACTAACTTCTGCCCGCGACTTCGTCTGCATAGAATTATACATATCAACCTTCCTCTTGTATCACTCTATTAAAAAAAACCGCATCAAAATCCGTTGCGTAGTCAGATCTAAGCATACATAGGGACAGACAGACAGACAGCGGAAAGCGACTTTGTTTTATGCTATGCATATTATGGCTGGCTCGAAAATTTACCTAACAATTACCTACATTTAATTGACAGTTTGGTTCACAGTAAACAGCTGTCAACATGTTGCTGCAACAGTTGCAGCGTCCGGAAAGTTCGGTCGCAGATGGGGCAGTCGAAACGCGGCGGCGGGGGTGTGGTCTCCCTGTCTGGCGATATGTCTGTCCTTGTCAGTGTCTTCTTTTTCCGCACCTTGTTATTTATAAATATATTTATATATAATTTTATTGATAACAACTATTATGAATAATGGTTTCGTCATACATTCAGATTTACCTAGGACGTCATACGATGACGCCTGATATTTTGTCACTAGGCCTGCCTTATACTCGCTGATTCGGCAGAAGTTCGAATCATGCCGTTTCGGTCACACCATTAATGTATAATGGGAGTGTGAGAGGGACGTCATCATACGATTTTCAAATTTGCGTTTTATTGAGCAATGAAGACACTTACGATATTCCCAGTAGTATTGCCCTGTGCTGCGGCAACAGGTTGCGCTGCGGTGGGATGGACAGTCGGCTGACGCGGTACGGTGGTCGCCTGACGCGGTCCGGCGGACGGCGGTGACTGCGCGGCACTGGTCGGTCGGACGGGAGTCTGGCGACAATATTATACAATAAATTATATTAGCCAAGTCGGCCCAGCATGAAACTAGAATAATCGCAGTAGAGAGAGCGTTAATTATGGGAAGTATAACATTGAGAAATAATATAGTATATAGGAATAGTGCAACAAGGGAACGTGCTGGTGTAAAAGAAGATATAGTGACTAGGATAGAAAAAAAACACCGGATAGCACTCCGGGAGTGCCGGCAGAAGTGAAAACTACACACACGCACACTCGCGCAAAAAGAAAAAAAACTTTTTCTACACGAGATTCGAACTGCGGTCACTTGAGAGAACGTTCTGTTATTCCACACCTTATACCACTAGGCCAAACGCACATACGTTAAACGACGAAAATAAAGTACACTACAAAAGTCGAACGCGACTCTAGCTTCATTCGTATTTCAAAATAAGCTCTTAGTGAGTGTGAATAAGTGTATTAGACAGGTTAGCTTTGAACCATGACCAAATCGGGGACCTTTTCACAAAAGGTCACGTCAAGAGTTAAATCGAGAGCTGGTGTAAAGAGATTGATGAATGTGAATGAAGCGAAAGAGGTGCCAGGAATGTCAGGATCTTAGAAAGTGAAACAAAGTAGTATCTGCCTAATCCTCTGGGAAAGAGGCGTGACGTTATATATTTGTGTGTATGTCTGTCATTGTCAAGGCAACAAATAGAGGCATATCTCAGAAGCTAGTAGCTTAAAGGTACAAGGTTAGAGTGCCTAGCGAGTCGTGTTTCAAGCAGTTTTCAAATTTTTTACATGGCAACAATTTCGCTTGTTAAAATACATGTTTACAAACAAAAATCACGTCTTTATCTCTTAGGGTGTAGACAGAGCCTAAGGTAACAAGGCCACGCTTAGCATGATTATGGGCGTATGGGCATGAGTATGGGGGGAAGGGGAATTAGAATAGTGATGGGTTGCTAGACGCATCGCCTGTAACATGATTCCTAACATTTTCACCCGTACCCTCGATGGGCTTTTACCATCTGCGCTGGAAGAGACGCAACTGATATATTCTATGTTACTCCTTTACTCCCAGACCATTATGGAAGGAAAATTGTTAAATTATTTGTACAATAAAATAACCTATTTATACTTAGACTAGAATGTATTCCATGATATCAGCTAAAGGTGCGACCACACCGCCGCTTAAAAAACGGTGACGTTACGGAATCGCAACAAAATGTATGAAGACAACGGTGAAAAAACGTGACGCATACGACACGTCACTGCGTATACGCGGCGGTTTGGTCGCACCCTAAAGATTTTCGGAATTTTGTGACAATATTCGTTGGGCAGATTCTGCTTTCCTTTGAGCACTAACAGTTTTATGCCCAAGCCCTCTGATTGGAGGAGGCCGGTGCCCAGCAGTGGGACGTATACACGCTGGAGATGGCGATGACGATTGGGTCTTTAACGCGCCATTTTAACACTTTCATTTGACTTCCAACTAAAATTCTCCTAGTATCTTGCCGATAGTCAGATTCATACTTATTTAACCCTTTATCAGGCCCCATTTATACATATTAACACAGATACAAAAGCAGCTATCGAATGCATACCTGACAAAAATATTTTCAAAGCTAGTCGTATTTTCAATAATTACAATGGAAATTGTGACGTATACTCAAACCCATAAGGTTGAAATTCCAACACAATGCATGTGATCGCTAAATCGCCTCTGCCTTATAAAGGGTTAAAGGAGAATCGAAAACTTTATAGTTAGGTTGAAGTTTTATTACAGGCAGCATGCCGAGGTCATAGTAACAAATAGGTATAATAAACGTGTGTAAATTTCATACGAGCATATATTTTAACAACTAATAATAAGCCATAATTAACGTAAAAAAAATGTGTAACTAGCAATGTATCACACAATGCGTAGATTGAATTAACGTAGGTACCTGCGTAAACGTCATAACATTTATGTCAAATGAAATTGTACGTTACATTGCTGCTAAGACGAACTTTAAAAAATTAATTACACTTCAATAGTAAAATTATTATTATTATCAGCCTATTGTGTCCCACTGCTGAGCAAAGGCCTCTCCCCAACTCTTCCACTGCTCCCGGTCTGCTGCGGTAAGTATCCAGTCGTTCAAGAAGGCGTCCAACTCGTCCCGCCATCGCCTTCTAGGTCTACCGGTCCGCCGGTTTGAGTTAGTGGGACTCCACTTGGTGGTTATCTCGGCCCATAACTCATCGCCATACGGCAAACATGACCAGCCCAGTCCCACTTCAGCTTTGCCGCCTTTCGACCAACGTCTGTGACTTGAGTCATGGAGCGCAGGTCGGTGTTCCGGATTCGATCCACTAGTTTTACACCTAGCATGCTGCGTTCCATGGCTCGTTGGCAAACCCCGATCTTGGACTTGAGAGCCTCTGTCAAAGACCAAGTTTGAGCGCCGTAGGTGAGAATTGGAAGTACGCACATGTCCATAAGCTTCTTTTTTAAAGAAAGTGGAAAGTTGCCTTTCATCAGGTGTTTCATGGACCAATAGCTCCTCCAGGCGTTTTCTGTCCGTCTTTCGACTTCTTTTTGCTGTCGAGCCTGGAAGGAAACTAATTGACCCAAGTAAATGTACTCCTGGACATATGCGATATGTTCTCCGTTTATCTCGATCCTATGTTTGCTGCTATTTGTCATTAGCTTGTAAATTTACTAAAATAGTAAAATTTACTAATAAAATATCATTCTCACATTATTTGTATGACCGTTAACTACATCTGCATAATATATGCCCGTATGAAATTTGCACACTGTATGGTAGTAGAAAAATAAACACACAGTTATCATAAATAATTTTATTTAATAAATCATTATATCACATATGGTGAATATAAACATATTAGTGTTCAAAGTCTAATCCTCTTTACAAGAGTCGTGTAAATGCTAAATCTATCACAAAATTAGATCCAAAGTGCAATTAAATACTCTATAATAAAGCCTAACATTAACCCCCTTATTCATAATCGCTGTATAGGCTTCTACTAACTTAGCAATCGTTTGTCCTTATCTGTCACATTGACATTTACCTTTCACAGATAAGGACAAACGATTGCTAAGTTAGCAGAAGCCTATAGCGTTTATGAAGTAGGGGTAAGTCTACAGCACAGTATGTTACAAAAATTCCCAAAAAATAACTATTCATCAAAGCCAAGTAGTGTCAACCCTAGTAGGCTATCATTTCAAACAACTTAATTGGCGTAGAGTATTTTTAAAGAAAGGTAGTATTTCCATTTTTACTTTACTTGCCATTTGTCACTCCAATTATACTACACTGACGAGCAAAATTATCGGATCACTTTTCATACAACTTTCTAAGGGAAGCGACCGTTTATTTTTGCACTTGAGTATGGATAAGAATGTAAATAGAATTTGTTCTTTACTAATTAGTTAGCTTTACAATTTTTTTCGGCATGTCATAGTGTCGCTATAATATTATAATTTATGGACACTATAATTATAAGGAACCATTCTTGCTGTTTGGGCCTATAAAGTTGTATGTTATGGTCTGAATTTAAATGGGAAGTATTCACCACCCAACACCAACCACCACGTTATTCGAGCCAAATTAGCAGTCTCTTTCCAAAGTCCGATGTTCATTTTTTATCGCCGGGTACTGTACAGAGCCTCTAGTGTTAGTTTTTGCATATAAACACGTCTCGAACGCGTTCACGTAAACGTCTCAATTTCTATGGAATAATTGGAAGACTTGCGGATCGAAACGGGAACAAACTGTTCTCATAGTATTTGACATTTTAACGCAAACGCGTTCGAGACGTATTTTATGACCGAAAACTTACACTAAGCATACTGGATACCTACCCAAGTTAGAACTGCGTGCAGTGGCAGTGAAAAGTTTGCAGCCGTTAACGTTTTGTTTACACTTCCTTTATGCAATTGTTATAATCTTAAAATAAACTATACATATATTTTGTGCATTTCACTGCTACAATGGATTTTATAAGATTAAATAAGATCACTGGCGTAAAGGTTTAACGTTGGCTCGGCGTATTATAACATAACATTAAAATAGATTAAGTACAGACTCAAATTTCATAATGATTATTAATTATTAACTAGACTAGGGTGATGGCACCAGTGTTGGACACTAAGCAGACAAGCACCAGTAATGGACACTTCATTCTTAAATTTAAAGATAATCTTATGTTATCTTACTAATATTATAATGGCGAAAGTTTGTAAGTTTGGATGTTTGTTGCTCTTTCATGGCAAAACGGCTACACCAATTTTATTGAAATTTGGTATAGTGATAGTCAGTCCCAAGAACGAACATAGGATAGTTTTTATCCTGGAAAATCAGACGGAGTCGCGGGCAACAGCTAGTATGGTTATAAAATGACAGTTTAAACTAAATTAATACACCTTACAGGAACGACTTCCTAGTAAATTAAAAAAAACGATTCGGTAAATGAAATTACTTGTTAGTAGTTAGATATTGGGAGTTCTGCCCCACTCCCTTGGGCTACGTCTCGCTCCGCTCGCCTTCGCGTCGTGGGGCAGAACTCCCAATATCTAAATGGGACAGAACTCCCAATGGCATAATTCTATAGCAGTGGGACAGAACTCCCAATGGCATAATTCTATAGCAGTGGGGCAGAACTCCCAATGGCATAATTCTATAGCAGTGGGACAGAACTCCCAATGGCATAATTCTATAGCAGTGGGACAGAACTCCCAATGGCATAATTCTATAGCAGTGGGGCAGAACTCCCAATGGCATAATTCTATAGCAGTGGGACAGAACTCCCAATGGCATAATTCAGTAGCGTTGAATCCGGGTTGTATAGGCTTAGTTTACGACAGATCCTTAACGATACACGTTCTGAACTTGTGATTTATCAAACTTGATGAGTTAGTTCTGTTGTTAATGTTAATGCAAACTCAGTTATTGAACTTAATTATTTTATTGTGTAAAAAAACAAAAGGCTTAACACAACATGTCACAGGAGTGATCAGTTCCCATAACACGCCAGAACCCCAGATCGTCAGGCTTTTCCTAGATGCTTATCCAGGGTTCTCTGTGGTGTTTGTCACATTCAGACATCGCAAAGTTGGCTAGGCTCTTTGATGTGATGAACATGTGGGGGTTCACCTAGTACTACCGACCGCATATAGCATAGGATCACCCAGAGGTTTGTGTCATAGCGCACCCTTAGAGAGCCCTGCCCAAGGTAGGGTTATTAAAACCAAGCTCAAGGTACACTAATACGCCACCGCGTGAGGTTTGTGTCATACCGCACCAAGTGCCCTGCCCAAGGTAGGGTTATTAAAACCAAGCCCAAGGTACGGTAATACGCCACCGCGTATACCAAAGCCATCATCGCAGAGTTAGCCAGACCCTTTGACATGTCGATGGTATAGAATCACCATTACTACCGGTCGTAATAGCAACGGATCATCCAACAGCTAAAACAAGGAACTTTTATTTATATGAACGAATGTTAAAAACTCCGTAAGCGCGATGTAGAACAGCTCACTAACGAATGAAACTGTTAATTGCAAAACAAACCTAGTTAGAAGGTGACAACGTTAATAATAGAACATAAAAAATATGATCACATAACGGATTTTACTTCTAAAGTAATAAAGTTTGCGCGCATGACGTTTAACCCATTCTAATGTCTGTTAATACAAATACAAAGAAAATTAATTTGTTCTAATTAGAACCTAACATTACGTATGCTTAAGTCTCAATTTGTAATTCAGTATCTGCATTACATATCTTTTTTCTACACAGTTGCAAAGCTGTATGCAAAAGAGTTGATGTATGAAATAAGTTGCATAGCAATATTAACCTTAGTCTGAGGGAATTCGCTAGTTCACTGAATATCAATTGAATGATTTTACTCCCATTCTGATTGTCTTATTCATGTGACGTAGATGCGACATTCGTAATTTACCAGTTTATTCGGTTAACACATTACTCATAAAAGTAGTGCAATTTATTATCATTCTAATGCTAATCTCATTTAAGTTCAAAGTAAGATCCATGTATGATTCACTTATTATATTTATAAAGAACCCGATCTTAGTAAGCTCATTGTATTTTATCACACATGAAACATGATCAATTATGTTGTTGGCAATTTAATTTAAAGCTATGTCTCCAGTGAATACTAAAATACGCTCGTGTCTAATTAAAAGAGTCAAGTGCATTATTAAATATAGTTTATTTTCACATTAGTCATTTTATGTACATTATTTTGAAATATTTCTAAGTAAAAACTAACTTAAATATTAGGTACATGAACATTCTAATAGCTAAAAAAATCTAATAGTTAACATTTCCTAACTTTTTTGCAATCTTATCCACTAATCCTTCCGCGGCACTTAATATTTCGTCAAAATCATCTTCTACAATATACTGTACTGCAACCTCTTGAGACTCGTTATCCTGTTCAAGATTTGATATATTTATTTGAATGGCTCGTCTGCCTTTCTTATTTTTTTTAATAATGTAGGAGTTCAATGTGTTGTTGATGGTTTTGTTTTTTCTATTCTCTGTCTTCTTAGAGTTTTCCTTCGCTCGCTTGGAATTTTCCGGCAAAGAAACATCCCGACCTCCATTTAAAACTTTATTTTGGTACGCGAAGTAAGCATCCACATCTTGCGAACATTTAAGAAATGGATCATCAAATGTGGGTTGAGAATAAAACGTTGTTGGCGTTAGTTCATCTGCATTTGTTGTGATATTCATCGGTTGCGAACTGGATATTCTCTGTAAATTATAAAAAATATATTTTTAAAATAATTTACTTACTCAATCTAAATTGGTAACAAGTAGTTAAGTATGTAAGGGAAAGCAAAGATCAATAATTTCATTGTATACTTACCATTTTAGTAAAGAAAGAATGTCAGCGAGGGCGGTCTCGAACGACGTGTGTTGCTCTAAACGTTTACGATGAGAATGGTTAGCGCGTGGATGCAATAAACGTATCATGATTGTATTGAACACGTGTATGTATGATACATTCATACAGGTTTTGACTTGTTTTTAATAAACTAAAAATAATAAAATAAATTTGTTCACGCAAATCATAGCATTCAGTGTAGACAATCTTAAATCATAAACAAGGTTATTCCGTACCTACACGTTCAACAAATACAAAATCGAAAACTCTCTATACTACTCTAGCTCGAACGTAATTTAATACGTCTGAGCGAGACGGAAGTTGATATTCACTTCACATTTAACGATACGTTGATGCAGCGGCGTATGCCTTTGTAAAACGAAATGATACCTAATACATAATTATTTATACGTGTTGCAATGTTTGCAATTTTGCAATCGGCAGCTTTATTTGATAATTCGATGCCTACTTTGTCGGTGCTTTGTGGTAAACAAGTAACAACATAATATTTTGAATACTATTTATGTACTTATAGTTGAGAAAGCGATATTTCTATATAACATTATAATATTTAGGTCTAAAGTCGAATGCTCGAACTTGGTTCTTGAACCATATAATATTCTTGTTTTGGATTAATACCAAATCATCAAATATTTTGCTATAAAACATAGTGTTTTATGTATCGATTTCCTTTCCATTTCGTATTGTGACTTCAAGCTCATCGTTATTTTTGTTAAGTGAAGTAACTGCAACTACCAACTTCATTTAAAATGTAAGTAAGTACTATATTTATTGAATGCCCATAAAAATTGTTAAAAGTATTTTTAGTTTATTCTTATAATTTTTTGAAGATCTAACTCAGTAGATATTTTTATTGAATCCCTATAAAATATTGTTAAAAGTATTTTTGGTTTATTCTTATAATTTTTTTGAAGGTCTGACTCACTAGATATATTTATTGAATCCTCATAAAATATTGTTAAAAGTATTTTTGGTTTATTCTTATAATTTTTTGAAGGTCTGACTCCGAATATTCAAAATACACGCGCACGCCCTCACCGGAGCAGAAAATTATTTCTACAAAGAATATTAAGAAAAGGAAATCGTGCACAGCATCAAGGTATTTCATATAGTTTATATTTAAATAAAATAATCTTCATAGTTATATTTTACGGTCTCCGTATCCTCTAGTCGTTAGTAGGTCTGTGTTAATCCCGGTAACGACATAAATATTTGTGTGTAAGATAATTTATTTTTCTGTTATAGATGTTCTCTCATGTATTTATGTCGTCATCTGACCTCGCAAGCTGTGAACTTTGCTAAGTTTACTGTTAGGTAAATCTCTGTAACATGTCCCTCGATACATAAATTAACATAATATTAAAAAATATATATATTTTATTTTTAGGTCTGAATTTGAAACAGCAAATCAGCGATCACGTTCACCATCGCCTTGCGCGCAAAAGAAAAAAGCAACCAACAAAGTTCGTACATCAACCAGTAAAAACAAGAATTCTGGCTTCAGGTAGGTACTTATTTATTTTCTTGTTGTTTTTGAAATTAAAATAGTTTATTGTGATTATGCAACTATAACAATGCATTCGCTAAAAATATTATAAGTGTTTTTTTCTTTTTTCTAGTTCTTCAAAAAAAACACCCGAAACCGACATCTTCAAAATCATAAGTGAAGAAGAGAAGATCACCGGCGAGAAAAAATTGAAAACCGATAAGACAATATCATCGTTTACCAGCCGCGTATCTACGGGTTCTTCTCGGCGTACTACGATAACGGACGGTAACTTTTTAATTGATTTAAAAGTGTATAATATCGATGATTTTCAAAAATCTATACCTGAAGAACGTTATAAAAAAGCATTAGCGTCGGTTAAATTACAATGTAAGGAGGATTCCTCTGAGTGGAATCAAATCCAAAAGTTTTTAGGCGAAGCCTTTAGTATTTTTGAAGATTGTGAGCCCGTTTATTTTGGTAATTATAAAAATAATAAGTAGTTTAATATAATTCCAGTTATTCAATCAAGATTGTGGGTCTGTTAACTTTTTAATTGATTTAAAAGTGTATAATATCGATGATTTTCAAAAATCTATACCTGAAGAACGTTATAAAAAAGCATTAGCGTCGGTTAAATTACAATGTAAGGAGGATTCCTCTGAGTGGAATCAAATCCAAAAGTTTTTAGGCAAAGCCTTTAGTATTTTTGAAGATTGTGAGCCCGTTTATTTTGGTAATTATAAAAATAATAAGTAGTTTAATATAATTCCAGTTATTCAATCAAGATTGTGGGTCTGTTATTTTATTAATTATAAAAAGAATAGTTAAATGTTTATTTTAATAATTATAAAAATAATTTAAAACAGAATTATTTTCAAACCAAATTTGATATTTTTAATTCAAAAGTTGTTGTTATTACTGTTTCAAAATAGTCTAGTACTTTTAGCTACATTAATAATTTCAGTATGCCTTTTTGTGTTCCGTGTAGTACGTCTGTAGAAAAAAATAAATGGATAGGTCATCTTCGAAGCACTGCGCATAAAACAATTCTATCCTCTAACAAAGTACTTAATGATGGCGTTGAAGTAGTAGAGTCAGCATTTCGGATGCGCATTGCCACATATCGCATATCAGCAAGCAACGATCAAAGTCTGGCATCTGTCGATGCATTTATGAACTCTATTAGAAACAAAATAAAGCGACTTTTAGATGATTCACTTATGAAACATACGTGCGTAAAAGTAAATTTCGAACTTTTTGGAATGTTCCTAATGTTTAAAGATAATAGTCAATCAATAAAATCATTTGGAACTAAAAATAAAATTTTATATTTGAGTTATGATTTTGATGCACTATTTTGCGAGATCGTTAACTGTCTAAAGAAAAAATTCGAGGAGTTTCAAGACCGTGATAGTGGATGGGCTTTTGTTAGTAACTCACATTTGGAAATTAACATAAACAAGTATCAACCATTACGAGGTTCAAGCTATGTTGACCTGCCAAAGTTCATAAAAAACAAGAAAGCATGTCTAAATATACAAAACAACGACCAATGCTGTTTTTTATGGTGTGTAACAGCGGCTTTATATCCTTGTATCAAACATCCTGAAAGAGTATCATCTTATCCTAATTTTCGTGACGTTTTGAATATTTCTCAAATTTCTTTTCCAGTCACACTTGATGACATTAGAATATTTGAAAAAAACAACCCCATGATTTCATTAACGATTTTTGGATTGAAAAATAATAAAATTGTTGCGGGTCCCCTTTACAAGTCTGAAGTATCCAGTAATCAGAAGAGTAAAAAATATATAAACCTACTTTTAATAGACGATGGCAGCCACCCACCGCATTATGTTCTAATTAAAGACTTAAGTCGTCTGGTGCGTAGACAAGTAACGAAGCATAATAGTAAGATATACTTTTGCGAAACCTGTCTTTTATTTTTTCTTACACAGGAAGAACTTGCAAATCACTTGTGTACTGGAGTAGTTACTGTCTTACCAAAAATGGGGTCTGTGATTAAATTCAAACATTTCGATCGTAAACAGAATGTTCCATTCGTTATATACGCAGATTTTGAATCGTTACTACAACCAACTGAATCTACTGACTCCGACACTGATACTACTGTTACAAGTGATAGTCATACCCCTAATACTACAACTTTGCATCATCATATACCAGCTGCCTTTGGATATTATATTGTTTGTAATGCAGATCCAAGTCATAATCGCTATTTCTCTTATCGTGGTACTGATTGTGTTGATAGATTTATTGAAGCAATCTATAAAGATGTTGCTAAAATTTATAGAGTTTTGAACAAAAATACCTCTATAATATTTAACGAGAATGACGAGCTAAATTTTTTGAACGCTAAACGATGCCATATATGTAATCATTTCCTATTTTCTGATCGGGTTCGGGATCACTGTCACATTACAGGAAGCTATCGGGGAGCAGCACACAGTCTGTGCAACCTACAATATAAACGTCCTTGTTTCGTACCTATATTTTTTCACAATCTATCTGGTTATGATTGTCATCTATTTATTAAAAAGCTAGGTGAGGCACCTGGAAACGTGACAGTTATACCTAAAACTAAGGAAAACTATATTTCTTTTACTAAATTTATTCCCATCGAGAATGAGTATTTTCAACTTCGTTTCGTTGATTCTTTCAAATTTTTAGATACAAGTTTAGAGAAACTAACTACAACTATGCAGAAATCTGACTTTGTTCATTTACGTAAATATTTTTGTAATGATGATGAGTTTAAATTACTTACACGAAAAGGCGTGTTTCCCTATGAGTATATGAATAAATGGCAATGTTTTGAAGAAAAATACTTACCATGTATTGACTATTTTTATAATTCGATTACTAATGAGAAAGTTTCTATAAAAGATTATAACCATGCGCAATCAGTATGGCACCAGTTTAAAATTCGTAATTTAGGCGAATATACAGACCTTTATTTGCAAACCGATGTTCTTCTGCTAGCCGATATTTTTGAAAAGTTTCGCGCTACTTGCAAACAACACTATGACTTGGATCCTGCTTTTTATTTAACTACACCTAGCTTATCATTTGATGCCATGCTTCTAAAAACTGGTATTGAATTAGAGCTTATAGATGACTTTAACATGCTCAGAATGATCCAATCTGGAATTAGAGGTGGAGTCTGTATGACCTCTCTACGACATGCTAAGGCTAATAATATATACTTACCTCACTATGACCCATCCCAGATAGACTCATACCTGATTTATATCGACTGTAATAATTTATATGGTTACAGTATGTGCCAGTATATGCCTTTATCAGACTTTAGATTTCTAGAAAATCACGAAATAAGTGTTTTAAATATCACTCAAATCCCAGATGATTCGGATTATGGTTTTATTCTAGAAGTTGATATTATTTACCCAAAGGATTTACATGTTAAACATAATGATCTACCATTTTGTCCTGAAAAAAGTATTCCACCAGGTGGAACGCATTACAAACTTATACCTAATCTATATGACAAATACTCGTATGTGATTCATTATATACATTTGAAAACGTGTCTTAAACATGGTTTAAAATTAAAAAAGATACATAGAGTAATTACATTCAAACAGTCTCCTTATTTAAAACAATATATTGATATGAATACAAGGTTACGTCAAGAGGCAACGTCTGTTTTCGAACAAGACTTTTGTAAATTGATGAATAATAGTATATTTGGCAAAACTTTAGAAAATACCGAGAAAAGGGTCGAAGTACGCTTAGTTAATCAGTGGGCTGACAATGATAACAAAACCAAAAAGAAAATCACAGCCGATAGATTGATTGCAAGACCCAATTTTCACAGTGCATCAGTTTTTACTGAAAATTTGGTTGCAGTTCAATTGAAACCTGATCTGATAACTTTGGATAAACCGGTTTACATTGGTTTCGCTGTACTAGAGTTATCTAAAAGTCATATGTATGATTTTCATTATTCGGTATTCAAACGTTTTTATGATAGTCGTCTACAAATGTGCTACACGGACACAGATAGTTTTGTTTATTTTATACAGACAAAAGACTATTTTAAAGATTTAAGAATGCATTTTTTGTCTTATTTCGATACTAGTTGTTACGATGTTGACAATAAATTTTTGTTACCAGTTCAAAATAAAAAAGTACCAGGACTTTTTAAAGATGAAATGAAAGGTGACATGGTTAAAGAGTTTGTGGGACTGCGTTCAAAAGTTTATTGTATTAAAACCACTGGTGATATTAAACCACATGTTATTAAAAAAGCTAAGGGGGTGAAAGAGCCTGTTATACGAAATTTAAAGTTTACTAATTACGAGAAATCATTATTTCAAGGTGATGTAATAAAAAGAAAAAACATATTATTTAAGTCGATTAAACATGAAATATTTACCCAAAGTGTAAATAAAGTTGCTCTATCAGCTAAAGATGACAAGCGGTTGATATCTGATAATCAAATATGCACTAAAGCTTGGGGTCATACATCAATACTTAATGTTTAATTGATCATTCATGTCATAAATATATGTAAAGATAAAAAAACCATAAATGTAAGTTAAAGAGAATTAATGTACCAAATGCACTATCAGTCCTGAAGTTAAATCTTTCTTCCATCTTACTCCCTTTTTTCATTATGATATGTAAGTGTTTTTATTTTATTAACAAATTATGTCTTATGGTAAATAAATGTATTTATAATCTTATTATTTTGTTGTTTTTCTTATAATTACCCTAAACCATTTTATAGATAGTTTATTGTTAAAGTTAAACGTGTTCTTATTACACTACATGATGTGATGAATCAAGAACAAGTTGAGACTTGTTTTAGGTATACCACGTGTAGCGTTAAAGTTATCACATAACACGATTGCGCATTTACATTTGCTGAACAAACAGTAGCTCTCCTTTATAAGCGCAAAGTAATTTTAATTCCTTACATTTTAATAATACCAAGCGCGCCTTCATTATCTACTCGCAACCATAGACCTGGTAAGTTGCTTTTTGACTAACTATTTAAAATCAAATTTTATTTTTATTTTTAACCATTATTTATTATTTATTTATTATTATTATTTTATTAATTAATTATTATTTATTTATATTTTATTATTTTAATTTAGGTCTTGTTACTTTAGGCTCTGTCTACCCAGTAAGGGATAAATTCGTGATTTATTTATTTGTATGTATGTATATGTATTTAAATTTACTAGTCACCTATGTGGAATAAAAGATCTTTTGCAATCAAATAAACATTATGATTAAACATTTTTGATAATATTTTATCAACTCTGTAACTACTACATATTAACCATGTATCTTTATCAAAGTAATTTCTTTCCGTTATGTTTCAGGTTTTCAAAAAATGGGAGATACCGAAGATATTCAGATTGATTTGTCGCAATACACACAAGATCCGTTCCAACTACCGCAAGAATTTGATGATAGTGATTTATATAAAAAAGTCAAGAATGCTATCGGCAATCCAAAAGCCAAAAAACGTACACCAAAAGTGAATAATAAGATAATTAAATGAAACCTTGGATATCCGTCATGTTTTGTCATAAACAATGAAGTCGGTGAAGGTAGCAAGCTTATAAGAATCCAAATAATAGACATCAAAGATGGCGTTCCGGATCAAAACGATCAAGATGAAAAGGTTCTGTTGAGTGCGCAGTATGTAGCAAATGATACCTACGATGAAATAATTGACAGCACTGAAGGTGTCATAAATAAGATTTCAAAGAAATTGTGTGGTTACAGTGTTAGTTTTTAGAATTGTTGTTTAGAAGTTAAATAGTGTTAGTTTATAATTTTTGTTTTATTACGGCATAATAAATTTTATTAAAGCCATTTGGTGTTTTATTAATTTCCTTATATTCACACTGGATGATTAATCAATCCTTTTTTGAAAATAAAAAATCAATTAAAATTATTGGAAAATCATTTATTTCAAAAATAAAGTTACAAGTTAACATTAGATTAGTGATTGTCTAAATACCATTTTTTAATACATAAAACATTTTTTAATGCACAAGACTTTTTATGATACACACAATTAAAAATAATTTCAGCAGAACAATATTTTTTATACAGCTCTTGAAAATTAGGCATATACTCGTATTTTTCACCCAAATCTATAACAGTACAGTTTGGATATAATTCGTTTATCCATTTAATTTTTTCCCTACCCTTCACGTATATCGTCTTACCTTTAATGTGGGTGGCAATAACTCTTTTAAATTCCCTAAAGTCAACATATCCCTCATGCCATGTTATACCAAAATGTATTTCTAACCATCTTGCCTGTCTTTTTTCACTTTTTGTTAATTTAGAAAATGGAAAGGGAGGCTTAATTAAAAACAATTGAGTGTACTCTAAAGTGTCGTATGCAAATTCTTTAACGATAAACTCGTTTTTGTCTGTTTTAAATCCTTGAAGATCAACGAACATGTAGTCTCGCATCATGATATTTTTTTTGTAATATTACTTAGAGGGTTATATTGAACAATACTATCATTCAAAATCAAACAGTAAGCTGATGTTTGCTTGGGTATGGCTGTTTCACACTCTAACTCTACTCGCACATCCACCGAACCGGTTTTTAAAGTTTCGTTTTGACGTGAACAGTCGATAACAAATAAAGGTGACTTATTTTTAAAATCCTGCGGGCTCAGCAAGGGTGCCTGAACACGGTTATAATAAGACTGTTGAAATTTTGCATACTGTTCATATAATATAGCAAACTTTTCAGAAGAAAAACTGACATCAAAACTTTCGTATGGAAAGTAGTTTGAATTTAAAAACACCTTAACATCTCTTAAGTTACAGTGATCAAAGTGTGTTATGTCTTTATCAGCCACATTTTTTCGATTTGTTTTTAATCCAATTATAATGTAACGCGGCTTTTCTGTTTGAGATGAAGTTTTAATAGCCCAAGAATGTTTACTCGTTTCTGGCAAGAGTGGATATTCATACAAATCCCAGTTTCTAAATGCTACAAGAATACCGCGATCTCTTTCCAAGCATTTGAGTAAGGCCAATCTTTCTCGATCAGACACCTTAATATGTGGCATACGCCACACTATTTTAGATATAGTTATATTGTCTATGTATTCATTCGCATTTAATTTAACGCTATTTAAATTGGTGTTTGATCTTAAAAGTATAAGCTCATGCTTGCAATTAACTACTATTTTGTTATAATCCTCGGCAAACCCAAGAATTTTGTTTAAAGGTATGGACACAGAAAATGTTCCATGCGAGTTTTTTGTACCGTTGACATCCCAACCCCATAACTTAGACATCGATGCTTCGACTTCATTCATGGATACCAAAGATTTCATAGTTGTTGTCACCCCTGCATTTTTAATTCTATCTATTTCGATACCATTTAGTTCGTATCGAATATCTTGAAATAGATGGAGTATGGGGTTATTGGTAAAAAGAACACTCTTTACCTCTTGTTTCGTTTCTCTATTGATTGCAGTTATAGTACCTTCTATGTATAAAGTACTCGCTGAAGGTAGTACGTAGAGATCTTGCTGGTTTATAGGTATACGTATTTCATCATTAAAATTAAAGCTTGTCACGTACGGCTTATACGAATGATATTCAAAGCTCTCGATCGAGTTGTCTGTTGTAAAAGATTCTGTTAAATTTAATATACTCATTTTAATAGACCTAGGCTTTGGAGGAATTGTTTGTTTTGTTTTGTAAGTCGCACTTTAGGTCTTCTTTTCTTGATTGCTTGATGAGTACTAGTACTGTTTTTGATTGTGACTGAAGTTTTATTGAAGTCTATCATTTTTTCTGAGATGTAAATATATCTGAATCTCTTCACCTCGTAAATTAACCAAATTATTGTTAACGTCTAATATTCTTATTGTAATTGAACTTAAACTGTTTTGAGTAACAGGAAAATAAATTACGTTTTTTGGTGTTTCTATAATCCGATAACCAGGCGGTACATTAGGCACAAACTCGTGAATTATATGACTAGGTTTTCCATTAACAAATGAACCGCTCACTATGTCACATTCAATGCGTACTATAGTTGTAGACAGAATGGAAACAGGGTAAGGAGATTCTGTTAATATATTAGCTGGAATAGAGTCTGACCCGAAACCAAGTAATCTTCCAACAGATCTCTCTTTATCAAAATGAATACTTTGAGAGCACAAAATAGAAGTTTTTAAGGTATTATTATTGCAAGTTAGTGTAAATGAGCAGCCTTGAAGGTGTTCCTTCAAGTAATCATCAATATCTTGAAGTTCGTAAGATCCTTCAGGAATTTCAATTACTTTGTTTTTATCATAGTAGAACTTATTATTTCTATGATCTATATTGGGTATTGAATTAAAAGTTGATATATACAACAAACCGCACTCGTATTCCTCATCCAGTTGTAAAGTTGGTGAAAGGTTTGTTATCAAAGTTGAAGAGGATCCAGTTATAGACAAAGTGAAAGACATTGTGAGAATGATAAGGTGTTTATTGAACGAAGGTATTTAAGCAATTATACCAATATTGTTTTAAGTATTTAAGACATAAATGCCCACAATTTACAGTGTTAAACTTTTGGTACGTGTTATAATTATAGTAAATATCATAATTCTTTAAATACTTTTTTAATTCCAGCGGAGGTGGTAGATCACCGTAACTATTAAAATATTCACAATAGCTGTTATTTTTGACATAGGCCACCCAGTGAGTTCCATTATTCTTAGAACTATCCAAGTTAACAATTCCACATTCTACTCTTTTAGGACGCTTTGGTAAACTGTCTCTCATATAAACTCCACGAAAATACGGAATGTCTGATGAGTGATTTAAAATGTCTATATTTGAAAGAGCACGTCTGGGTAACCTCTTATTTAGTTTTTTGATGTTTTGATACATAATCCTTTACCATTTTTATATGGTCTAATATGTAATCCTTTGCCTAATGCAATAGATTCCATCATTTTGTTGTGTCGTTCTGATTCAGCAAAGTTCTTTTTTGCAGCTTTGTAATCACCTACAGCTTTAGCAATTCCGGCAGCTCCACCAGCTAATGAGCCAAGCGCAGAAAGACCAGCAAAAATAGGTATCAGCGGTAAAATCCCTCCGGTTTTTGGAATCGGTATTACACGCGGCATTCGTACCTTTGTGTTATTACCAAAAACTTTTTTTGCAGCTGTAAGTGCTCGATCAATTATATGACTTTTTTGTTTAGGTTTCTTTTTTATTTCAGCCCGTATCTTAGATACAAAATGTTTAAATGGTTTTATTCCCGCACCAGCCTTTAATTTAGATTTCATAACTTTACTCACTAACCAACTAGCAATTTTTTCACCTGTTCCAACATTTTTCGTCTTTCTCCTTTGTTTCGCCATTTTGTAAAGTTCTAAATCAGCACGATGTCTATCAGCTATATCAGAATATCTATCATAAGCTATATCGTGCTTCATACACGCATTATCTAGTGGGTTTATGCCTTTATCACCTCTTTCTAACCTTTTGTGTAACTTTGTGCCCGGCCCACAATAATTATAACCAGGTAAGTGTAGTTCGAAAGGTAAACTATTAATAGCACTGTTTAAAAGACCTCTTCCTTTCATACCCCGTTTGATAATGAGAAATTATATTCAGGAGAAGTATATTTAATACAAATTATACAACATCATTTCTATCAATCCAACTGTTTTCGTTTTCACTAAGTCCAAGCCATTTAACATACAGCTTTGTACCCTTCTTTTTAATCACTTTTTCAATAAGATAAACATCTGGATACTTTGTTTTTTGAAGTTCTTCTTCATAAAATGTGCCGAGTATAGTGTTTTTTCGTTGGTCTTCAATGTGATACGTTACAGGTTGAGTATGATTTACATGTTTAATTGTGAATAGTTCTGTAGACCAATTAGGTGTATAACCTTTACGAAATACACTTTTATACTTACTTATACGTACTCGATCTCCAACATTGAGTTTATTCAATTTACAATGCGTCTTGAATTGTGATTTTATAATGTTTCTTTTTACTTTGATTTCATTATCAAAATTTACATCAACAGGTTTAAATTTTATTGTATGATGTACAGTTTCATTATATGATTTAACTATTTCGTCTAATGGTTTACCAACCCATTTATAGTTGCCTATGAAACTAAAATATTTGTATATTTTGAACTTAAGTGTCTTTATCAATCTTTCTACAATGGAGGCCTTTTTAATTGAATACGTTGAGTAATGATTTATGTTCAATGATTTTAAATAGCTATCAAATTCATTATTATAGAACTCTTTTCCAAGATCTGTTTGTAAGTTTTTCGGTTTTCTTTTACTTGATGTTATAATTAGAGCAAATGCATTTTTCACTTCCATTCTACTCTTGGATTTTATAGGTATACACCAGGCATACTTTGAAAATGTATCAATAACAGTTAATATATATTTATTTCCTTTGTTAATCGTGTGTAGCCTCTGTAAATCAATCAAATCAGCTTGCCATAAATCGTCAATTCCTTTTAATATAACAGATCGTCGCTTAAAATTTTTTCGCGCTGAACGATGGATCTCGTTCACTATTTGTTGTTTTGCCATTATTCAAATTTTGAAGATACTTATTATCTATCTCCTTCTTTGTATAAAAGTTTAGTTTTAACTGAGTTACAAGCTGATGAATTTGATTATTTATAGTATCAAACAGAGAATCTATATACGTCTTATCGTATATATTTTGCATATATTGATCAACGTACTGCTTGTTTACTGCATCATCAGGTGATAAGGGTTTCGCAACTCCCTTTAATTGCAAAGATTTTAAATCAAAATATCCTTCGTCAGTCTTAAGCAATGCCTTGTACTTGAGATCGGGAATCTCACTAGAACGCAAGCGTTTATGAACATGGTGACCAAATTTGTCAATGTTCATTTTTGTTGTATATTGTATTGAAGTCAAACTACAACTGTTAATAATAAAACATATTTTTATTTATATATTATTTACTATGCCTGCTTCGCGTAATTCTTCAATGATAGATATGATTTCGTTATCTAATCCTGTATTTCCAGCGTCACGCGATGCTATAAGCAGTTTTAATCGATCTACTAATTCGTTTGGGTCATCCCAATACACATAAGAGACGTCTGCTTTTACTTTTTTCATTGATGGCAAACCTTCACCGGATACATGTATTTCTTCACTTAATGAGCGTTGTTTAGTTAATTTGAAAAGTGGTCTTATGATGTATAAATATTTCATGCCCTTGTTACTTTTTATAGGTTTATTAGGATCAAAATCACGTCTATGAGCATTTGTGGTTAGTAACAATGTTTTATACAATCGTTTATCGTCTTCGGTAACCACATTTAAATCGGGTGTTTTCTTAAACAACAAATCGTTTAAGCCTTCTGTTAGGTAATGAGTTTCTCCGCTTATTATTAGCTCTTTATCATTAACAGAAATAGGATAAGATCCTAACATTAGCTTACCACGCTCCATTCGTACACCAAAAGGAATGTTCATGTTTGAATATTGCTTTTGCCATGCAGGATCTTCGCGAGGAGAAGCATACGAATGTGATGTTCTGAATGAGACATTATTTGATGTATCAGAATCATTTCCGTTAATACTATCGTGTGGTATACTAACTCGAGTAGTATTGTCGGCAGTTGTTTCATCTTCACTTTCAGATTCAGATGAATTTCTCAGTAATGTTTTATTAGCTAAACTTCGTCTCTTTTCTTCATCAAAAGAACTATATTTTAATGGTTTCATAGATTGATCCCACTTGAAACCTTCATTATCAAAATCTGTATCACTTATGATATTAGGGTTTTTATCATTATTATTGGCCATTACATTTAGAGGATCTGTGATTGGTTTCAACATTGTTTCCAACATTATATTATTACTGGTTTTGGCATCACGAATAAGCTTAACTTTTTTTCTGACTGCTTCAGCAGATTGAAGCACTTTTTGTTTAAATAGTTTCTCGTCGCTTATTTTACGAATCATGTCTGGTCTAGGCGGTTTCATTTTAAGTAATAAATGTCACATATAGATACTTCGCTTTATGTATAAACTTAATCTGGCACGATAAACGTATCAAAACCTTTCCTATAACATCCAGAATTTCTATTGCAATCTTTATTTATAACTAAGTAATTAAATTGTGTGTTCCATACTTGGGAACACATTTCGCGAAACTGAGACCATGACATATCGCTTCCTACGTGCTCATCATAAACATGACGTAAATTCACATCATCTTGTTTAAAAAGAATTATTAAATTTGCATTGTCTCTTATCAGTTGTTTAGGTATTTTACTATACGTTTGGTTTAAGTAAAAGCTATCTATATTCTTATGTCTCCCCATTGCAAAATAATCGCGTATATTATTTTGATTTTCACACGCAACGTCGTCAAATATAATGATTGAATTAATGTTTGCATTATGAGGACTTAGCACTTCATCATTTTCAGTATATTTTTGAAATGATATTGACGGCACCAACTTTAAAACTTGCTCTAAAAATTTATACATGGGTTGGAATAGAGTTTTAGAGTATACATATACATTTTGAAAGCGTAGACCTTGTTCATGTAGCAGCAAACCAACAATTAAATTGGTTTTTCCACAGTTAGACGGGCCGCATATTAAACACCGAATATTGCTAGGTAAAAGTGAGCCATGTCGAAAATCTCGCTTATTGTGAGAAGCACAAACGACATCCAACTGCAATCTTTGAGGTTGTTTTATGAATTTCATGTTACCAATGAGCACGTGCAACAAACTTGAAAGACAAAATGTAAATAATATGCTTAGTAGTGTGTTTGTGGGGGTTCTGGCTCATCGAGTGCGGTTGACCAATCAGAGCGCACTTAGATCATTAAGTCTCGCATTGTAATAAGGGAAGACAAATTATTATGAAGACAATCAGAATTCAACCCTAAAACCATATTAATTTAATTATGACATTGGGAGTTCTGTCCCACTGCTATAGAATTATGCCATTGGGAGTTCTGCCCCACTGCTATAGAATTATGCCATTGGGAGTTCTGTCCCACTGCTATAGAATTATGCCATTGGGAGTTCTGCCCCACTGCTATAGAATTATGCCATTGGGAGTTCTGTCCCACTGCTATAGAATTATGCCATTGGGAGTTCTGTCCCATTTAGATATTGGGAGTTCTGCCCCACGACGCGAAGGCGAGCGGAGCGAGACGTAGCCCAAGGGAGTGGGGCAGAACTCCCAATATCTAACTACTCTTGTTGTTAAAAAATGTTAATAAAAATAACTGTAGGGTAAACTCGGGTAATTACGGACTCGCTTAATTCCGTGATACCATGTTTGAAGCTTCTCGTGGCGTTACATAAGCAAATATATTTTATTTAAATGCTACCTTATAATGCAGAAAATAAGGCTTTTTAGTTTGATAGTCTCACAGGCACGAAAAACTTCAAGCCAGCTTCAAACATGGTATCACGCATGTATCACGGAATTAAGCCAGTCCGTAATTACCCGAGTCTACCCTACGTGGAAATATGTCATTTTTATGTCAGCGGCACCAAATGTATGGGGTGTGGTTATTGTGTATTATTGGTGGCTTGGCCGTTACTGATGCCGTCACTCCACTGGGACTGCCAAATGTGGCAACTTAACTTTCAGTGACAAATCATGCAACGAAATGAAATCTCGTCAAGAAATTTTGGGCCACAGGTGAATTACATTACATTGAAAATGTCAAACAATTTGTAGATACAAAACTTCCTACCAACTAAAACTAACTATACCTATAATTGTTTTTATTTTTTATTTTCATTTTACGCAGGTAGGGTACAATTTTTTTTATTAGAAATGTTTTACATCGAATTAGATAAAATACACAAGTTTTAGAAGCAAAGCTGTCAGATCAGCCGTTTTCAAACAATTCTGTAAATCATCTTAATAATTGAATAAGGTTATTTAATACTAAATAAACGGTAAAAATGCTCGTAAAAAGCTTGCTTATTAATTTTTTTTAATAATAATAGGAATCAGCAAAAAAAATATTGTGGAGGAACATTCGATTTTTGATAAAATATCACATAAATTAATTTTAAGTAAGGTGTAATAACGCCAAAAATGTTGTATTAATAATCTTGATTTAAAATGTATCACGTTCATAGCTTAGTCACACATTAACGGACTACTCCCCAGGCATTGACGTATAATAAACAACTAGAATCACATCATGCTCAAAAACTGTCGGAAGCAAAAGTCTGCACGATGCGTCTATTGTGCAGAGTTTTGGTTCAGTCGTGTTTCGACCGCGCTATGATAACAATGTATATGTCTCTTTCGCACGGTAATCTCAAACTCTTGAGAACAAAAGAGACAGACATTTTTCCAGCGCGTGGCGTCGTGTCATTACATCTCACGATCGTATGCAATTGACATTAAACATTACTGCCACGAAATAAGGTGTTAATTTGAACGAATATGTTAATGTTATCTGTATAAATTGATATACACACACAACACATAGACAACGCCGCTCGGACGTTTCTTGAGGAACTTTTGTTTGCGATTGAAAGTGTAGTTGTTTATTGTACACTTGAGGACTTTAATTGTTGAGCATACATGGAATGCTGTCATAGTGAAGTAATGCCATGTCGACAAACAAATTTCAATAATATTTTGACATTGACATTTTGCGACAAAGTTCTATCGTGGCTCAACAAATTAAAGACCGCGAGTGTACGTCAATGCCCCCAAGTTATTAATTTCAAGCTTTTATTTTACACACATAAGTAGGTCTTCAAAATTCCCAAACTATACTCGAGAGCAAAGAAACCGGGTCACTTTTCATACAACTTTCTACAGGAAATGACCAGTAGGCTTATTGTCTACCTCGCTCGCAATCGCCATCGTGTTCATTTTGACAGTTCTTGTATGAATGTGACAGCTAGCTGATTCCGATGCCAATTGTCAGCCCATACATGAACTGTCAAAATGAAAACGATGGCGATTGCGAGCAAGTTAGACAATAAGCCTACTGGTTTCTTTGCTCCCGTGAATATTTCAACCATCTCTTGTAAGGCTAACCGAGAGCGCGCGAGATAGACTATCCGTCTCTTTCTAGAACGAACAGTAAGAAAAAGACAGGAAATCTATCTCGCGCGCGACTCAGCTCTCGCACGTACTCGTGCTAGCCTTTGCGTCGGATCGATTTGAAATTATAATATAAAACTTTGAAAAAAATATAGCTTAATAAGATGTGTAATGTATTAGTAGTACTTTCTTCTATGCTTCTTGAATTTTTCTTATAATGTGTTAAGCTGTATGTGTGTTGGTCCGTCACTTCCGTCACTGCACTTGACACGGGTCGGAGTCGTCGCCGCGTCGTCGCCGGAACTAGATAAAACACTTCAGTGAGTCACCTCAGTCCAAGCCATCCCACTGTTAGTAATGATACACTGTGACACTAAGCCTAAATGTCGCACTCATCGTTCACTCACTCGTGTTCGTTTCGCTGCCGCCGGGGCGAGCGCTTCATGAGGAAGGACTACGAATTAGTCCGAAACATGTCGAGCATTACACGACTTTTATACGTGAGTTATCCGTTTTTGTAATTATGATATGTTTTATTTGCTGGTTGTAACCTTGGTTGTGCGTTTGTAGTACCAAATGGGCCATTTATTTGAAGTTGTGTTGTTGTGAGTAGTGGTCCTAAATATACGTATAAGATCTCTGTATGTGTATGTTTTTGCCTATGTTTTGACAAATAAATTAATTTTGAATTTGAATTTTGTTGTACACTTTTTTAACATTTATATTTTAGACAGAGACCAGGGGCCTTACCATGACGTCTTAATGCGATTCAGTTTAGGTTCACTCGCTGTCAGATTCATATTAAAAGTGACAGCAAAAACTTGAACTGAGTCGGAATTAGCACGTCTTGGTAAGGCCCCTGATTGTCGTTGATTCCCCTTTCCACCTATACGCCCATAATCATGCTAAACGTGGAATTTAGGTCTTACCTTAGGCTCTGTCTACTCCATAAGGGATAAAGACATAGTTTATGTATGTATGTATATTTTTATATTCCTTTTCCATTTTGTGACTTCATTCCTACAAGTTTGTATGACAGCAACGGCATGGAACGAAAATTCAAGTCACATAATGTATGGGAATTTTGGGACGCTTTTTCTTCTATTACGATCGAGAGCGCTCGTGATTCTGAGTCTGAATAGAAAACCGAAAAAACAAACAAAATCTCATACAAAAGTTGAATGAACGACTTAACTGTTTATAAGGCAGAGGCGATTTAGCGACCACATGCATCGTGTTGGAATTTCAACCTTATTGATTTCAATATACGTCACAATTTCCATTGTAATTATCGAAAACACGACTAGCTTTGAAAATATCCTTTGTCAGGTTTGCATTCGATAGCTGCTTTTGGCCTGATAAAGGGTTAATAAACATTTTATCTAGGTATCTCTATAAATAAATAAATAAAATAAATATTAGGGAACAATTCACACAAATTGACCTAGTCCCAAAGTCAGCGCTAGTAAGGCTTGTGTTATGGGTACTAGACAACGATACGGCATAACATCTGCCTAGAGAGTGATGTCTCTATTGTGACGCTCCCTACAGTATTGTCTCTATGTGTTTAACGTACACTATACATACCTGTTGTAAGTGTTGTATCAGTTCCTGGTTGCGGCGCTGCGTGGTCCGCAGGTCGGTGAGGATGTTTTCCTTCTCGGCGGCCATTTTCTCGCGGGCATCGCGCTCGGCTTCGAAATCGCTCCTGGTGACAAAACAAGGAATAGATAGTAATGTGCACAAAAGTAAGGTCAACAACTTTAATTGTTGTGCCACTATGGAACGCTGTCAGATTGACATTGCCAAACTTTAGCAACGTGTTTATAAACACTAAAAAGCAACTGTTCACTGCAAACAAATTGCAAGCAAGTGTATAACTGCGTATCTACACAACACCCACAGTGCAATACCGCGAACTAGCACAGGTAAATACTGCGTATCTACACAACGCCATGTAAGCAAAACGACGTAACCAGCATTGGTTAATACCGCTAGTTACGTCGTTTTTCTTACGTGGTGTCGTGTAGACACGCAGTATTTACCAATGCTAGTTACGCGGTATTGCACTAGGTTCTATATCATTTTCCCGAATTTCATATGCCATAAATATCAATATATTTATGGCAAATTTGCCATAACTATTTTTTCTATTTAACTGTTAATTGTTCAGGATTGTTATAAAACAAACCTAACCTATAGAGTTCTACAGAATTGCCATTTCAATGCTCCTGATAAAAATTACGGTTTCAGAGAAAAAAAAAAGAGTTATGGCAAATGATCATTATGGCAAACATTACATTATGGCATATGAAATTCGGGCAAATGAAAGGCTCCGATTGCACTAATGGGTGTTGTGTAGACTAGATACGCAGAATTTACTAGTGCTAGTTACGCGGTATTGCACTATCACCGACGTTATGCGGGGTAGGACTCATTGAAGCGGTCGTTGTGTGTCTGCAATATAAACGGTGAATACAGGTCGTGGGCACATGAGCGTGCACTCACTTGTACAAGTCCAGCTGGGCCTTCAGCACGTCGACCTCCTCGTGGCGCTCGCGCAGCTGCTTCAGCTCCAGGGTCAGCGCCGACACCTCCTGCCCTCGCGCCAGCAGGGCCGCCGTCAGGGCTTCCACGTTGGCGCCCTGCGTTGGCTTCTACAACACCAGTTACCATCAGACAACATCTTACTATTAAAGCCAGGATCATTAGGTGCGTTTCCAAGATGAAGGTACGGGACGCGCAAACAGCCAAACGCCGGCCGTCACAGCCTGGCTGGGTAGCTCGCTTGGCGAGTACTTTAATATCGTGACCTTGAGCCTACTAGGTTCTTATTTATTCTTATGCTTAGGGGCTGTTTTACCACACTGTTAAATTCCAGCCCGCCTAGCACGACAGCGCACAAGAGTCGCGTCGCGCGCGAGATGGATTATCCGCGTCTTTCTAGAACGAACAGTAAGAAAAAGACGGGCAATCTATCTCGCGCGCGACGCGACTCTTGTGTGCTGTCGTGCTAGACGTGCAGTTATCTTACAATGCAATATGGAGAAGGGAAAATAGAAAATTGTTAACATTTACTTACACTTTGCATCGACAAGGCCTTCTTCAGGAGCTCATTGTAGTCCTTGAATATTCCTTCCAATATTGACATTGTGCTTCTAACTTGACCTCTGAAATTACAATTTTAAAATAATATAGATTTAAGCGACTATAGACTTCAAGGAAATATAAAGATGTAGGTATAAAAATATCTACTTTAAAAAATTACATACGTACAGGTTGTAGTGCATAAAGTTTTTCCTTGATATTTCGTTGAATTTTGTCCGCTTTTCAACTTTAGTGTCATGTTATTAAAGTTGCGTATACAATGCAGCTGTCAGATCGAATTGTTTCATTATATGAATAAGAACCTTATTCAAATGTAGTTAAAGTTGAAAACCGATTGGGATTCAACGATATATCATGGAAAATAATTTTGCAATACATCTGTCCATACATACATAAATCACGTATTCATATCTTACAGGGTAGACCAAGCCTAAGGTAACAAGACCGCGTTTAGTGAGATTTAGATCGCATAGGTGGACCGGAGAATCAAGAGTGATGGGTTGCTAGCCGCATCGCCTGTAACACGATTCCGAACATGTTAATTTGCAATTTTCTGAGAAAATCGCATTACATATTTTGAACGGTTATGTATTTTAACCCATTATACATTTTAAACTTTATGTATTTTAATACGTACCCGCTTTTACCATCTGCGTGGGAAGAGAAGCAACCGGTAAAAGCATTCAGCATGGAAGTCGTGAATTTGACGTATCTTACTAATATTACGAAGGCGAAAGTTTGTAAGTTCGGATGTTTGGCTGTTTGTTGTTCTTTCATGGTAAAACGGGTAAACCGATTTTATTGAAATTTGGTACAGAAATAGTTTTTATCCCGGGGAAGGATATAGGATAGTTTTTATCACGGAAAATAGCATAGTTCCCGCGGGATAGCGATAAGTGAATCCATCGCAGACGACTAGCGAAGAATAACTGTCAGCTCTAATCCCATCCCCATTGCGATTTAGTAACTATGAATTAAGAATTAACTGACATGTTGTTGAGTGCGGCGCTGTACTGCGCCTCGAGTTCCCGCTTCACGTCGGCCAGGCCAGTCCGCACTTGCTCGGCGGACGCTCGCTCCAACTTGTAGTCGTGCAGGCTCGCCACCACCCCCAGCGTCTGTACCAAATTGTCTGAAGTGCTGTAAAATAAATTCAGAATTATTTCACATCGTATTAAGCGATAAGAACGCCCTGGGCCTGCGTGGGAACTACATCCTGGGGGGAGGCTATGCCCAGCAGTGGGACGTATTCAGGCTGGATGGTGGTTCCTAATGCAAGTGTGACACGCAGCGGACACCCGAGAAGCAGTTCAATAAGTGTAGAGTTCTCAATCCGCACTGGGCCTGCGTGGGAACTACATCCTGGGGGGAGGCTATGCCCAACAGTGGGACGCGTTTAGGTGGGACGGAGGTTCCTAGTTTGATACTAGCTAGGCCTGTTTTAACTTACCTATGTGCCAAACTGTTGAGTAGTTCCGCGAGGTGTTTCAATGTTCTGTCGTACAATTTAACATTAGCGATGTAGCCGGAAAATTCAGAGCTCGATGTTTCGACGTCCGGCGTTAGTGACAGACGCACCGGTTGGAACAGCTGAAACATATGCATGTTTATTATTAAGTACGCTAAGCTAGCAAAAATGTCCACAGACCTGGGGAAGACGTAAAATTGTGTGCACACCTCGAGCGGTGATAAAAAAAAAGCCACAGGTCGCATGTAAATAAATTCCTGCGGTCTTTATTTCACCACCCTCAGCGTAATAAATATTATTGAATAAACGGGCACAAAGATAATTAATATGATGGGTTTACTTGAATCAAACGGAGCCCGGAATAATGTTCTTTTCAAAATGAACAAATATTATGCAATGTTTAACATTATGTTATTATGATTATGAAACAGTATTTTTTTATTCAGAATTGATAGTAAACTAACTTAACCTAACCTACTGTATTCTGCTAGCTTATTACGTAACTTTCTAGCAATCGTAATCGTGTTCATTTTAACAGTTCATGTATGGGCTGACAGTTGGCATCGGAATCAGCTAGCTGTCACATTCATACAAGAACTGTCAAAATGAACACAATGGCGATTGCGAGCGAGTTACGTATGCTGATGGCTTTTCCAGAATTTCTGAAAAATACTCGGTTTCATGTGTTATGACCAAAAAAAATATGACTTATTGACCAAAGAAAATTATAGAACAAAAAGGGACCCGTATATTATTATGTTACCGTGATCTGGGCATCCTTCAGCCTGTTGTGCAGATCCTGTATCTGATCCTTGTATATTTTGACTATCTCCGAGGTGCCCGACTTGTGTTTCGTGAACTCCAGCTGTAAAAACAAACGATAACTCGAGACCAGTGTTGTTATGGATATCCATATCCGTAACCGAAACTATCGGGTATCCGAAATAAAAAATATCCGTAACCGTAACCGAATCCGAAATAAAAGTTTTGGATAGTTTCGGATAGGGCGGAGTAAGAATTAACTGTGCACTCCGCTGGAATGCGACACCTCTCCCGCTACATAATGACGTCACAGCGCGAGGTGCACAGCGCAATATCCGTAACTGTAACCGAAACTATCGGATAATCCGAAATAATTTACTTTCCATAACCGTAACCGAAACCGATATTATATTTTACCAATATCCATATCCTTATCCGGATCCGAAATTATATATCCATAACATCTTCATCTTGTCTTTTTTACATATAAGAGAGGGCAAACGAGCAGACGGGTCACCTGATTTAAAGTGATCACCATCGCCCAGGGACACCTGCAAGACTTGGGGAATCACAGAAGCGTTGCCGGCCCTTTCAAGAACAGGAAGGCTCGCTTTTTAAAGATCCCTAAGTTGTACCGTTCAGGAAATTTTATCTTAATATCATAAATGCGAAAGTTTGTGACGATGTGAGTGAGTGAGTATGTTTGTTCCTTCTTCACCCAGAAACGAGTGGTCCGATTTGGATAAAATTTGGAAGTGAGATAGCTGGTACCCTAGATCAAAACATAGGCTACTTTTTATTCCGGAAAATTGCATAGTTCCCGCGGGATAGCGATAAACATGTCAATTGATTCTCACTCATAACTATAACTAATAATCGGGAGTCAAAAGCGTAATTATTTCATGTTTATTATTTCTACCGTGGTAGCCTAGTGGTTTGAACTATGTCCTCTCAGGCTGAGGGTTGTGGGTTCGAATCGTAATTTATGTTCGAAATTGCGTTTGAAATTTATGTACGTATGGAAATCAGATTATCTAATATTATGTAAATGCGAAAGTATGGATGGATGTTTGTTTGTTTGTAACTCAATCACGCCAAAACGGCCCAACCGATCTAGATGAAATTCGGCACATAGATAGAGAAAACTCTGGAATAGCTCGTAGGCTAATTTTTATCCCGGAAAATGCCCGCGGGATAGCTATAAACGAATTCTTTGCAGACGAAGTCGCGAGCAACAGCTAGTTATTTATATAAGATAAGATAATGATTTATTTCCAAAATACTTTACAAGCCATAACATTATTTACAGACACTGTTACCTTAACACATTAACTTTAAGAACAAGAGTTTAGCAGCGGTTACAGCGGTTAGTTTAGCGGCGGCAGATACAGGCTCAGCCTAGTTTGCTCTCTGATGGATAGTCAGATAATTATGAACACAAAATATTTAAATATTTTATTGAATCAGGCGTTACTTTGCGGAGGTCCATTTCAATGAACACAAAATATTTACCTTGCTACTCCGCTACTTACGTGCAAGATAACCAAGCTTGTGCGAAATATATACGTTTTGCATGCAAGCCCTCCCACCACTACTGCCACACAAAACGCACACAAATCCCACAAACTTAATTAATCCTATCACCACACAAACACTGACGCGCGAACGACGACGACGACGACGACACGACGACGAGTACGACGTTGGTTCGCATGTGCATCGGTTGTGCTCTGACTTTGAGAATGATCCCGTAGTTGTTGAACACAAAATATTTACCTTGCTACTCCGCTACTTACGTACGTACGTACGTGCGTACGTGTGTTTGCACGTAAGTAGCGGAGTAGCAAGGTAAATATTTTGTGTTCATTGAAATGGACCTCAGCAAAGTAACGCCTGATTCAATAAAATAGTCAGATAATTATTGTAAATGTTTTTTGGTGAAATAAATTATTTTGTATTTGTATTTTGGTTCTCACACAAGGTCGAACAAACGAATACTATGATAAACAAACAAAAGAATACCTTGACGCCCTCGAGCTCCAGAACTTTAAGCTGTGAGGTTTTATAGTCGCTCTGCATCGCGGACAGCTTGCCCTCCAACTGCTGTATCAACGCGTCCCGCTTCCGGATCTCTTCCGTCGACAGGCTCGTCTGGAACAACCATCATCATCATCATCTAACTAATATTATAAATGCGAAAGTATGGATGGATGGATAGATGGATGGATGGATAGATGGATGGATGGATGGATGGATGTTTGTTTGTTTGTTACTCAATCACGCCAGAACGGCCCAACGGATCTGGATGAAATTCGGCATATAAATAGAGAAAAGTCTGGAATAGCACATAGGCTACTTTTTATCCCGGAAAATTGCGTGGTTCCAGCGGGATAGCGATAAACAAATTCTTTGCAGACGAAGTCGCTGGCAACAGCTAGTCATCTATATACGTCCCACTGCTGGGCAAGGACCTCTCAGAACGAGAGGGCTTGGGCTACAGTGCCCACAAAAGTGATCCGATAATGATTTTTTCCCCATTTTGAGGTATGGAAACCCAAATAAATCCGGCCAAGTGCGAGTCGGACTCGCGCACCGAGGGTTCCGTAAAAATTCGGAAAGTCGATCTAAAATCAGGTTAACAATGCAAATCCCTGCTCGTAAGCAAAATGTAGGCAGTGTGAGGTCATTTTATTATATTCTTGACTTGCACAGACAGCTACCTATTTAGATTATTTCAATACTAGTTGTGCTACACCAAATTTCAAATGTCGAGGAAATTACTAATATTATAAATGCGAAGGTAACTAACTATCTGTTACACTTTCACGCCTAAACCGCTGGACCGATTTAGTTGAAATGTTGAGTTCCGGGGAAGAAATAGGATAGTTTTTATCCCGGAAAATTACATAGTCCCCACAAACTTCTGCGCAGACGGAGTCGCGGACAACAGCTAGTAAACAACATAATTCGAGACCATGGATGCAAAGTCGCGTCCGAAACGTCGAGGTATATACTGAGGCATATATATATAAATACTTTTTGTTTCTGTTTACGAGATTAAGTCCCGTTTTATTATACAATAATAAATAATAATGTGTGAAAGCGCGAAAGTTTGAATCGATACAACATAATTTAATTTAACATTAGCTTCATACTTACAATACTGCTAGAAGACTCTAGCTTACTCTGCAAGACTTGAATGTTAGATTTCAGTTTATTTATCTCGATCGCGTAGTCATTGTCTTTGCACGAAAGTTGCAACTGAAATAAAAAAAAACGCCTTAACAATACCATTTTCTATTAGTCTCCATTTCTTTTACAAGGTGTACCTTTTTACTAAAGTTACATAATGTCGATACAATTTAATCATGTCAAAGAAAAAGATGCATTACGATTATTTCATGGAAATTGAATAAAAGTTTCAAATGTGCGTCTGTAGTGCACTTCGTTTTTAGCTTATTAATGTGTCTGTAATGCAAGAATTGATCGTGATGGACTTTTATTTTCTTATGAAACGAAATATATTATTTTAACCCTTTAATACGAAAACAAAAGTCCATCATGATTAATTATTGCATTGGACATATTGATACACTAAAAACGAAGAACTTGTTGAATACATTTTAAACTTTCATTAAATTTTTCGTGAAATAATCGTAAAAAACACCAAAAATGCGACGTTGCCAGCTCATTAGTAATAAAGGCTCTTAATTACCTCAACATTTTTGAGTTTTTCTTTCAAGTCGTCCCTCTCCTTGGAGGTGGCGTCCACAATGTGCTCCAACGACTCCTTCTGCCACGTCAGCTTCTCGTTGTCCACTATCACCTGACGAAACGACAAACAGTTCGATAAAAAAAAGCGACGGGTAGCACTCCGGGAGTGCCGGCAGAAGTGAAAACAGCATAGATTAGATTTTAATGTTGTATAACCTTCATGATGCTCAATACGCGTACCGTACTGGCCGCTTACAAAACGTACGTATTATCTATATTGACAGACCTCTAACAATGTGCTGATGCCCTAGTACTTTTGCTCCTCGACTAAACAAAAAAACACTTCAAAAATCGAACGCGATTCATTCGTATTTCAAAATTAGCTCTTAGAGCATCTGATATCCTGGTAGTTTAAACTCCCCCTCCGTCTTAAGTCTGTCGCAAAATTATCATTTTTTACCCATCCCAAAAAGCGCTCATTTTCTCTTCAAAAAAAAGACATTATTCAACATTATAGTAGTAAGTAGTAGTAAATGACCTGTTGTATGTAGTAGTAGTGTACAGAACTAATACGGGACTTAAGTCATTTATCTTATTTGGAACGTCAATTTAGACAAATTTTACCTAAAAATAAAATTTATATTAAGCTACTTACCTTATTCCAAGCCTATAAAATTGAGATGACATTTCCGTTTCCTACTGCGAACACGTGACTACCACGTGACCTGCGTCATTTTGCCGCCATTATCCCCTCCCTAATCCAGTAGCTAGGCTCGGTTGCGCACCGAGCAGCCTCATTGGATTCTCAATTGCATCTACCGTCCGTTTAGGTATGACGGGACGGTAGGGAGCCACTGTGCGGAGCACGTTGGCAACGCTTTATTTTTGTTATGTAAACAATAGGAACAACCTGTATGTATATAGTCCTGTTTACTGAAAATGCTGTAAAGTAAGCTTACATACTAATATTCATATTAGAAAATAGTTTGTATCGCATAGTCATCCTGTCAAAAGCATGAGAAGATTAATTATATGTATAGACCCATAAATGAAACAAAAATATCAGCAGACACTAATTAAAATTAGGCTTGGAATAAGGTAAGTAGCTTAATATAAATTTTATTTTTAGGTAAAATTTGTCTATTAAGTACCTGTACCTTATTCCAAGCCTATAAAATTGAGAAGTGTTTGTTATCGGCTGCTGGATTAGTAGGATAGTTAGGTACCTATAGAGAAGGAACGCCAATGTGAGAATAAAATAATGTATTTAGTAAATGAATGTTTTCCATTAATAGAATCAAAATATTCATACATGACAATTAACCAAATCATCTTAAATCGATTGAAAACATTTGTCTAAGGAATTAGAGCTAGTACACTGAGTATGTACATGTTTTTTATAGAATTTGTGAAAAGTAGAAGCACTTTTCCAGTTACCACGAATCAAGATGTCATTAATATTATGATTGTCAAGCCAGCTTGATGAAGCAACTGCGGATCGCACACTGCCTGCGCTACTATCGATGCCGGCGTCTCTCAACACGGACCTGATCCAACCGCCTATGATTGTTCGTGAAGCTGGCTTCACAATTCCACAAGTAGAAATAAACAAACTATCTATATTGCCTCTTCGGGTCTGAGAGAGAGAAATCAACTTTTTAATCCAGTAAACGGGATCAGTATTAATATTCGAAGAGCAATGCAATAACTTCCAGCCAGATTGTCTGTTCATGGCATTGTCTGTCTTAGACCCGAAATCGGGCCAAAATATTACACTATCAGGTTCAATCACACAACTAGAACGATTTATGTTTAATAATGTCAGATCATGAATCCTACGACCCGAACACAAACATAATAAAATAGCACATCTCTTAGATACCTCATATAAACTGGCATTATTAGGCTTGTGACCTTCTAAGTACCTACACAAGTCTTTCACATCCCAGATAGGAGATTTGGAGGGTTTAGGCCTACCAAGGGAAATAGCTTTAAGGGCCTGGCGCACTATTATGTGCGCGCTAAGAGGAGGACCAGAAGACACTGGGCAAAAGGTTGACACTACAGATTTATGTACACAGATTGTACCATACGATAACTTTTCATTAAGGTGTAAATCAGTCAAAAATTTTGCCAAATCTTGTGGTGCTGGACTATTTTTACTTACGTTGTTAGTTGCGCACCAACGACACCACCTGAGCCAGGCTGGTTTATACGTCGATAAAGTGGACTTACGCCAGCCACTAGCAAGCAAACCTTTCTGCTGTTCGTCCCATGATTCTATTAAGGTGGCCCACCCCGTATCAGCCAGACTTCCAAAACCATCCGCTTGACATCTGAAGGAGGTCGTTGGGTTTGAACATCTACCAACCTGGTTTGGAGGTTCCGGATCTCGACAGGCAGAGCTAGTGACCGATTCTTCAGGTCGCTGCGCCAAAATACTTTCTCCCAGTTGGGGACAACTATTAGGAACGTACCTTTGGCGCTGTTGAGGTGAATTAGCACTCGAGGTATCAGACACGGTGGGGGAAATATCCACGCCAGCTGATAAGCCCATTGCTGACTGAACGCGTTGGTGAACACGGCATTCGGATCCAACGGGTCCAGGGTCGCGTACGCTGGCACCACATGGGCTCTCTGCGACGCAAACAGGTCGATCTCTGGAGTGCCCCATACCTGGAAAATTATTCCTGTCGCAGCTGGAAGCAAATGCCATTCCGACTGGCCTCGAAATCTCGAAAGACGATCGGCTTCGACGTTGTAACGGCCGGGAATGTATTGTACTGTCATATGGATATGATAGAGATCTAACGTACCTAGTATGTCGTATGCAGTGTCCATCATCCGCTGCGATTTGGTGCCTCCTTCGTTTCGAAGGTATGACACAACAGTCCGGTTGTCCGACATAATCATTAACGAAGATTGGGTCATCCTTGGAGCTTGAGAGTTTATTACCTTCTTCACCGCAATCATTTCCAAGACATTGGAGTGTTCTCCTAACTCCTGGGGTGACCATCGTCCTGCTAGCTTCTTGTCGTTGAGTTGGGCTCCCCAACCCCTGCCCGAAGCATCTGTCGTCAGGAAGAAATCTGGAGCCGGAGCATGAAGGAGAGACGAAAGGTGTGCGTGACTGATCCACCACTCTAGATCGGGAACAACTGAGTGAGGCAACCTTACCTTGACATTCGGGCTTGTGTCCAAGAGTTGGTTGGAGAATGCTAACAAAAGCCTGCTGTTGAGGCGCCCCCTTGGGACAGTGAAACTTGCAAAGTTGTACAAACCGAGCAGAGATTGAGCTTGTTTCAATGAAGTCATCCTTTTCGAAAGCATGTCGCGGCTCTTCTGCAGAACGTTCAGGGTCTTTTCTTCTGGGAGAGATTTTATGTTGTTCCAAGGGTCCCAGCGGATCCCTAGAAATTCCAAGGCACATTGAGGACGCAGACTGGACTTCTCGTGATTTATAGTCCAGCCCAGATCCTTCAAAATACACATTGTGAGACTTACTTGTTCCTGTAGTTGTGTGCGACTCTGACATGCCAGGAAAAAGTCGTCCAGGTAGACCAGAACCCGTATACCTCGAGATCTGAGCACCTGAGCTATCCAGTTGGTTATCGATGAAAATACTTTCGGCGCTGTTGACAATCCGAAAGGCAGACAGGTCATTTGCCAAAGTCGACGTTGGAATACGACCCTGAGGAACCTCCGATGAGTCTCGCTTACTGGTATATGAAAATATGCGTTGTGGAGATCTAACTTTACCAGCCAGTCCTGTGGTTGAAGAAAATCTGGAACTTTGTACATATTTACCAGACGAAATTTTGCCGTTTGTACGAATTCGTTGAGCCGTTTGAGGTTGAACACTGGACGAACTGCTCCCCCCTTTTTTGGAACTAGAAAAATGTTTGATACGAAACTTGGGGTCAACGGGGCTGGTTCTAGAACACCCTGTTCCAGTAAGATTTTGATCTGATCGCACATCGCCGGGGTTTGTTTTGTGTATAATTTTGATGAAATTCGATTTGGATTTAACAAAGGTGGTTTTTTGAAGAACGGGATTCTGTACCCCGACAAAATTTTGAGTATGTACTGGGGGGCTCCTAGAGATTTCCACTTGTCTAGAAAATGTATCAACTGTCCGGCCTGAAACCTTGCATAGTCAGTCGTAGCGTCTTTGTGATCGCTTACCATGTTTGTTCTTGTAGTACTTGTTGTCTGGAGCTGCTGAACGAAACGCCCCAGGCTTGCGCTTCCTTTCTTGAGACGGTGGGACGAAAGCGCTGGTGGACGGCCCCGGTTGCACGCGGGACCTCGGACGCTCGTACGATCCCCTTGGCTCGGCTCGAGAGACTCTTTGCGCAAGAGCTCGTTTGCCTGCAGCTGCAGTTCCTTGCGCAGGAGTGCGTGAGCTGAAAAATACCTTTTCGATTCCGCCGTTACTGGTTATGCAATCAGAAAACCGCTTATCGTCAAAAAGGTGTTCCTGAGTGGGAGGGATTTTACGCAGAGATTCTTTCAAGCATTGATCTTTGACGAAATGCAAAACACCGTCTCTGCGTTGCTGTATAATGTCTGCACGACGACCACAGACCATCTGCAACATATCTAAGTGGATACGTGAATAATCACCCTCAGAAAAAATATTATTAATTTTATCCTTTATTGCTGTTATTGATAAGCCTTCAGCTTCAGTCTGTAACCAGGATAATAAAGCGTCAAAACCGTCTTTTAGCTTCTCATTTTGAATAATGAGTGCATGCGAAACAGCGGCCAGAGTCGTCTCTGTAACGGCTAACGCACGGTTGCGGTCAAATGTTTTAATCATGTCGTTACTATCCAACTCTGTAAAACCAGGGGACGACACATATGCTTTTTGTGCATCTATATAGCGTACCTGCGCCCAGTTTGATGTATTAAAGTGTTGCAATTTGTCTAGAATGTCAGCATGTTCTTTAGATGTGGTCGCGCAAACTGACTTGAGGGTAGTTTCAAGTTTAAAATTAATATCGTTATTTAACTCATCACCTACCATGACGGGGGCGAGAGGCGCAGGGACGGGAGGCGCTGGGACTGCCTCTAAATCGTCCGTGGCACAAATCGACAAAACATCAGAATCATTTTCCACATTAGGTTGAAAAGTATTACGTAAAGACCTTACCTCTTTGGCCAGATTACCCACAATCTTTTCCAATTTGCAAACGCGGCGCCGGTCTCGGCGGCGCCGCTTCCGCTTGCGGGACTGCGCAGACGAACTGCTGGATGACGAGCTCGACTCATCACTTTCAGAAACCGGCCGCTCACGACGAGCATTTCGATCTTTATCACTTTCACTATTTAAATTATCCATTCTGACTTTATCACGTGGTAGAAAAGAGCAATTACTTTTTTGAAGTAACTTAAAATAAACGTGTTGCTTCTGCCAGAAACAGAACGCCAATGAGGCTGCTCGGTGCGCAACCGAGCCTAGCTACTGGATTAGGGAGGGGATAATGGCGGCAAAATGACGCAGGTCACGTGGTAGTCACGTGTTCGCAGTAGGAAACGGAAATGTCATCTCAATTTTATAGGCTTGGAATAAGGTACAGGTACTTAATGTCTATTGGCACACATTACTCACAAATACAACAAGGTCATACTTATACTCTAAAAGAATTACTGTCAACACTAAGATGCTGTCACATCAATCAACTTAAATTAACATAGATAATTTATTTAAACAGATACGTATTTCAATTCTTATCAGTTCTTGTCATTAGTCTCTCTAGGAGCATTAGGTAACAATGTAAATGTACTTTCTGTGCTGTATACTCTTTAATGTTACTAACAATAGATATGGAATATTACTTATTACTATTAGGTTTTTTTTAGGAAAGACTTAAGTGTCGTACATTTACTATACTTTGTCGATGGACTCTTTACAAAGAACCATTAAACCCCCTATCAGCCTCAGTGGTATATTTATTGTTTCTTGATACTTTGTTTGTTGATTACGTATACATCAATTCAGGTAACCATTCTTCCACTTATTATTAAATATTTATATTTTGTGACATGCATGTTTTTATATAATGTATGTATGTATGTAAACTCTTTATTGTATAAAATAAACACAAAACAAATACAATTGACAAACACTGAGATACATGCACAAATGCAAGTATAATGTAATTTTTGTTGATAAATAAATAAATCTAATCTAATTTAAATCTATTACATTCCTTCATACCTGTCTCCTCTGTTTCTCAACCAGCTCCAGCTGCGCTGTCAGTTTGTTGACGGTGTCATCGTCGGGTGACGTGACGAACTCGACGGCGGACGGCGGGCCCGACTTGTACGCCTCGCCCGTCTCCGTGTTGACGTTGACGCCGTTGACGCCGTCGACGACGCTGACGCCATTGACGCCGCTGACGCCGTTGACGGCGCCCTCTGAGAACCGCGCTATGTCCTGTTTCAGCTTTTTGTTCTCCTGACGTAGCTGGGGAAGAAACATTTCGATTTCTGCATACTATTTATATAATAAATATAAATTCCAAGATGGCATCTAATGCTGAGTTTGAGACTTTTACCGCCTTCTTGTTTGTGTTTAGTTACAGTGTTGGCAAAAAATCAATTCGAATTGACGATTGACGAAACTAATTCTAAATCTACTGATTGAAGATTGACGATTACTAATCGTTAATTCGAATTGATCGGTCAATCCTCAATCGTCAATTCGGATTGACGATTACTTTGTATGTACCTACCTAATTAATGTCCTTTTTAATTAGGCCATTTTTCGAAACTGACCAAATGCGTTCAAAAACGGTGTCTGAGTTTACCAAAGGTTCCGAAACATGTTTCCGACAGCAATATGAAGGATTTCCTTTTTGGAACATCTTCGGGACATTCCTAGAAATTACCCGATTGCGTTTACAATCGATATCTGAGGTAACCAGAGGTTTCTAAACATCTTTTCGACTACAAAACACGTCCAAAATGGGCCTTTTTACGTCGTAAAAAACGTCAAATACCTATATGGAACATACATGGAAACCCAAAACAGGGCCCTAAATATTGCGTTGGAAACATGTTTCAGAACCTTTGGGCACCTCAGATATTTGAACGCAATCGGTTGGTTTCATTTCAAGAAATACTGACATCAGGAACATGTTTTCGAACCTCTGGCAACCTCAGGTATCGACTTTAAGTCCAGTAAGTAAGTCCCAAAAAAGAACACCTTTGAAAAGTAATCTTAGGGAATTAATGGTCAATCTAGATTGAGAATTGATTTAATCCGAATTGAGGATTAACGCGTCAATTCGATTGATCAATCCGGATTGATTTAGTTCAGATTGATGCCAACACTGTTTAGTTATGCCATGTATCAGTATCTTTATGGGTAATAACAGGTTTATTTATTTACGCATGTCAATTATCTAATCTAACAAATATTATAAATGCGAAAGTATGGATGGATGGATGTTTGTTTGTTACTCAATCACGCCAGAACGGCCCAACGGATCTGGATGTAATTCGGCACATAGATAGAGAAAAGTCTGGAATAGCACATAGGCTACTTTTTATCCCGGAAAATTGCGTAGTTCCCGTGGGATAACGATAAACGAATTCTTTGCAGACGAAGTCGCTGGCAACGGCTAGTAATACATAAAAAAAACATGAGACAATTTATGCCAATGGATCTAATCCCAAAATAAGCAAAGCATGAATTTGTCCGGCTTGAATGCATAAAATTAATCACGAGCCGTTACGTACATTCGTACTCTTATTCGTATTCGTATTCGTACTTATAGCCTTCTTAGTAGCTAAATTTGTCTTAGTATTATAAATATCTATGCAATATATCTATATACCTACAAAGAATGATATACTGCGCAAAAGTTTTTGGCAGGCGTCAATGTACTTAGAAAGGATTAAATGCGTATATGTCCGTATGTCCGGTATATGTACACTGAATTCAACAGCGAAGCAATCATCAGTCAGATGACGATGGATACTCGTAGCACAATATCATAGAAAAAAAAGCGGCCAAGAACAAGTCGTAATCGCGCACAGATGGTTCCGTATAAATTCTGCTCCTAATAAAAAAAATTTAGACTTCTAATGACTGTATCTTTGGATTTAATCAACTTAAGAGGGTTGATTATTACACACGTCCAATGTGGGGTGGAATCAGATGTATAAGTGTCGGCACGTAAGTCTAGCGATGCCCTTGTATGCGCAGAAGTATAAACTACGGTATCCGTGGGTGCGCAGATCCCCTCCACGTGACTCGTCATCGCTAGACTTACGTGCCGGCCCGTATATTTGTATAAGATGTACTGGTACACGGCGCGGCTGGCGATTACCCGCGCGGCGTTTTTTTGTACAGTTTTTGTTTTTGTTTTTTTTGCACCAAATAAACCTTTTTAGGATTCCGTAGCCAAATGGCAAAAACGGAACCCTTATAGATTCGTCATGTCTGTCTGTCTGTCTGTGTCTGTCTGTCTGTCTGTCCGTCCGTATGTCACAGCCACTTTTTTCTGAAACTATAAGAGCTACTGTTGAAACTTGGTATGTAGATGTATTCTGTGAACCCCATTAAGATTTTCCCACAAAAATAAAAAATAAACTATTAATTTTTGGGGTTCCCCATACTTAGAACTGAAACTCAATTTTTTTTTTCATCAAACCCATACGTGTGTGGTATCTATGGATAGGTCTTCAAAAATGCTATTGAGGATCCTAATATCATTTTTTTCTAAACTGCATAGTTTGCGCGAGAGACACTTCCAAAGTGGTAAAATGTGTGTCGTCCCCCCCCCGTAACTTCTAAAATAAGAGAATGATAAAACTAAAAAATATATATAATGTAGATTACTATGCAAACTTCCACCCAAAATTGGTTTGAACAAGATCTAGTAAGTAGTTTTTTTTATTTAATATTTGTTTGTCTATATAATAACCAATATAAAATGACCTCACACTGCCTACATGTCGCTTAAGAGCAGGGCTCTGCTAAGACTGGATTTTATAAAAACTTGGCGAATTTGTACGGAACCCTCAGTGCGCGAGTCCGACTCCCACTTGGCCGGTTTTTCTTTCTTTCTTTTTTCAAAGTATCACTATTTTGTTTACCCTTTCCACCTATATGCCCTCAATCACGCTAAACGTGACCTTTAGGTGTTACCTTATGTCTACCTGGTAATGAAGAAAGGCGTGACTTATGTATGTATGTTATGTACTAATCAAACTAACTCACCCTTTCAACTAACTCCTTTGTTTCCTCAAACTTCTCCTTATGCAGCGAGTGCGTCTTCAACATATCCTCCTGGCAGGAGGCGATCAGCAGGAACTGGTCCTTCATCGAGTCATTGTTTTGTTTCAACGTCTCCTTGAGGAGCACATTCTCATCTAGTATTTCACCAAAACGCTTCTGCAGCTCTTCCGTGCTTTTGTCTTCCGAAATTATGTTGCTGGCCACCATTAGAGACGCTGGTGAAGGCTAGAAAAAAAATGCAAGTCATATTCATCTTCTTCATCATCATCGTCATTATCATCAGACTATACACGTCCCACTGCTGGGCACAGGCCAGTTATAAGACAAAAACCGATTGTCAGTAAAAGTCGGTTTACGAACGAGGTTTTACGCGATAACGTCATAAAGAAACACATTCGAAATGCTAGCTCTGACGTCACGCGAGAAGATCTTGCCTCTATGGCTTCTTCCGCGCTCTCGCTTGCACACCCTGACGTCACGCGGAACGAGAACCGAAAATATTTAAATACTGGAAAAAATGTTCATGTAGAAAACAAAAATGTAGAAAACGCTCATTCAAAAGCTTGTACTAACAAACTAAAATAAGCTTAAACTAAAGTAAGCTTTCGTTTTACTAACAAACTATGGACCATCAAAGATGTCTGAAATAACGTTTTTTTTTTTTTTTTATAGCAATATTTTCATTAAAAACGGATATGTTTAGCAAAACCTATGAAATTGTGAATTTCATCTCTATCCACCATAGATTAGATATCTCTCAACTTTACTGTTAAATTAACAGTGTTAATGTTATAAGTCTTCAACAAAGGATTTTTAGGATACCGGTGTAATACCTTAACCAAAATCAACAGCTTCATATGTTCCGTCAATTTATAATTTATAACCAACTAAGTACAACGCATACACTGTATAAGGATTTCTGAACAACTGTAAAAATAATATAAGACAAACATCATCATCATCATCATGTATAGCAGAATAAGCTCTCTAATTAATAATTTGACCAACTATTGTAATGTACTTATTCTAAGCAAATAAAGATTATTATTATTTTTAATATTATTATTATCAGCAACAGAGTGCAACCTCACATTAACATAACAAAAAGATACTAGCATATTGTACAAGTAAACATGTATTGTGTTAACCAATATACTTAAATATACCAACACATATTGCATCCTACTAAGTACATAAAGTAGCTGAATAGGTTACATCCACTACTACAGGGATTCCCAAACTGTGCTTTGCGACATTATCTCGGGGGCGCTGGGTAGTGATGGGCGACTTCGACTAAATTTGCTGATTCGAATGATTATTCATTACTAATATCATAATTCGAATTTGAAATTAGTAATATACTAATGCCGATAATCTAATAACGACTACTAACTACATGTATATGTACCTATAATAGCAATAAATGAGTTTGAGTATGAGTTTGAGTTTAATATTAGTAACTAATCGGCGGCCGGACGAGTGCTCGGACCGAATCGGGAATCTTCGTGTCGACTCGGCCGGCGCGGTGCTTGCGTTAGTTGTTAGCTTGTTAGTTATACCAACGTCAACTCGACTGGACTGGATGGAGGGGATTTTGAGTACGACTAATATTCGAATGATTTTCGAATTAGTCGACTAAGCGCCAGGTGTCGATTTCGTTCTTATTTTCTAATAAAAAATGTAAATGTCCAAATAATGCTTTACTGATAACCTGTTAGACTAGGCTAGTACAAAAATTTATAAGTCGTAAAAATAAATCCACTTTACTTGTCACTGTACAAATAAGTTTGGGAAGCCCTGCACTTCAATATACGCCCATACTGAAGAGGATGATCTATGTATAAAAACAGTAAAATATTTTAGAATCAATGGGTAAATTTTTGTATGTCATCAACACATTTCAGTTGGATATTATAAAGGGATAAAATTTGTGAAAGAAATTAGTTAACCATTGGCACATCCATCTGGGAGAGATTAACTTAGCTTAGGATCTTTTGCCTATACGTTTTTTTTATCACATCCTCATCCTCATGTCAAGTTTGTCTATCAGTCTCAATCATCTGGAATGAAGTGTAATTTAGTAAATTTATTATTTAATTATTATTATTATCTAACCTATCTATCTAATACCTTTAAACAAGCAATTCTTGTGTATATGTAATGTATGTATATATAATCTGAATCTCGGAAACTTGACTAGTCATAGTTTCCGAATTTATTAACTACCTACATCTGTACTACATACTATAGTAAATTTTTAAAAAGTTAATTAGTCACCTGCAATATTTCACATTTGATAGATTGCCGAATTTATCTTATCTAATGCTTATGATTAACATTATGGAGTCAACAATAATGTATGTTGTGAAATTTTTATAAAAGTAATAAAAACCCAAAATGCAAATGTATGAACATGTGCATTTCTTTTAAGTCACCCTCTGACTTTTAAGTATCTATTATGATAACAGAAACTTTAACAACATAGTATTATTATCTTAACATATAGCAGATATCAGTGTAGTGTGTGAGTTGTTATGCAATATTTATTAAATAAGAAACATTAAAGCACAATTAATTCATAATATTGTCTCATAATGCAGTTAATGGTCAATACAAAACACCATTTATTTTCTTATTTCTTTTATGTATTAACTGCATATATATATAAAAGAATGGATAATAGAATAAGCTATTTAACATAACAACAATGTTGTATACTCCTATGATTAATATTCACATTACTGCAACTTATTATTTGCTTGCATTTTATTACATTATTATTTATGTATGTTGTTCTCATACATATTTTGTATTATTGGCATACCAAAGCTGTAAAAAAGTGTGAAATTAACCTCTTTCTTTTTTTTAAGAAATATTTTATATTATTCTAATGAATCAATCTTATAAAACACACAGGCTTCCTTAAGCTTAAAAGGGGGTTCCAGCAAATAAAATGGTTTTGTAATTGTTTTATGAAATAAATCATTTTTATTTTATTTTATTTTTTTTCCTAAAATAGACAAATGGTTTGTAGTGCTACATTGACATTAAAAAAGAGTTGATTTTATATGAAAAAAAAACTGCTTATCACTTATTCTTCCATTTTCTACTCTATATTGCCATTTGACTTTCTAAAAAACGAAGAAGAAAGATAAAACTCTGTTACTATTCATTTAAAACTAATTTAATTTACTCAATAAATAATTAGAAATTAATTTGAATTTACAAATTTGTCAATGGATACTTTATAAATATAACATTCATAGTAGTAAAATTACGAGAATATCAACAACAATGACTCATCAGATTTCCCAACAAACTAGCAAAAAATAAAACTAACTATATTTACATAACATCTTGATATGAACTGTGTAAAAATGTGTTTACCAACACTACACTCATTATCAGGGCCCTATTTTATAAAGTTACAATTTACAAGCGGGAGTCTCTATCTAACACATAGGTTCAGAAAGAGACTTCCGCTTGTAAATTGTAGCTTGTAGCTTTATAAAATAGGGCCCAGAATGACCAGATCCTACACACTCAACTGCATTTATTGTTATTTTTAAAGTAGCATCTCTAACAAGACAACTACTAAACCCTTAATTGAAATTTCTTTTTTTTTTTGAGACAAAAATATTTTTATGTTAGGAAATAACTATTGATTTATGTAATAAACATATTTCATAAAAAACATACTGGATAATTGTTTAAAAATGTGTGGCTCTAATTTATTTAAAATTTACAATATATAAAAAAGGATTTTATTTTCATTTTTTAGGCACTATGAAGGTAGTTTCTATGTAGTCCTAGACCACAGCCACAAAAAACTTTCACATGCATTCTCTTATGACACGGCTTTTAGTCTATAGACTTTATATATGATAAGCTAAGTCAGTGATAATGAAAAGTTGAGTAGTAAAGAATACAGTATAGATAGACCAAAGATAAATACTAAAATACCCTATTTCATAAAATATGAATGTATTACTTACACAGTCTCCTAGTTTAAAATGGGCCTTGAAAGCCATACTGGCTTCAACGGACAGGTCCTTCATGGCATCCTCTATCTGGGCCTTATCCAGCGGGCCATCGCTGGCCAAGCCGTTGCACTTTAAGTCCAAACTGGAGCCCGGGGAAGTACCCAGGATGATAAATGAGTCTTCCTCAATTGCATCAGGATTGAGTGCCATTTTGAAACATTAAACTGAAAATCGTAACAAGATAAGATCAAATTTTCAACAGCGACAAATACCTACAATGATTGATAGAGTAATTCCCCTTTTTAAAGAATGTAAACAAAGTCACAATTGCGACTCGGTTGTTGTACCCCACGGGGATACCGTTAATGTGGTGTAATTGTACACTCATGATAATAGCAAATATGATGATGCTTCTAAAATACTTTTGCATGCATATTTCTACGAAACCTATAAATAAATTTCGAAATCACCACTTGACATTTTTTAAACGTAGTTTCGAAGGTTGTTTGACCACTTACCGGAGAAGCCTTTTAAATTAAATAATAGCCGACAGTAAAAAGGGATCTGCAACTATTTACAACCGACTTGGAATGTGCTTGTACTAAGCGATATTTTTGTTATCGCCGCAAAATAATGAAGTATAGTACCGACCGAATTCGGAACGGAAATCCCACGGATGACGTATCGCCGCCAGAAAAACCACAGACTGTTGAAAAAAACTACATAAACAAACACCTGAACTGTTCGCAGCCATTCACAGGCAGCCATTCATATCTATATTAATAATTTCGTGACCGGCTACGGTAGACTCGATCGAAACGTTGCCCGAATGATAGAACGTGAAAAAATAAAGATTTCGAGTCGACAACATGTATCCGCAAAATTCGGATTGTCGAGTATTTTGTAAAATTCTAACGGTGCTGATGGACAAATCGCAGTCGCCATATTGGACACCACAGACTAGCGCGAAACTGACACCGGAGGACGACAAACGTTCCGTTTCATGCTAGCGCACATACGCCGTGCGATTTTTCTTAAACCTGAGATTGGCCAACATAACCATAGAAAAAATAGAATAATTGGGAATGGATGATTATTTTAAAAGTGCTTGGTGATTTTTCTTTTGATAGGAATAACCATCCTCAGCTACGGAAAAAAGTTTCCGATTTTTTCCGTCGAGCCATATATTTTATAAAAATAAAAACATTTTATTCAGTCACTCGGCGGTAGTGATGTAACGAATGTCATATTTTCGACATTAGCGAATGCAAATGCGAATGCGAATATTCAGTTTTTGTTAAAATTTGGCACCATTTGTCTATGGCTTGGTGACTTTGGTGGCAGTCCCGTATAAACGAAGTACGTTCCGTTTATTTTTTGTTCCTAGAATAGCCGAGTTGAGACGAACGAACGCATCTGATTGAAATGTCATTCCACTCTATGTCGCCAGATGGGCTATTTAATTTAGCGCCAAGCCAATGGGGCTAGCTCCCTTACCGGGCGGCGAAAATTATATAATTAAACAACTACTAGATACCCTCAATTTTTTTTTATATTCGCATAACATTCGCAGTAATTTTGCGAATGCGAATGCGAATGCGAATATTCGTTACATCACTACTCGGCCCTTATACGGCAGTTAAGCAGTACGCCAATGCATATCAAATAAAAATAAAAACTGCTTGAATCTGTAGTAAAAATGTTATCACATCTCTAGCTAAAAGAAGCAACGGCTAAGTGGCGCCGTCTGTAGATTGTTCGTGTTACTAAACCACTATGGAATTTTTTATTGAAATTGGCATTGTTCATTTTTTTTTAGCTGTGCTTTTAACACCTTTATTTGATAGAATGGACTTTTTTAAGAAACAAAAAGGTTTTGTCTATATGTCAATGTCATAGATCTGTAGATGTGTGTGAATTTAACGGCAAACTCACGTTTAATGTCAACAATGTTCGCGTGTTCGAAATTATTTCCGTTCGTTGGCGTTGTTATTGTTTTCCGTGCTGTTTTTGCTTTTTCGTTTCACCCCTGCACATCTTTCCTGACTTCTACTTACATTAAAATGGTCTTCGCAACAATGCATCGTGTAAACTTTGAAATATTCCACATTAGCTTGCGTACACCATTTCTTCTGCAAGCCTTCTCTGATTTTCACAATGATTTTGTTGGGGCTATAGTTCGAGTCATTGTTGCATCCCGGCAGAAAACATTTTTTTATAAATATCCATTGTTTGTTACAGTTTTATACTTTGAATTTGCTTTTATTTCTAATGTTTGTAGGTTAAGTCAGAAAGTAATGTTATGATGTAGACGTAGTGACAGTGATAGCGTGACAGATACCGTAGCTAAACTTTTTTTTTTTCATTTTTGTGGCAAACATTGAATGGCCGATTCTTACATAAAACATAAAACCCGGTCGTTAGATCAAACAAAGGTCAAAACTTACTACGTACTTTTACAAAAATATCTGCAATCGTAAAGTATTTTTGAAATCGGACAAGATAAATCGGTTATTTGGTGATTTTCCTCCAAATGGTTTTCGAATTGGAGCATACTAAAAAAAATGAACAATGTCAATTCCCCATGTATGGTAGTAACACAAACAATCTACAGGCGGCGCCACTTAGCCGTTGCTTTTTTTAGCTACAAATGTCATCGTTTACCACAGATTCAAGCAACAATTTAAAAAAAAAATATATGTCATTGGCGTAGTGCTTATCAGCCGTATAGAGGCCGCCGAGTGACTGAGTAAAATGTTTTTATTTTTATAAAATATATGGCTCGACGGAAAAAAAATTAATAATAAACAAATAAATATCATGGGACAAATTACACCAACTGACCCAGTACCCAACTAAGCAAAGCTTTGTGCTATGGGTACCAAGCAACGGATAAGAATACTTATATAATTTAGATAAATATATGCTTAAATACATACAACATCCATGACTCGGGCACAAACATTCGTATTCATCATACAAATGTCTGCCCCTACCGGGATTCGAACCCGGGACCTCTAGCTTCATAGTCAGGGTCACTAACCACTAGACTATCCGGTCGTCAAATCTGAAACATTTTTCCGTAGCTAGGGATGGTTATTCGTATCAATAGAAAAATCACCAAACACACTTTTAAAATAATCATGCATTCCCAATTCAAAATAAAAACGGATTTTCAAACTTTAAAATGGCCGCCCTGTAAAATTGCCATTTTGGACTCATCAAGTTGTTCACGCCATGCACGGATATATTCTTGCAGATAATTTCAGTTATTGTGAATGCTATCACATCTACCTATTTTTGTATTAAAATAATAAACAGTGATTCGAAATAATGGCTACACATTCTACCTACATTTTGTACCTACAAGTGTATTATGATTCAAATTTCACCCGAGCGAAGCCGGGTTTTCATCTAGTCATAATAAAAAATGGAGAAGACATCATAATCGTTGGAAATCGATTAAAAATCGCTTGCTTAAACGACGTAAAAGGATTTTCTTTATCTGTGACTGTTCAAGCGGTCTGACAGCTGACAGCCTTGACTTGACATGACAGCTTTCAAATATAATAGAAGTGAAAAGGCATAGGACCCAGCTGGTTCGCTTCGATTCGAAGTTCAAAAACATTTATAATAATCTTATCCTGAGAGAAATGTCTAATCAAAATACTTTGGACTTGCTCTACGTACAACAGAGCTTCCACCGAAGCCTCAAAGAAGAAGATGATGTTGTCGTGGAAGCCTATATTGATGGTTACAACGAATTAGTCAAGTGAGTAAAATTCAGTATTATGAAACGTTCCAGTTTCTTTGTTGATAGAATATTAACGAGATTAATTGTTTAGGTTCTTAAACCTCATCGGGTCGGTGTTCTCGTTCGTGAGTAGTGACGTAAAGAGTAAAATTAAGGTGATGGAGAAACACAAGGATGGGGACGATGCAATTTATTACGATTCCTTTAAGAAAATGATGAAGTATGAGAAGGAAACCAGTTTGCATGAGAAAAGTGGGTTCGTTTCTGGCTCGAGGACGATGCTGCGGCTGCACAGAGGCCTAGGTCAGTCGTTACTGAGATTTTATTGTCCGTTAACATGTAACTGATAAGTCTATCTTGTTATTGCCTGTTCAATTAGTGCTGACGAGAGGTACTGCTCACGTCACTGTTTCAGCCAAGGTAAACAACTTCTCCGCTGAAAAACATGACATTACATTGCTCCAATAACAATTTAATGGTTTTTTACCATTAGGTACGCTTGTGAGCAGCAATTAGTTTGCGTTTTCTTATAAATGCTGTTAGTACTCCAAGCCCTGAAAACTAGCTAAAAACATGCTTTTGTGCTATTTATTTATTTTACTCTACTGTTAGTTATTTAATTCAACATGCACCTCAAATGCTCATTGACAAGTTTTTTTTTAACCTCTACATGCCCACCATACAAATAATATAACATACATTGTCTAAGAAACTTGAATCTAATTATTTACATATCTACAGGGTGTATCAGATAGCCCCTAACAATAATCAACTGGGGTAGGTATATAACCATGGCTACAGAAGCTAAAAAAAATATTTAAAAAAAAATTGGAGATTTTTTTTTATATTTTCTATGGGAATGGTAGTATTAACTGAATTCATTCCTATAGAAAACATAAAAAAAAATTTACTCCAATTTTTTTATATATATTTTTTAGCTTCTATAGCTATGGTTATATACCCCAGTTGATTATTGTTAGGGGCTATCTGATACACCCTGTATAATATCAAATTACCACTCTATACATAGAGTAGAGAGGAAAAAAAACCATTCAACTTCACAGTCAGATCAACTAAACATTTATACAAATAGTTCTGTATGGATATTAAAAATAAAATTAAAAAGATGAAGCATTCAATCTTAATAATAAAATGAGGTCTATTTTATTGCCTTCCAGATTTCATAAGGCTGTTCTTAAGGCGGCTAAGCGAGGCCGATGACACTGTAAACTCATGCACTGTCTGCCAGAACTCATACAATGAGACTTTAGCCGAGTTTCATCCTTGGTACATAAGAAAAGCAGCTACTTTGGCCATGCATGCCCTGCCGTCGAGACATGATTTATTAAAAAAGGTTAGTAAAGTTCACACAATCCAATATGTTTTAATATGTTTTAGACAGCTGGGGAAATTACGGGCACAAGAGGCATTTCATCGAAGTCCTCTAGGTTGGCAACGCATTTGCAATCCCTCCGGGGTTGCGGGTGTCTAGGGGCAGTGGTGATCGCTTACCATCAGGTGACCCACTTGCTCGTTTGCCTTCCTATTCACATTAAAAAATATATATATTATATACCACTTAAATATTGGAAATGAACACATCAAATAGGGGGTATATGTATATTTATGGACAAATCATCTACTCCCCCCTCCCACTCCTTTGGTGATCCTTCGTGAAATTCTTCTCCCCCCTTCCCCCGCACTACCCACCTGTAATACAGCAAGTAATGTTTCATTAGAATTTGAATTAGAATAGAATAGAAATTAGAATTTTTTTAAAACTTCCTGTATTTCATTCATTTGGTATTTATACATTGTAAAGCAAGTTTGAGTCTCTGCATTTGTAATTAATGGGCAGGGACATATCAATCAAAGACTAACTTAAATGATCAATCATTTATCTCAATACAGTCACATTGATATAGCCCTGAAAAGGATTTCATACAAAATAAAATTAATGTTATAGAAAATTAATGTTTTATATTTGCCAGGAGGTATTGTTTGTAACATTCTTTCACATTTTTAAGATTGATGTTGCATTTATTTCATGCATTTCTTACGTATTTTTGAATATTTTAATCATTACATGAATTGAGGCCCGAGCTTGTGCATAACTTAATTAATTAAATTAAAAATCCTAATTACCAGAATTCACTGATATTATTAGAAAAAAAAATGATTAAGTACGTCATACCTAGCTAAGAACTTGACCTTCATCAAATTTGTTATTATAAAATCTTTGTCTGATATGAACAATGAATTGGCATATACCCAATACTTAAACAGTAATACCTTTTTGAAACTCATAGAGAAATTAACCAATAGTGACAATATGAGTTTTTCCGTTATCTTTTATACTGGCACTCCACTTGGCGTATTTATCCAAATATTTGCGCGAGTGAAAGGGAAGCACTATATTGTTTCTGGCGTATGCGACGAAGATACCAATAGCGCAACGCGAACACGCAACGCCAAGTGGAGTCCCAGTATAAGAGACTCCATAGACGGACTGCTTTATGCAGTCAGTGCTTTAAGTGCTTCAAGTAGCTTCGAGTGAAAAAGGAAAAATGTTGTGTGCTATCAAATTAATTTTACTTCTTGATTTTTTATAAGTATTTAGGGTGCGACCAAACCGCCGCGTATACGCAGTGACGTGTCGTATGCGTCACGTTTTCTCACCGTTTCTTCATACATTTTGTTGCGATTCCGTAACGTCACCGTTTTTTAAGCGGCGGTGTGGTCGCACCCTTATTTTTACGGTTTTACCAGTTTGAAATTAAACTTCTAAGCAATACTGAAAACTAGGACAGAGAAAAATCTGAAAGTACCTACCTAAAGCTAAAGGTACCCTCAGTAATACACCGACCGCTTAACTGAGTCCTCGCCCGCGCGGTACAGGGGCGCGGGGTAGGACGACAAAGGGAACCGAGAGCGGTGCGGGCGGGAAGTGCTCCTGCCGTTCACACCTCTCTTGGTCCCCTTTGTCTCCATTATTACCATTATTATTAATTGTTTCCACTCCATTGATTCATTGTTCTATGTTGAAAACCACGCAATACTGATAACGAGTTATTGTTTTTCGATAAGGAATTGCCAGTGAATTAAGTTGTAATCGTATGAGATAGTGAAAGATAAAAATACGTAATATTAGACCGAATGCAGGCAGAAAAAATGAAATCTTATTTTTCTTGCCCACTTTTTTGCTACCGCTCTGTCTCACGGGAACTTTGTATCCTTCTGCTGATGAATTCTAGAGTTGGTTTAGTAGTTACAGAGACACTTACACCATAACATTCAAACAAACAGTGTTTACCTTTTTCTTACATTTATCATTTATTGGTAGAAATGTAGGTTAATAAGTTTATGTCAAAAAAAATATTTTCTAATACAAGATTTATTCCTGACTGTACTTTTTGCTGGCTGTACTTGGATCGTCATCCATCTTTCATATGTGTACCAAATTTTAAGTCACTCGCACCAACCGTTGAAGAGTGCCCTCCTGCGGAGACGATCCTGGGTAGGTCACTCCTCTACCAGACTATTGTAATGTCATGTGACTTACACAAGTCTGCAAATTTTTTATTTATTTCTGTAAGTATATAGAAATGTAAAAATTATGACTCTATTCTTCTCCGTTCTAGATCTTCGGATCAGATGACAGCTTGACAGCCGCCCTGACAGTCCTGCCACAGACCCTATCGTCCTGCGACGAGGTCTACCTTCGTGTGAACCAGCTGTACACTGAATTTGACTTCCACGGCCTGCCCTGAAGTGTTGCCAGGTAGAAAAATATCTCAAAACATTGCCACAACGTGATAATTAAAAAATAAGTATTTTTATTGTAAATCATCGGCTTTGTCCTCGCTTAGTCACAAGGAAGACGTATTCTTAGATTAACAATAGATAAACAAACGGTTTGAATACAAAATCAGAGGTACTTAAATACTGTCCGTGTGAAAGTAATAACGAGAACGTCAAAAAACGAATCTATTCTTTTCTTAAACGGATGTCCATGGATGGCGGTGATTGCTTTTCATGAGGCGATCCACATGCTCGTTTTTCCCCTGTCACATAAAAAACAAGTCTAAATACCGACGCAATAGGCCCACAAATACTATAGCTTAAAATCACAACCTAATAACAAATAAAATTTAGTAAAAGAGTCACAAAGTTCCAAAATCGAATCTCACTATTACGATCTTTTGTCACGGAACAATATTCGTGTCAACTGATAAGTACTATTCAAAATAAGACCCCACGAGTGTCCGCAATTGGGGCGTTATTATCCGAGACAAATTTAAGCGACAACCATCTACGTGATTGTTATACTAAAATTGTATTGCAGTACTGGTAACTTACCACAAGGTCTTATTGTTTAATTTACCATCTCTTTCTATCATATTTTTTACCATTTGACAGAAAGAAATGGCAAACAGTTACTCTGATCAAAGATATACGATACCCAAATTGCCACGTACGGCAATACGGTAATGGCTCCTCGCGGTGCCATATTTTTTCTGGTCTCAACATCCATCGTCCGTGTACCTTCGGCTTTTATGCGTGAGTTATCCGGTTTGTTGTAAAAAAAAAATCTGGTCTGTTTAAGGCATTATATCCGCTTAAAACACAGTTTTTTTTTAAATTAAATAGTACTTTTCTCTGCTGTTTGAGATTAATTAGTCTAAAAAAGTTAATTTTGGAATATGCCTTTATTCGAAAAATGTTATGGTATCTTTACCATGTTAATTCACGGCATAACCCAACTGTATAGAATTTATAGTAAATATAGTATGGCGGTACATTTCTTTCCTTGTGCGATTGGAACATTATTATGAGAAATTGGAGTTAGACCAAACGAGCGAAATGCTCATTCTATCCCCACTCTACCAAATTTATTGTGTCGAGCAAAAATAACGAGTCGCTTTTCATACAAATATGTACGGAGAGTGTCCCGTTATTTTTGCTGTACACAATAAATTTGATAGAATGAGCATTCGCTCGTTTGGTCTAACTTCACCTTTGCAAGAATCCGGGGCCTTTGTCAAGGTCCCTTTTATCGTGATTTATTAACAGGGGCCTTACCATGACGCCCTAATTCCGACTCAGTTCAAGTTTTAGCTGTCACTTTTAGTATGAATCTGACAGCGAGCGAACCTAAACTGACCATGACGTCCTAATTCCGACTCAGTTCAAGTTTTAGCTGTCACTTTTAGTATGAATCTGACGGCGAGCGAACCTAAACTGACCATGACGTCCTAATTCCGACTCAGTTTAGGTTTTAGCTGTCACTATTAGCATGAATCTGACAGCGAGCGAACCTAAACTGACCATGACGTCCTAATTCCGACGCAGTTCAAGTTTTAGCTGTCACTTTTAGTATGAATCTGACAGCGAGCGAACTTAAACTGACCATGACGTCCTAATTCCGACTCAGTTCAGGTTTTAGCTGTCACTTTTAGTATGAATCTGACAGCGAGCGAACCTAAACTGATCATGACGTCCTAATTCCGACTCAGTTCAAGTTTTAGCTGTCACTTTTAGTACCTATGAATCTGACAGCGAACGAGGCCCCAGGTCCATATTGTCTAATGAAATACGTAACATTATCTCAAGCTCGTTTGTTTAAGTTTATCCGATAATCGATATAGTATTTTATTTTACGGTGTTTTATAAATATTATGCATAGATTAATTTTAATGGAATTGTAAAATATGATCACAGTATGAAAAATACTTAAGTGAGCGATAGATAAAATAATAAAAGTCATGAGAACGCATATATGCGTTGGTCACAGTGAATGTGTTTATGTTAAGCTAACTAAACCGCGTGCTGAAATATTCTACAATTCTAATACTACCGACTTATGCTTTCGAAATCATGTACCTAATCGACTCGAAGCTTTTTCAGCTTCACTATATCAGGTTTTTATTATCACCATTTTCGAATGTTTTTTCGCAGGTACCTATAATATTGAAATATTTAGTAAATTTTACACAGTATATTTACCAGCCAGTGCAATGATCAGTATTTTATTACGTCTTACTCTTATTCATTATCAAGCGAGTCAGTCAAACTGATATCATTTTTTTGTTTCATTTATAAAAAAAATAATAAATAGTACATTATTCCTAAACTGGTTTTGTAAGTATACATATATAAATGTATATTAGTAGGCTATATGTATATTTTGTATTATATTTGTAATATTTTTGTAATATCATATCAATGGTAATTGATAAATGTGAATGCAGCTTTTTCTTGTATAATATGTAAAAAAGGGGAGGCCTTCGCCCAGCAGTGGGACACTCAATTAGGCTTATATAATAAAATAATAATATATTGAGTTTCCTTGAATCCCCTGGTTTTTCAGAAAGTAAACCTTTTCATGGCACTATTCAACTTCTTTCTTCCAGATTTTTTGTGTCCCACTGTTAACTTTTTGTTATAATACTTCAAGTGTCAGATTTTGATGATATCGTCTCTTTTTGTATTGAAGGAATGAACAGAGCAATATCTGACACTTAATTTATCAAGAACTTAACATAGACTGGTGAAACAGGCCCTTGGTTTTGGACTGTGATCTCGTAGTGTAGGTAGTCCCACTTTATTTAATTAAAAGCCAACCAATCCAAATTTAAAATTTAGTCCTCTGTAAAAAAATCTCTAAAGCCTGACATTCCACTACATTCTTAGTCTAAACTAGGTTAAAATTTTGCCTGATCACCAACATCTGACAAAGAAATGGTACGAAAGTGCAACACTTTAAGATGTCAGTTTCAGTACGGCTACCACGAGACAGATTACCCGTCTTTTTCTTACTGCTCGTTCTAGAAAGAGACGGGTAGTCTCGGGTCTCGCTCGCACTCGTGCTAAACGTGCTGGTAGCTAGAAAGGTGACGCTATAGAATTTGTACGTGTTGCCTACCCATGGCCTATACTAGACTATAGACAGATCGCTTAAATGTCTCCTCGCCCGCGCGGCACAGGGGCTCGGGGTAGGTCGACAAAGGGGACCGAGAGAGGTGCGGGCGGGTAGTGCGCCTGCCGCCCGCACCTCTCTCGGTCCCCTGTGTCGTCCTACCCCGCGCCCCTGCATCGCGCGGGCGAGGAGACATTTAAGCGATCTGTCTATATGAGGTTACTTGTTCATTTTCCTTCCTGATTGTATAAAAAAAGTTCCTCCACCTTTTTGCCATGAACTCCAAAATGTTGCGTTAAATACTATTACGCCGCACCGGGTCGTAAGTAGCAGTTTACCGCCCGCTACGCGAGCGGAAATGTCCACTTCCTGACCAGGGAAAGACGTAAAATTGTTTGCACACCTCGAGCGGTGATAAAGAACGCCTCAGGTCGCATGTTTATCGCCCTCGCCTTTGGCTCGTGCGACAAGTTTAGAATAGAATAAATTTTATTGTATAACTGTGTAAAATACAAAGTTGGAACTTAATAATTAGTACATGTTTCAACACTTACCCTTTTCTGCGATCTGAGACGTTATTTATTTCTCCACTCGGGATGTGATGTACTATTTTAATATTTTAAGAGAGTTTGCATAATAAACAGTTTTGTAGGACACCTCTTGTGGATTAATTAATGGCAGAGGTTTATAGCTCAATTTGTAACTATTGCTCACGTTGTATGTGAACAGTAGATTTTGTACGACTAGAATCACGAAGGCTCATGCTTCGAGTTCTGGGGGCGACACCGAAATTCGATTTTCGAAAGTTCGTATCATACCGTCCCTCTCGCTCTCAAATTAATGACCATTAGTGTGAGCGGAACGGCACGAAATGAACTTAGAAAATCGAATTTCTGACGTAAAGCCTGCTTGTGTTAGAACTCCTGTTACTGCTTGCTGTTCAGTTTGTAAACATTTAGCTTAAATTAAGATAAACTGTTATTTTATGAAATTATGATACCTGGGCGAATATTCAGCGTTTTTTCAGCATATACCATTAAAAGAGATGATGCTGAGACTTAACTTTTTATGACAACGAAACACAGTATCGATGCTGCATTTAGCTTATACAAAGTTGTTTCGGCTTGTCCTTCTGTTAGGATAATAATTGTCGGACGAGAATGACGCTTGAACCGAGCGGTCGAAACGCTTGAATATTGGCCCACCTACTTGGGTGGATCTACTATTTCTGGTCGTTGCTAAGGTTACGGTCTCCTGTGTCACTCTTTTAACCGTAGGTTTACAGGATAAAAATTTGCCAAACATGTTTTTCTTTGGTAGCCTATTCCTTAATTGGCCATCTTCTCGGCATATTGGGTACTACTTGATTTTTTTACGGTTTTACCTGTTACAAATTAAATTTCTAAGCGACACTGAAAATTAGAACACGACACTGAAAAACTTTTTGACCTGTTGGTGTAGCGGTATAGCACGCGTCACGGAATGATGAGGATCCGGGTTCGATTCCCGGCCATTGCTTTACTTCTCGGATTTTTCTGTGTTCTAATTTTCATAGTCGTTTAGAAATTTAAGAAATAGTTGATCCACTAACTTACCTAGTTTTAAGAGCTAATTGGCTATGAGTGTGTAATTGGATGCATTAAAGCGTGCTACGTAAACTTATACATATAAAATAAACCAAAGTGTAAAGCTTGATTCGCATTTATTAAGTAGCTGATAAACCTATAGTCCGATTGTATGTCACCTTGTATGGGAGTATTTGATTTATATGACAATAAGTAACACGCCGCTTATATAATTAAATAAAAGTACAGTTCACACGAACGGTCACTCAAATGGGTAAGGACCAAAAAGTGACCACCTTAACGCAATCAAATAAAATTATTATGAAAATTGTGACACAAAAATTGACCATAATGATTTTATGAGTAATTTTCGTATCACACGGGAAAATTCCAGCCAGACGTTTTGTATGGTTAACTGGCTAACAGTGGTCAAACTTTGGTCCTTGCCCAAATATGTGGTCTGCCATAGGGTACGGTTGAAAATCGACTTTAGTGACATATTCATTTGAATTTAAGTTGGGAGAAAAATTGGACCACTTTTGCTATACCTAATGAGTTTTAAAAATATCTTTTCTGTTTTTTGTTAGACTGTACTTAGATTATAATTGTATCAAAATTAATTAAGAACACGGTTAAGACGATTTTACAATTGCACATTCCAAAGGCAATGATAATAAACGCTTAGCTTATTTCTATGTGGAAAGGTTTGAAGCAAAACAAAAACATGAAACATATCTTCAGTAATATAATTGAAATAAATGGTGGGTACGAAAGCTTATGCCACCGTCGGTGAAATATTGTAAAAAAAATATTGTCGTTTTGATCATATTTTTTTGGACAATCCATTTGCAATATAGAAATACAAGTTAGTGAAATGGAGGCTCGATCGTTAAAGGTAGGTCTTCGGCGCGATAACAGACCCCAAAAGTACACAAAAATGTATCATGAACATGTTAAATTAAGCAAAAATGTTTGTTGCTATTTTTATAAAACTACATACCACAACTTTATATCGCTTATATTCGATGTTTGTGAGGCGCTAAGATTTCGTAATTTTCGTATTATAATACATTATTTGCGAAATTAAGTAGTTTCATTTGACCCTAAATATTTTTTTAACCCCATACATTCTGCCATGAGAAGAAAACGAATGACATACATACATACATATCGTCACGCCTCTTTCCCACAGGGGTAGGCAACGAATGACATGACATAACTTAAGCCCAGTCTAGACTTACTTGAAAAAATTTGCAAGTCGCATTACAAAACGGCGCAGGGTCGACGCCTTCTAATTATTAGTCGCCGTGTGAACCTAGCCTTAGGTATTGCGGGTGTCCACGGGTGGCGGTGACTACTTACCACCAGGTAACCCACTTACTCGTTTGAAGCTCTATTCTATTACTATATGTCAACAAAAAATGTTCCAATAAAACGACATTTTTACTGAAAGTCTATATTTATTCGTTGCCTATAAATAATACCAGATAACTATTGGATAATACCTAATAAACAATAAAATATTATATACATAGAAAAACAACACAATAAACATTATTGCACGTTACACTGGCCACTTGCTGGATAAAAATAAACCTAGATTTATTCAAATCAGGGAGATTATCAGTCGAATTCATTAATAACTACGCATTGCATTTGAAACTGCCACTTGTTAGACTTTAGCGCTTAGAGAGTTGGTAAAACAGGACATTTTGACACCAAACTTGAGTTTAACACTAAATCGACATTATTTTTGTCCAGCATGTTGCCATTACTGTTTAATCGCAGCTCCGTCACATTAATTTTAATACTTATTCAATCTGCTGTTAAAAGATCTAACATTATCATTTACAGGCATTTTATCTTATTTTTTATCTAGCCGTTATCTATTCTTTGATCACTTAATTTGACAATCGGTTAGCTTAGTAAAGAACACATATTTCAGGGACGGCGAACCTTGTTTGATAATTTATTATTAATAATTTTACTATGACATTCAATTGAAGAACCTTGACTTATACCATTTTCATTCTTACCTGTCCTATTTGGTGAACAAAATTCTAACCTCCAAACGTCTCATTTTTGTTATTTTTAACTATTTCATCGTAAATAAAGGAACTGGAGATAAAATATCAGAAAAATTATGTACAAAATATTACCTCAGGTTTATTTGATAACATAATACACCTTATTCTTTTCAAAAATTTGCATATTGAGGTTAGAATTTTGTTTACCAAATAGGACAGGCAATAATGAAAATGGTATAGCCATCAATAGATCAAATTAGGTATAGACCAAAATAAAACTAGCATCAAGTACATAGTGAACTATTGCAGTCCTCAGTTGGCTCGTGCCATTGGTTCGCTATCCCTGCATCAGGGGTACATACAAGTATGAATATAGAAAATAATTTTATTTTTAACGTTTCACTTATTCTTCTCGCAAACTGACTACATTTATTATTTATTTATTCAAAACAATGCGAAATAAGTTAATTTTATGGTTAAGATCAGAGTCCCGATTTTATTTTTATTTTGTTGATTGACAATAGAAAGTTCATAATCTTACATTACATAGACGTTACTTTTACCGTTTGGCATTCGCGATTTTCGGTTGCAAATTTTAAAATACAGATAAATCATGCGTTGTATTTTATAAAGTACATAATAATAATAATATAATACAATAAAAAATACAACCATAAAATATGGATTAGTGCAAACAGTGAACATGAACACAAATAGCGAAACTTGTCATTTACATATTTATCTGCGAAAATACTACTCGGAACTAGTAAAATTTCTATTGAATTTGTAATAAGAAAATAGTAAATGACAGCTCTATTTTTTTTTGTAACGAGCGGATATTTAGCATCAATGCACTGATTTTTACTTTTGGATTGTCTGCTGGGCCAGTAGAACTTCGGACTACATGACAGTGTAGGTACAATTGAATCTTGACATTTTATTACTATGAATTATATATTATTATTATTAAATTATTAATGTAATGGTTGACATGCGGATTTTACCTATTTCATTTTACACTTTTTATTGTATCTTAATATATTTATTTAACAAAACTCCTAAAATACAACTTAAATATAAATAACAAGATAAACTAATTATTATAAATTGAATTAACTAAGATGAAGTAATTTATACAAAACCTTATTAACCGTATTTGAGTTTTAATTAACTTATTAATATATTTAGAAAAAAACGATAGAGATTATTTTAATGGACAGACGTCGGCATCTTACCCGAATATTAGTAGTTAAAGTACAAGGAACATTATCTTGGGTTCTACGATTACAGGAAAAAGCAACAAATTTAAATTAAATGGGAATTTCGCTACATAATTTATATTATAATTATAATAATATCCACATATCTCACTAAAGCTCTGGTGAAAAAGGGATTAAATAAAAACATGACGGGATGCAATCGTTTCACCAAATATTTTGACAAATGTATCCCACAAACAAATCATTTGACAAATAAATTTGAATGAACTTCTCTCAAACTATTCTTTGGAAGTCTCAGGTAGGTTATTAGTGCTTGGAATAACGGAAAACATAGTTCACATCCGGATACCAGCACCAACTTTTTATATGTTACTAGGCATATCATCTGAACCCCAAAACTGCCGGGAGACAGTTTTTGAGGTGTCTGGGTCACCAGTTATGACGTCATCAAATTGACCGCCGCCGCGTTGTGAAAAATTCAAATTACACCCAACATATGCAACGCACGTGTACATGTGGGGTATCACGTGAAAGCTAATTAAATAGACTATATTTGCGCCCAGAACTGTAATTGCATTAATGTTACCGTTTAAGAGCTATTAATAGAAAAATGATAATCTTGGAAAAATATTACGGACTTTTATTTCTTGCACCAGAACTAGACTCCAGACTAAAATAATGTAGTACAATAATGAAAACAGATTATTAAGCTTTATATTACAATTCAAAGTTTGAAAATCGGATATGAAATGTCGAAGTTATGGTCAAAAACTTGACGACGCTGCAGTGTCTAAAATTACGAAAAAAATTTTTTTTTCCGGAAACCAGCACCAATTTTTTATATGTTACTAGGCATATCATCTGGACTCCGAAACTACCGGGAGACAGTTTCTGAGGTATCAGGGTCACCAGTTATGACGTCATCAAATTGGCCGCCAACGCGTTTTGAAAAATTCAAATTACACCCAACGTATGCAACGCACGTATACATGTGGGGTATCGCGTGAAAGGATATTAAATTTGCTGCATTGTTTTCTTTAACTGTAACTGCGTAAATATGAAAACAACAAAAATAAAGAATAAATAAGACAAATTACAAAAAAAATATTGCATATTTATTTTTATAGCCAGAGAACCATTTGTATTGGAGAGAAAAATATAGAGTACAAATAATTCTACGTTATTCTTTTATGGTATAAAATTAAAATCATCACAATCAGGTAAAAAAAGACATAGCTATACCGGTTTAAAATAAAGCGCGGCGGATGCCATATATTCAAACGACGTCGCCGGCGCGTTTTAAAAGATTTAAATTAGACAAATTTCGCAGTGTATATGCACGTATGGGGCATGAAATGAAAAGATATTAAAATTTGCTGCATTGTATTCATTGATTATAACTGCGTAAATATGTAAACAACAAAAATATTAGAACAAATAGACAAATTAAAGAAAAAAATGCATGTTTATTTTTATAGCCAGAGAACCATTTAAGTTGGAGAAAAAAAATATATGGTTCAAATAATTCTACGCTATTCCTCTGTAGTATAAAATTTTAATCATCACAATCGGGTATAAAAAGACATAGCTATGCTGGTTTAAAGATAATTCGGCGGCCGCCACAAACGACGTGACATGTCGCGTTATGCGCATAATGTATATGCCCATGCCAACTGGTGTTTCAAGGTATTTTTGATGAATTCAATTATTATGTAGCCTCATAAAGGGTAATTTTAAATTATATTTTTTTTTTATTCTAAATGTAAATATAAATAAATATTATACTTACGCACTTTGGATTTATATACCTATACCTCCTTCTTCCAACAATTAGTATACTTACTACTATTACTACTACTACTATTTAGGTAATTAATATGATAAATATAATAAAATAACCAATGGTAACGTCTCGGTGCAGAAAATTAATAACTTACCTATTACATTACAATTGACAACATTTCATATTTCTGAGCCTATAGTTTTAATGGTTCTCTGTATTTTGTTTGAAAAGATGAACATGCTGGAAGTTTAATTTTTTTGCTAGGGTTTGTATTTAATTTATAATTAATTTATTAATTTTTGCTTATTCTAAAAGGGCGTAACTCCGAAACTATCACAGAATAGACACTTATCCTTTTGTCTTTTCTGTATAGAAAAAAAACCGACGTCAATTTCAAATTGACAATGTCAGGCCTTATTCTCCGATATTCGATTTTCGATATTCGCTTCGTGCTGTTCCGCTCATACTAATATAGTCATTAACTTGAGAGTGAGAGAGAAGGTATGCAACGAACTTCAAAAATAGAATTACAGAGTTGCCCCCCTTGTACTTTGAAGTTGTCAAATACAAAATTATGGTCGCTTACTTTTTCTCGTGAAAAAGGCAAAGGCATTTCACCCATCCTGTGGTAGTTTTGGTAAAATTAGGACATATTTTTAATTAATTTTTATTTTTTATAATAAGCGATATTAAAATTATATAAACATATTGCAGTGATCAGGAGGCAAAATGCTTTCGAACCATATATACATTTTCAGGTGTTATAAAAATGAAATGTTGTCAATTCATCGTCAGTCATTGTTACTAGGCACATAAATACACCACCACCGAATCATTCACGCGTCAATTTTGGAGCAGACTAAAATTCGAAGTGAAAATATGTAGGTATCTACAGTTTTCAGCGATGGCGGCAATTTCGCGCTTTATGTTTTTTCCCTTAACTTCGACATTTCATATCCGATTTTCAAACTTTGAATTGTAATGTAAAGCTTAATAGATTTTTTTTTCATTATTGTAGTACATTATTTTAGTCTGGAGTCTTTAGTTTTGGTGCAAGAAATAAAAGTCCGTAATATTTTTCCAAGATTATCATTTTTATTTTAATAGCTCTTAAACGTCAACATTAATGCAATTGCAGTTCAAAGCGCAAAGATAGTATATTTAACTAGCTTTCATTTGATACCCCTCATGTATGCGTGCGTTGTATAAGTTGGGTGTAATTTTAATTTTTCAAAACGCGGCGGCGGTCAATTTGATGACGTCATATCTGGTGACCCTGACACCTCAGAAACTGTCTCCCGGCAATTTTGTGGTCCAGATGATATGCCTAGTAACATATAAAAATTTGGTGCTGGTATCCGGAAGTGAAATGTTCCTACCCTTTTCGGACGTAAGGCCAGGCGCTATATTGTGCAGAGAAATCGACAAACGGAAAATGCTTTGTTTTTGACAGAATGTGTCGTCAGCAAGCAAAAAATTTTAATAAATTAAGTATGTTTTTGGGTTTATGTCGATCTTATAAAACCCTTTGCACTTTTTCATACTTACCCTATTTTTTAGGATTCCGTACCCAAAGGGTAAAAACGGGACCCTATTACTAAGACTTTGCTGTCCGTCCGTCCGTCCGTCTGTCACCAGGCTGTATCTCAAGAACCGTAATACAGACTAGACAGACAACTAGACAGTTGAAATTTTCACAGATTATGTATTTCTGTTGCCACTATAACAACAAATACTAAAAACAAAATAATAATAATAGTTAAGGGGGGCTCCATACAACAGAGTATTTCTGGTACGGAACCCTTCGTGCGCGATTCCGACTCGCACTTGGCCGGTTTTCACTTAACCCCTTTTTCCAAAAGCACTAGAAATTAAGCTTACATTAAATCACAATTATTCATAGCTAAACACTGCTGACTGTACGAATGTACACTCACCAGCATTTCTACAAAAACTTATACGCTAAATTTATTAATTATAACTTTTAATTAATCACAATATATTATTAGCTATCGGTTTCATTAAATAAAGAATGGATAACACTACACAGGATACCAGCAAGTGAGGCGTTATTTGCCTAGACGACTTTTAAGCATCAGCTTATCTTTATTAATATTTAGTGTAAGATCATACTTATAAAAAAGTAACGCTGCTAAGCCAGTGCAATATTTTTGGTTCAACAATAAGTAAATTGTCAAAGATAAAAACAGGTAGGTATTTAATACGATAAGGTTTAGAGGTGGTCGATTGATCGCATAGTCAACCAAGACATTCCTTTATCACGCGAAGGTTTAATGTCCTTTGTGAGATTTAAAACATTAAAGTCTGTTTCTACTTACAAGTAATTTTTTTCTGATATAGGAACTGTTATAAAAAAATGGTAAAACAATTTCTTGTTCGATTATACAGTCCAAAACTTAATTCCTAAGCTAACACGGAACCAAGTCATAGTCTTTCAAAATTTACTACTTTTGATGATTCGATTGCAACATCTAGTTCAAGTTGAGCAATTTATTAAAAAATCCACTAAAAGATACTTTACAAAATATTTTTGCTTCACTCCTAAAGATATTGCGATAAACGATTGAAGACTTATCACTATCGTATAATTTAAATCGCTTCATGGTTTGAAAAAAAAATTGCTGTCAAAGAATGGAACGTTGTGCATGTATTGTACAAATAATTGACAACCTTTTTTTCAATATACATCCATCGAAGTTTTCTTTTCAGCGTACCTATATTAGGTTTTTTTAATAGCGGTCGACAAATGTTTCTATACATCGATCGAAGTTCAAATTTTGAATCAAAAATTTAAATAATACGTGGGGTGTTTACTTTTAGTGATGTGGGTTCGGTCAGGCCTGCGGGGGTTCGTCCAGGGGGTTGGCGCGCGGCAGCTCGTGGCGGGCGGCGGGGGGCTCGCGGGGGGCGGGGGGCGCGGGGGACGCGCGGGAGCCGCCGCCCCCGCCCGCGCCGCGGGACGACGAGGACGACTCCGCAGACTCCGACGACGACGACGAAGACTCTCTGAAATATTTACACGGTTTTACGGACCGACCAGAAAGTATAGGAAACATCATCCGGCTCATCATCGGCCTTTTTTTTACGTGTAATTGAAATGGGCATTCAGCTATATATATATATATATATAGTATAATATTGATTACAAGTAACAATACGGGACGTTATACTTAAATACGGTGCCAGTCCCGTATATACGGGACGTATGGCAACCCTAATAATAATAATAAATGCATTTATTTCGAACAACAGAGATTCATTTTGTTGTGTTAATACAAGTGTTCATTATAGCGCCCACAAATAAAATATTCTAGTTTTAAGTTTTGGCTTGATATGTTTATATTTTATGTATCTAATATTGATTGTGTGTTGGCAATACAAAATAAACATTTTATCTATTTATCTATGTAATATGTCCCAATGCTGAGCACATACTATATGTATAAATCAAACTATAGGTAGTGAGCTGAATGAGATATCTCAAGCGGTTAAAAGCGGCTTACTTGTGAAAGCCGTTCGTCTGACAAGTGTTGTAGGCCCCGCAGTGCTGGCACTTGAGACCCACCACGTGGAACTTTACTGTTGACAACTGCAATAAAAACAACATAAGATTTAAAAAAACACGAAAGTTCATTCACTCATTCGCTTATTCACTCCGTAACTAAGTGAGTGTGTAACCGATCTTAATGAAACTTCGCAAGCACATTTCTTTGACCCTGAAAAGGAAACAAGCTAATGAGTTACTGAGTACTTTTTATCCCTTTCTGCCAATCACTGAAGTTGTTCCAGCGGGAAAGTGAAAACAATAATTGGGATTGTTCATTTTTTTACAACATACCCTGATTTGAAAACCATTTCGAAGTATGGGGCTTGCGAACTGTTTTATCTTACTGGCGTTCAAAAATACTCAAGGATTACGGATATTTTGCAACAAAATTATTTGACCTTTATTCGACCTTACCGAGCGGCTGTTGGTAGTTCCAAAAAATAAATCGGCAAATATCTAGTTTGTCTATTAAATTTATATGTCAACTAGTTATCAGTGTCACCCAATGTCAGTAAAGAAAATATTCTTTTGTTGAAAACTTAAAATTGTCCGTCGATTTAAAACGAAATAATGGAAATTACAGAAAATGCTTCGTTCCAGCCTGAAATAATGACTCTAAAAACAGCTCAAAAACAATAGTTCGCACGGATCCGAGAAGATTTAAGAGAAAAGTGGTGTCGCGAAGTAAATGTTGAATACTTCAAAGTTTATAATAATATTGTTGCGAGGATCATTTCGATGTAAGTAGGTACCAAAACACAATGCCGCATACTTCCACATTCATAAATTTTCAACTCATTATAACCATGATCAGGATTTAACGCAACATACAATAATCTTGTAGGAAAACCAAAGGTAAACAGTATATTTGACATTGAGATGACAGTCACAACAGTTATGACAGCTATTTTTTTTTTAATTTCCAAAGGATTGTGGGAAAATTGCCTATTTCAGCCGGCCGTATATAATTTACGAAAAGTCGTATCTGATTTTTTTAATCAATTATATTAATTAAATTAAGCCATGAAATGACAAAATATTGAAATTAGTTTCTTAAAGTGCTCCATATTTTCTAAATAAAATATAAAAAGGGGGGTTTAAAAAAAAATGAACAATCCCAATTATCATCATCAAATACAATATAATTTATCTTTTATGTAAACTTTGATTTTTTCTGCTTCCTGACAGGCTTGCATGCTTGTAGGTCAGCTTGCTTCTTTCAAATTATGATTAAAGCGAGCCGAGCCGCAGGTAAAAGCTAGTCTAAAATAAAAGGGTATTTATTATTTAGAGGTATGTCAGGATCGTAGCAAGTGGAACAAAGTAGTTACTACCCCTGCGGGAAAGAGGCGTGACGGTATGTATGTTTGTATGTATTACCTTATGACAGTCCTTGCACAGTATGGTAGCCTTGTAGTCAGCGTATTCGGGAGGCATCGGCGTGGCCGCCACTTCAGAGTCCAAATAGCTCCATAACTACAAATTAAAACAGTAAAGTCAATTCGAATAATGATAACATATGAATTGATATCAATATCTATAAGGGTGCGACCACACCGCCGCTTAAAAAACGGTGACGTTACGGAATCGCAACAAAATGTATGAAGAAACGGTGAGAAAACGTGACGCATACGTCACGTCACTGCGTATACGCGGCGGTTTGGTCGCACCCTAAACCCATCACTATTTTGATTCCCCTTTCCACCTATACGCCCACTGTCATGCTAAACTTGGCCTTTAGGTCTTGCTGCTTCGGGCTCTGTCTACCCCGTAAGGGATAAAGACGTGATTTATGTATGTATTTATGTATAACTATAAAGACAGCAGTTGACTCCAAGGTCTTAAAATTATTTAGGAATGCTTCATTACGAGGTTGGATGAGTTTGTTCGTTGTTCTTCAAAATGTAAAGTGTCAAAGGACTCAGGGTGCGACCACACCGCCGCTTAAAAAACGGTGACGATATGGAATCGCAACAAAATGTATGAAGAAACGGTGAGAAAACGTGACGCTTACGACACGTCACCATACGCGGCGTATACTTACTTACTTACTAATTATGAATCTTGAATTAAAATGAAAAATCTTTACAAGAGTATTCAACCGTAAACCCAACCTCCTACTGAAATATTCCAATACAATTTTAATAAACCTTGCCTTATTTTTAGTGTATTCGGGTAATTCCGAAAATCGGATAATTCCAAATATCGTATAATTCCGATAATCATTAAAATCAGTCATATTCCGTTATCTAACTAATATTACAAATGCGAAAGTATGGATGGATGTTTGTTTGTTACTCAATCACGCCAGAACGGCCCAACGAATCTGGACGAAATTCGGCACATGGATAGAGAAAACTCTGGAATAGCACATAGGCTATTTTTATCCCAGAAAATTGCATAATTCCCGCGGGATAGCGATAAACATGTCAAAGGTCGTAGCTGCGTAGAGTAGCAACGAAAATAATTTTTGCAGAACCAAACCGCCGCGTTTACGCAGTGACGCGTCGCAGGCGTCACGTTTTCTCACCGTTTCTTCATACATTTTGTTGCGATTCTGTAACGTCACCGTTTTTTAAGCGGCGGTGTGGTCGCACCTTAATTCTACGAGGTCGAAGTCGCGAGCAGAAGCTAGTAATACAATAACTAACAGAATATGACTGATTTTAATGGTTTTTGGGAATTATACGACTTCCGGAAATCCCCGAATACACTTTAATTTCTTTTTTTATTATGTCGTAAAGGACGCGCAGGACAGAAACCGGTGGAGGCAGATCATCCGTTCAAGATGCAAACCAAAAATTGATGACCACGATCCTCAAACATGAGGGACCGACTGTAGTAGTAGTAGGAGTCCTTGAAAATTCTGCTTGATTTGATTTCCTAGTGGTCCGTGGCTGACAAAGAAACGCTACAATAAATAATTTGGGCGCCTTCACTGGACTGCACATTTCTATCAAGTTGTGCCCCTATGGGTACGGGGCAGTGCTTACATTGGACATGTCGATCATGCTGGTCTGGCACGTGGGGCAGGCGTAGTGCCCCGAGTGCAGCAGCTGCTCGAAGCAGGGCCGGTGCAGCAGGTGCCCGCAGTCCGGGATGTGGCACGGGATGCGGGACGTGTGGATATCCTCCAGGCACACGGGACAGTTCGAACGGGACACGTTCTCCACGCACTGGAACGGTTCAAACGATCACATCACTACATTATACTAAATTGACAATTCCAAATGTCATATGTCAAGCCTTGGTAGCCTAGTGGTTTGATCTGTGGCCTCTCAAACAGAGGGTCGTGGGTTCGAATCTCAGCCCCCAAACCTCTGAGTTTTTCGGTATTTATGTACGATATCTCATTTGAAATTTACCATGAGCTTTTCGGTGAAGGAAAAACATCGTGAGGAAACCTGCACACAACTGCGAAGCAAATCAATGGTATGTGTGAAGTTCCCAATCCGCACTGGGCCCGCGTGGGGCCCAAGCCTTCTCATTCTGAGAGGAGGCCTGTGCCCAGCAGTGGGACGTATACAGGCTGGAGATGATGATAAGTATGTATGTATGTATAACTCTTTATTGTACATAAACACATTACAGGCAATGAGTCAAATAGATGTACAAAGGCTAACTAAAAAAGAAAAAAAAAATAGAAGTATAGTTCTCTCACCCGGTGTCCCACGCGCTGCAGTTGCATGGGCAGACACATGTTGCAGCGCTCGCAGTGGAAGAAGCGGTCGCGGCCGCCGACGCGGCAGATGCCGCAGCCCTCGCAGTGGTACTGCCGCTTGTCCTCGTCGTCGAACAGGTTGCATATCAGACACGTGTACTGTAACAGACGCCGAGTGGAGTTAAGCCGGCTACGCACACACCTGCTGTAGGGGCAATACCGGTCGCACGGCGGTCGGGGCAATTGACAATATTTCAAATTTCTTTATTATTAATAAATCAAAAACCATTTCGAGAGAAACACTTGTAGAACACAAAAAAAATATTTTTGGATTTTTCCATACAGTATTTTTTGGAAAAATGAGCAAAACATGTAAAACGGGAAATGACGTCCAGCGGACGGTCCAATACTGCCATTATAAAAAACCTTGTCTTCCGGGTTTCCCTTTGACATTTACAACTTTCACAACACAACACTACTGACAGCTGACGGTTAATTTATTCGCACACCACTCAGCTTTGTTACCATCGGGAACACTAGATAACTGTTTGCCGGGCAATAATGCTAATGTTTTTCCAAGATTTCATTTAAAATCATATTTTTTGTGAGGTATTTCTGTTTGAGTTTGTCAGCTCGTTTTGACGTTCATCGACATTGACAACTGCATTCACTGTAAAACTATTTAAGCTCAGGTTTTGTCGGTCAATTAATGTAATTATTTCAACGTTTTTTTAAGTGTACGAATCAAAGCAGTGACGTCATTTCGCTAATACTTGACGTTTGTTACTTACGTCCTTTCTGCTTGAGCAACGATTAAAATCGATTTTTCCACGAAAATACAAGATTTTCACAATTATAAAGAAATATGGGTGTCTTAAAATTGTGCTCTCTTTCCAGCCAGACAATAAAAAAGAGCACTTGAAAAATTGAAATATTGTCAATTTCGGCTGTTCTAAAAATTGCCCCTGCTTGCCTATACACATCACAATTAAGGAGGCAATTCTGGCCCTGCTTCCCATATTGCCCCTGCGGCAGGTGTGTGAGTAGCCAGCTTTAGCGTTAAACACCCCATTTATACAAGCCTTCACTAAAGTGGGCAAGGGGGCAAGTAAATCCCCTTGCTGAGCTGCCCGTCTGGCGGCTCGCTCTCTCTGCGGTAAGCTGTAAAAGCCATCAGAGGCTAACAGCAGTAGTCAGTTAGAAAAAAAAAAAAAAAAAAAAGGGGCAAGTAAAGTGAGTTGTTTGCTGTTTCGGTAAAATTTTGCAAGTCATATTTGACCTACTTTTAGTGGTCGGATTGCCTTGAAAGTATGTAGAATGGATGACAATGCAAGTACAGTCAACAAAAAGAAAAGTCAGCAAAAAGCTTGTTTATAAATGAAAATATTATGTAACATATAAGTTTTTGTTTTATTTAGGGCCTGTTTTACCACTGCTTAACTGTCAGTTATCTATGATGACGTCTCTGTCTGTTTCGTAGTCATAAATAGAGACGGAATCATACTGACAGTTAAGGAGTGGTAAAACAGGCCCTTAGTATTTTGACGCTACACTGCGTTCGCCTAAAGCTGGGTACTCATCTGAGAGCTGTTACCGTAACCGTTGCACGTTACAGTATCCAAAAACCCTAGTGTGTACTCACACTCACAAAACTCTTGGCCACTGTTAGGTACGACGAGCGAAGCGAGGTGTTAATGGTCGATTTAGACGAAGACTATTTACAGCCGCCTAAATTACGGCGGCTAAAAAAGGCACCGTCACATCTTCAGACCGTTTACACAATGACTATTTTCAGTTCAGCAGCCTAAATCTCGCCGCCAGTGACCAGCAAACCGTTTACACGGTGCCTTTTGGCGTATTAATCGTTATTTTCCTTTTTTTGTATTGTTTATTTTTAGTTTGTGCTGTTGTTGTCCTATGCGTTAAATCAGTAATTCCCAAAGTGGTCCAAGTGGACCCCCAGGGGTCCACGGAAGACTCGACGGGGGTCTACGTTGGGCTTCACTTTTTTTCGAGATTTAGAAATTGGTGGTAATGTAGCTGCAGGGGGTCCACCGGATCCAGCAAAATTTTGAAAGTGGTCTATGGAACAAAAGAGTTTGGGAACCTCTGCGTTAAATAAATGTATTTTATTTCTTTCCTTTTCAGTACCAGTCACTAGCACGCCGCCACATCCGAAAGAGAGGGCGCCGAAAAATAGACTCTTGTTCTATTAGTGCCAGCGCTGGCATGCCGCGAAAGTATGCTCGGTCCACGTACCTTGCCGAAGCGCACGCCGCAGTTCTCGCACTCGGCCAGCACCTTCTGCCGCGTGTCGCACTCGGTGCAGATGCACTCTGTGCCCGTCTAGCGTCAACAGCAGTGCTGCTCGGTCCACGTACCTTGCCGAAGCGCACGCCGCAGTTTTCGCACTCGGCCTGCACCTTCTGCCGCGTGTCGCACTCGGTGCAGATGAACTCTGTGCCCGTCTAGCGTCAACAGCAGTGCTGCTCGGTCCACGTACCTTGCCGAAGCGCACGCCGCAGTTCTCGCACTCGGCCTGCACCTTCTGCCGCGTGTCGCACTCGGTGCAGATGAACTCTGTGCCTGTCTAGCGTCAACAGCAGTGCTGCTCGGTCCACGTACCTTGCCGAAGCGCACGCCGCAGTTCTCGCACTCGGCCAGCACCTTCTGCCGCGTGTCGCACTCGGTGCAGATGCACTCTGTGCCCGTCTAGCGTCAACAGCAGTGCTGCTCGGTCCACGTACCTTGCCGAAGCGCACGCCGCAGTTTTCGCACTCGGCCTGCACCTTCTGCCGCGTGTCGCACTCGGTGCAGATGAACTCTGTGCCCGTCTAGCGTCAACAGCAGTGCTGCTCGGTCCACGTACCTTGCCGAAGCGCACGCCGCAGTTCTCGCACTCGGCCTGCACCTTCTGCCGCGTGTCGCACTCGGTGCAGATGAGCTCGGTGACCGACTTCCGGTTGAAGTAGTGCTGTTCATTCTCGTCGTGGCAATAGCGGCACATGTACAGCTTGTTGCAGCATGGCGTCTGCGGACATGTTTGATATACATTAGACCAAATAAGAAGTAAGTAAGTAAATGCTTTATTGTACAAATATAAATAATATAATATAATATAGGTCCCAGGTTCGAATCCCGGTAGGGGCATACATTTGTATGATGAATATGAATGTTTGTGCCCGAGTCATGGGTGTTGTATGTATTTATATACATTATATAAGTATGTTTATACGTTGCCAGGTACCCATAGCACAAGCTCTGCTGTCACTGGGTCACTTGGTGTAATTTGTCCCATAATATTTATTTATTTATTTATTTATAAAGAAACAGACACAAATCACAAAAAAAATGCATTAAAAATATATGCACAAAGGCGAACTTATCCCTATAAGGGATCTCTACCAGTTAACCTTTGAATAGATGAGAGGAGTAAGCGAACGCAGAAGAACAAGAAGAGAAGAAGGAGGAGGAGGAGAGATTTGACGCAGTCCTGCGAACGGCAAAGTGAAGACGGTTTAGGGATCTCAAACAATGCCCATTCTTTTCTTAAAGGGTCAGCATAACGCTCCTACGTTGCGTGTCTATGGGTGGTGGTGATTACTTTCGATCAGGTGACCTGCATGATTGTTTGTCTCCTATTATATAAAAAAAGGCCTTGTTGCCACTAAATATGCAAATAGCATAGCTACCAGCCTTTTCGGAAGTTTTACAGACACTTCAAATCCGCCAGTGGGTACGAGGCCTTATGCATTAGTAGTAATAGTAGGAAATGCAACACTGCTGGGAATGCATAATGTCTTAATTTGAACGCACATGCGCGTTAACGGTACCTGAGTCTCGGGTTTGACGGCCGGCAGTGAATGTGTAGGTGTAACTCCAAGTTGGCTTAACAAACTTTAGTTGCACCTGTGTGCGTGCAACTGTGCATAAGGTGAGGCGTAGTTAGGTCTAGGATACTCAATTCTATTAGCACAAACTATCAAAATCCAAGTTCAATCAAAAATCCTACTAATATTATAAATACGAAAGTTTGTGACAATGTGACGATGTGAGTGAGTGTGTATGTTTGTTCCTTCTTCACGATGAAACAACTGGATGGATTTTCTTCAAATTTGGAATGGAGATAGCTGGTACCCTAGATTAAAATATAGGCTACTTTTATCCTGGAAAATTGCATAGTTCCCGTGGTATAGTGATAAACATCTAAATTGCTAATTCTACGCGGACACAGCCGTGGGTAAAGGTAGTATTTACTATAAAAGTAACTGCCTCTTATGTATTCACACCTACATAGTAAAACAGATTTTAGTTAACCATAGTATAGAAACAGATGGTGTAGAACATACAATACTCTACTTAATTCCTGTCTGATGGTGATACCTGAATTCTATGTGAACTAAGTGTGTAAATAACAAGACTGGGATTTAGTTTTGTTTTAAGTAGTGACTGGACTTATTGTTCCCTTAATGAAGTAATCAAAATGGATACATGAAACCACTAAAATAAATTCCCTTTCATGATTGCATTGTTCTTTGTTTGACTAGTGGAATGAATGAATTTGTGTGTTGACTGGTAACTTACAGTGAAGTGAGATAAGAGAACAAACATTAAAACATTAGATTAAAATATTGCTATAGATTATGAGTTCCATAGAAATTTAAAACTACAAGATGTCCAACTTGCTGAGACGACTTTTGAAGACCCTATCTAAAAGTAAACCTACTTAGATTAGAATCAAGATCTCTTTATAAGATAGTACACACCTCTGTACATTTATTTTGCCCAGTAAATAGTTAATTTCCCATATTGTATACGCAGTAAAAGTTATACATAAGAATCCGACACCACTTACTATGGTGTTACCAATTAACTCATTCATTTATCCATATAACTATAAATTGCACTTGAGGCTCTTTATTTGTTTGACCCTAAGAATTTTGTATTCAACCGAATTAAAAAAGGCATAGTGCAGTAATAATTTTGAATCTATTGACGTACTGCCGAGCCACTGTATGATAAGGCCACCTTGGTTGCCTAGTAATTTGCTCATGTATGTTTTCTGTAGAGTTGATTATGTGGTGTTCAATAAAGAATTACTGTATTGTATGCTGAAATATCTAATAGGCCAATTAACCTCTGTACCCATGGCAAACAAGCTGTTTCACAAGTCAACAACTAAAAAAAAAGTTGTTTTGTCGAGTTCAGTGACATTGCTTTGTTTTTCAAAATCTGCATTTCATATCAAACACATGTAGGAAGTTTCTGCGCCGCTAGTGTTTATATTTAGATTTGGAAGCCAATGACTGAAGGCTTTTGAACCTAGGTCATTGTACAGGTAGTTTTAAAGGGAAAAATAGTTGAATATGATGTTTATAGGAACTGATGCTATGTGGACTTACCACGAATTTAGCTCTGCGTTTGTAATGAGCACAACCAATTCGTTTTTCTGGGGTTTGTTCACTCACTGCCGCAGAGTCCCCGTTCGTGGTCTCTTCTTTGTCATTCGACATTTCACTAAGTTTCTATCCACCACACACAAAAAGAATACTATCACCAGACATCGGTCATCAGAGAAGTTTTATAATAAGTACCTATTTCAATTAACTATTAAAATGAAATAGGAAAACAAAATAACGTGACATCTGCTTGTTAAGCGTGATAGATTTGACATTTGGTTTTTGGTTTAGATTGCATTGGCAGGATTGGTTGGATGGATGGACGAAACACGAAATTACACTTGAGTCATCGTCATGTTTTCAAATGCTGTTTACAAAAGCATGATGATTTTACAGAAACACAAAATTGGACTTTAACGTCTTGTAGTAACCTTCACTTTCTGTTATTTGAAATAAAGAAAAATTAGTGGAAAAAGTGTCTACTAAAGTAACGTTTAGTTTAGCCATATTTTTAGTTCACTACCCTGCGTTTAGTTCCTATGACAGATTTTAAACGAAAAAAGCAAAAGTGAGAAAAATGTAAAGTACTGTGAAAAATGGTTGTATTTATTCAAAATCTAAATTTATTTTCATGTCTTTAAATGCTAAATTGGGTTGAAAAATAATGTTTTTTAAACTTTTAAGAAATATTTTAAGACATTCGAAAAGCGGAAAAATTTAAAGTGGCATGTAAGTCATTTTCACCTTCGTATATGTCATTTCTCCAAATCAGTCTAAAAATCATGCATAAATAAATATATTAATTTACATCATAGTAAAAAATAAAAAAAAATTCAAAATTATTAAGAAAATAGCTAACTAGTTACATTTATCTAAAACTAAATTTTATCCAAGGAAAACATGTTTGAAAAACCAGCCGCTCTTTTAATTTTCATGATGGCTTTCCACTGTACGGCTTGCCTGGTACCTCCCAAGTTTCAATGGAAGACTATTGACTTTGCTTGGGAAGAGGGAACACGAGAAAAGGCGATAGCAGACGGTTCTTATATACCTAAAAATGTAATGCCCTCTGGGTTGGCAAGGTGGCAAGACAAAATATTTATCGCAATTCCTAGGTGGAAAAAAGGTAAGTGGGTAGAAATCGCTCTCTGACTGAGCCTCTCTGACAAGTACAATACAATACAATACAAATACTCTTTATTGAACACCACAAATCAGTACAAAAAAACAAGTAATAAGTTAGAAGACACTTCAGTATAGAACAAAACTACTGCCAGCCAACCCTAGGTCGCTTTCCGCTGTCTGTCTGTCTGTCTGTCCCTATGTATGCTTAGATCTTTATACGCAACGGATTTTGATGCGGTTTTTTTTAATAGATACCTATAGAGTGATTCAAGAGGAAGTTTTATAAATATAATTGTATGTATGTATGTAAAACTCTTTATTGTACATAAAACACATGAAAAAGATGAATACAGGAAAACACGAATAATTCTACGCAGACGAAGTCGCGGGCAGAAGCTAGTTTTAGGTTTTAGATAAATTCCTGTTTAATCCAACCTCCAGGTGTGCCGGCCTCGTTGAACTATATTCTCATGAACGGAACACAGCAGCAGCCTCTGACGCCGTACCCGTCGTGGCACGACGCTTTTGTCCCCGACAAGGCGTGCTGTGCCACCACCAACAGCACCGTGGTGTCCGCCTTCCGTGTCACTGTGGACAGGAACGATCGGCTGTGGGTCGTCGACAATGGGGTCGCGGATATGGCGAGTAAGTTCGCCGGTGATAAGAAATCTGAAATGCTTGTGTACAGGTGGCGGCACGTAAGTAAAACGTGGTGGGGAAGGTGGCGGGCGGGCGTAGGTAAGCGCTTATTGGCTCTCCAGTCGTACCCTGCCCCGCGCTCCGCACTCTTAGAATACGAGGTCACTCAGAATTATTCTGGAATTTTTCATAAGGTGTTTGGGTTACATAACTACCTAAATATAATAAAGTTGAAGTGTCGAAAGTCTGTAAGCACATGGAAGATACCTATAAAACTAAATGATGATGATGATATTTGCAAGCGCATCACGTGAAAACGGCTGAACGGATTTTGTTGCAAACTTTACTGTTAATCTGTTGAAAAAATCACCGGCCAGGATATGGGCTACTTTTTATCCCGGGAAATTGCAGTTCCCGCGGGATAGCGATAAACATGTCATTTGCTACTACGCGGACGAAGTCGCGGGCAGAAGCTAGTACATACCTATATGTATATTATTGTTTTCATATGTGTCCATATAATCATGTAATTTATGTACTGGATTGCGATATCAAATACCAACTGTCTTGTATTTTAAATTATTCTAAAGTACCTATACTTAATCAGCATTGGTTGGCTTCATCTCATTAGCCCGTGTCAGTCTACTGCTGGACATACTTTAGGCCTACTCCCATGGCACGTCACTTATTTTAATTAAACTTTGAATGATTTGAAACACGTGTATATTTTTAACATCATGTACTTACATTTGTTTCGACCACGTCTGGTTTTTAGTGGTTCCTCTGACGGATGCTTACCCACCCAGCCTCAGCCTCTAAAAGAGTGCTGTGCTTTGTCGGTACTGTATCAGCTCATACCGAAAGACAAAGGAAGCTTTATGTAGCTCACAATAACACATTACAATGTGGCCACAATGTGCCTACACTACAACAAGCCCTTTGTACCTAATCATCATCATCACTACATACATAGTATAAAACAAAGTCGCTTTCTCTATCCCTATGTCCCTATGTATGCTTAAATCTTTAAAACTACGCAACGGATTTTGATGCGGTTTTTTTTAATTGATAGAGTGAATCAAGAGGAAGGTTTATATGTATAATACATGCATAATATACCGTGCGAAGCCGGGGCGGGTCGCTAGTAATACATATAATACATGTGTATACCTACACTGTCCACACCGGTATCTACTCAGACTTCCTGAATGGAAGTTGAGGTTGACCTGTTTTATTTTGATGCAATTGCAATGTAGCTAACAGTCTGTCTAGGTACATTGTTAGCGTTAAAACCTTACATACATTACATACTCGATAACATTAATTCCCGTTTTTCCACAAGGTGAAGTCAGAAAAATTGCAGAACCGGCTATTTTCGTTTTCGACCTCACAAACGACAAATTAATCCACAAGTATGTTTTTGGGGACGACGAACTAAAGGACTCCTCTGTTCTCACTAGCATTGTAAGTATATCTAAATTTGTTCTCAAGTCAAGTTAGTCAAGAAACTTTTGTTAGGCAGTTGTCCCACTCCCACCGCCAACGATTAGCGAGAAGCGAGTAAAGATAGAAACAACCCACATTACAAATCAACGCACGTAAAAAGAGCTGTTGATATACCTGCGCATGAGCGAAATACGGACCACTCTGGCGGGAGCGGTGGGGGACGCTACTAGGTATATCAGATGCGCAAACGTAAATACAAATACAAATACAAATATATTTATTGCTTGGTCATGAGTAATACAGGTCTTAATAAGTTTGATTACAATTCGTCATGTCCTGCCTCTGTGAGGCGTACAATATTTAGGCTTAATTCTATATAGGTATTAAAATGTCATCCAGTAATCATTACAATGTCAAACTGTATGAATGAATGATATCATATTAAAGGAAAATAAAATGAAATAATTAATGATCAAAATATTACTCTGTCAATTAAAATACACACAATTTACACATTACAGATTATTAGTTAATTAAATTGATTAGAATGTGAAATAAAATTGAATGAGATTTGGTCACATATAGGTAATACACTTATTTGGATAGGAAATCGTTTATACTATATACACCTTCGTTGACAATCCATTTAAAAAGATTTTTCTTAAATTGGACCGGTGGTAGTTTTTTTAGGTCGACAGATAGTTTATTATATATTTTTGCACTCATACCAATGACACTCTTTGAGAAAAACGCTGATTTTGATGCCGGGTGAACAACATCATAACCATATTTAGATTGTAGTCTTGGTCTTGGATTTCTTAGAGTGAAAAGATTCAAATTATTTTTCACAAATAAGCTGAGCTCATATATGTATAGAGCAGGAAAAGTGAGTATCTTATTTTCGACAAAAATTGGGCGACATGACTCGGTTCTATTGACTCCAAAAACAGCACGAAGGCATTTTTTTTGTAACCTGAAAATTTGATCTTTACAACTAACGTTACCCCACAAAGCAATACCATAGCGCAGATTCGACATGACATAGGACTGAAACGCCAGAAGAGCTGTTTTTTCGGAAGAAACCTCCCTGAGCCGTTTTAAGGCATAGGCAAATCTGCTTAATTTTGTCATTATATATTGTGCGTGGTCAGTCCAATTGTTATGCGAATCAATGATCATCCCCAAGAATTTGTGAGAATTTACATTATCCAACTGAAAGCCTTTGTATCGTATTTTCACTTGAGTTGGTTTTCCTTGGGGAGAATAGAATTCCATACACTTAGATTTCACAAGATTAACCTGAAGATAGTTGCTCTCTAGCCATTTATTTATATTTTGGAAGACATTATTAACTTCCTCTTCATATCGTTGAGTTTTATCGCTTCTTATTACTATTGAGCAGTCATCAGCAAAGAGAAGAACTTTGTGATCTGTAATCGTAGGCAAATCATTAATATATAAAAGAAATAGTAAAGGTCCAAGTACAATACGCGCTTACGAGTGTAGCGGATGTACCACTTAACATAAACATAGCTCACAGCGACACACAAATACAGACATAACGCATACACACCTACACACACTCACTCACCAGCCTCCGCCCTATATATAAGATTATTTAATAAACACCGAGACAGTATACTCGGGACAGGCACTCGGAACATTCGTTTTATTTCCCACCTAACATTTGGTAAAGTGGTGACCCCGACGTGATCAAAAAATAAAAAACGAACATGAACAACGAAAACGCAGCCGCGGGACCACACCCCGAAGCAACTGCACCACACACACCAGAACCACCGACAACAGAAGCCATCACTGTGGCTTCATGAATTCCTGATTTTTGGCTAAAGCAACCACGACTATGGTTTCACCACTTCGAAGCCATAGTCGAACCACAACGACCAAGCGATATTCACAAAGCTCAGCTACTAGTAGCTAAGCAATCCTAACCTAACCTCTCCAGCTGGAATTGCTGAGCGATCTGCTGGAAGAACCTCCACTAACCAAAAGGTACGACAAATACAAACAAAGACTTTTAACAATACAAGAAGAATCCGGGCCTAGCAGGCTAAGACAGTTAACACACGAGATGGAACTGGGGGACCTTAGGCCAGCACAACTGTACCACAAGATGAAAGACGTCGCGCGAAACAAAATGCCGGAGGACACGCTGGTCGAGTTGTGGATCAGCAAACTGCCACCAACTTTAAGAGCAGTGCTTACGTCCGTCGAAGCTGACGATATCCAAAAGTTGACAGCAATGGCCGACAAAATATACCAGACTACTCAACATTCTGAGATGGCGCCGATCTCCACCAACACCACCGAAAACAATTCCTCCAGTACGCCGAGCCAGCTCGCAGAATCATTAATGGAGTTAAAAATGGAAATCGCTGGAATCAGAAACATAGTCAACCAACATAAGAAATACAACAATAACTCATGCCCTCCTAAGAGCTCCGAAGTTCACCGAAGCGCCCCGCGCTGGCAAAATAGTACAAATCCGACACGGAACAAACATTTCTCCCGAAGAAATAATTATTATGATCAACAAGCGCAACCTGGAGACCCAATTTGGCTCTGCTACTACCATTACACTTTCGGAGACCAGGCCACAAAGTGCGTGCAAGGATGTACATTTAATAAGGCGGGACACTGAAAACGACGCGGCAAGTCAAGAAGCGGAGCATTGTCGCCGTCGAAAGCCATCGAAGACTCTGCATTTTAGACAAACTAACAAATACAACCTACTTAATCGACACAGGCGCCGAAGTTTCAGTAATTCCAAGAAAACACGGGACACAGTCGACACCACAGGACGACACTATATCCCTATACGCCGCAAACGGAACACCTATCAAAACCTTCGGCGAAAAAACATAACTATAATTCTCGGCTCGGGACGCGCTTTCAAGTGGAAATTCATCGTGGCAAGCGTACAACGACCCATTATAGGAGCCGACTTTTTAAGTCACTATCGACTATTAGTAGACCTACTTACACGGTACAAAATTAATTGTCAAAAAAACCCTAAACTCTGTTTCGGCGAGCTGTGTCACCAGTACAGGCACTACCATTAAGCTCGTCGACGTCAACAATGAATATCATCGGTTACTAAGAAAGTTCCCAGGAATTACTGAGCAACAATACAAACAAATACCCAAACATAATGTACAACATCATATTTATATACCAACGGACCGCCGGTGCACGAAAAAGCAAGACCACTTAACCCAGCAAAATACAAAGCGGCCAAGGAAGAATTTGAGCGTCTTGTAGATATGGGTATATGCCGACCTTCAAGCAGCCCCTGGGCAAATCCACTACATGTCGTCACGAAGAAGAACGGAGAACTACGACCCTGCGGCGACTACAGACGCCTGAATGCAAATACTATCCCCGATCGCTACCCAATTCCTAGAATTTTGGATTTCACATATCTAGTACGCGGAAAAACAATATTTTCGAAGTTAGACTTAAAACGCGCATACTTACTACTCTATCAATATGGCACCCGAAGACATACCGAAAACTGCAGTCACAACCCCATTCGGATTATTTGAATTCACCGATATGAATTTCGGATTAAGAAACGCCGCACAAACATTCCAGCGTTTTATTAACATCGTACTCAAGGGATTAAATTACACGTTCATCTATTTAGACGATATTTTGGTCGCGTCTGATAACGCAGCCCAACACATGCAGCATTTAAGTGACGTTCTTTCGCGACTTAACGACTACGGCATCGCGATAAACACAAGCAAATGCGAATTCGGGAAAGAAAAACTCATATTTCTGGGCTACGAAATTACTTCACAAGGAGTTAAGCCAAGCAAAGAAAATACGGAACAAATCACAAATTTTCTAAAACCAAAAACCGTCGAAGAACTCCGAAGATTCTTAGGAATGATGAATTTCTATAGGACGAGCATGCCTAACGCCGCCAATATACAACAACCATTAAATAATCATTTACATAATACAAAGAAAAACGACAAAACGCCGATCGCTTGGGACGACATCTCAAACAAGGCATTCGAAGATTGCAAGAATTGTATAAAAAACGCTATTACCCTAGCGCATCCGGACTCCAAAGCAAGCTTATCGCTTCTGACTGACGCCTCGGAAAGTTGCGTCGGGAGCGTACTTCAACAAAAGATTAAGGATAAGTGGCAACCACTTGGATTTTTTTCAAGAAAGCTTACCGACACTCAACAAAAATACAGCACGTATGACCGAGAGCTCCTAGCGATTTATATGTCAATCAAACACTTCAGACATATGGTAGAGGGTCGTGACGTAACTGTCGTAACAGATCACAAACCACTCACATTCGCCCTTGGGAAGAAAAGCTCATCAAGCGACTCACCACGGAGACTACGCCAGCTTGACTTCATCGCACAGTTTTGCTCTAAAATCGAATACATTGAAGGCAAAGAAAACACAGTGGCAGACGCGTTTTCAAGAATATCAAAAATAGTCATGCCGCAATTATTCGACTACCGTCAGTTAGCTAAGGACCAATCAACAGACCAAGATCTAGAAAAATTAAAACAGCAAGACAACATACATTTCAAAACAATCATAGAGCCCACGACAGGAAGTTCAATTACGTGCGAAACATCAACAGCGACCATTCGCCCGTACCTACCGCTGAAATACCGAGAACGGGCCCTCAAAACAATACAAGCACTAAGCCACCCGGGAATTACAGCAACGCGGCGTCTAGTTGCACAACGCTATTTTTGGCCCCGAATGAACATAGACTGCGGTAATTATGTCAAGAACTGCATCGCTTGTCAGAAATGTAAAGTGCAACGACACACAGTTACACCACTGGGCGAATTTGAAAATTCTGAACGATTTCAACACGTCCATATAGATATCATCGGACCACTACCGCCATCTGAAGGCTTCAAATATTGCGTCACTATCATTGACCGCGCTACAAAATGGCCTGAAATAATACCGACACAGGATATTAGTGCAGAGACTGTCGCACGAGCGTTTATCGACAACTGGATAGCGCGATTCGGCTGCCCTACACGCATCACTACAGATCAAGGCAGACAGTTCGAATCGGCATTATTCACACAACTAACACGACGCCTCGGCATCGACAAAATCCACACTACGGCCTACAATCCGAAGGCCAATGGTCAAATTGAGAGACTCCACAGAACCCTCAAAGCTGCATGAATGGCTCGATGCACTAACTACAGTTGGAGCCAGGAATTACCAATAGTTTTGTTGGGTCTAAGATCAGCCGTGAAAGAAGATATTGGATATAGCCCGGCACAAATGACCTACGGAACGTCGCTCAGGCTACCAGGAGATCTCTTCACGCAAGAAAAAATAGACATTAACATTAGCGATTACACAAGAAGATTAACCGAAACCCTAGCATCTTTACCAAATCAAGACCCAAGAATCGATAAAAGGGCGTTATTTGTACATAAGAAGCTAGAGGACTGTACTCATGTTTTTTTGCGAAACGAAGTGAAACGGGCACTAACTGCACCATATGAAGGGCCGTTCAAAGTGATACGCCGGCATCCTAAATACTTCACAATAAATGTTCGTGGAAAAGAATCAACAGTAACATTAGACAGGCTCAAACCGGCCTACACAGAACATTTGAACTCGACACCGAGCTCTATCATAGACCCAACCGTGGGATCAAAGGGAACCAAAACATCCCAGCCACTATCAACACGCAAAGCGCAAGATGAAACCAAGACGACTCATCCTGTGTTTACAAGAACGGGCCGGCAGATTAAAAGGCCCAACCATTATCAGTAACAATAACAACATACCATAGGAAGCCAAACGACTCCTAGTAACAGAACAACACGCGTCTCAAGTAACTCGAGACGACATAAGCGCACCAACAAGACACTTCAACTAAGACAGTCTTTTTCATTTTATTGAATCAGGCGTTACTTTGCGGAGGTCCATTTCAATGAACACAAAATATTTACCTTGTAACACACAAGGTAAATATTTTGTGTTCACTAAGACAGTCTGTCATCAACCACGGAAGCACACCAATGTGTCAAACCAACAATCACAACCTGATTAAACTGGAAAAATATTTACTCCAAGTTACAAGCTACATAGGCTACACAATATTAAGCCTACTAGCACTAACAACCCTACTGTTTTGCATCTGCAAGCGGCGCCAAAGTAACAATGGGAAATCCGCCGTCTAGAGAAGCGAAGAGAGACATCATCATCGCACAAACAGCAGCGGCAGGCCCGAACTACTCTCAGGCCACAGAAGACACCAAGACTGCCAATGTTATGTCAATAACCTCCGTGTCTATCCTCAGTGCCCTAATCACACTGGGCATACTCTTTATATTATGGAAGCAATGCAAAAAGAAAATTATGAAAAAATTACGAAGAGAAGTCAACAACGCGGTACTAACAACGACGATTGTCACCAACAACGAGGGATACGCACCAACGGCGGTCCCAGCGCCACGCGCGCTGCACCAACAGGCGGCACCAAAGCAGCCGCACCACGGTTGATATATTTTAAGGTTATTATAAAAAATCATTGTTTACGTATAATTTTTTTTTAATAAATTTTTAGTGTAGTGTTTTCTAAGGGTGGAGGACTGTAGCGGATGTACCACTTAACATAAACATAGCTTACAGCGACACACAAATACAGACATAACACATACACACCTGCACACACTCACTCACCAGCCTCTGCCCTATATATACATACATACATACATACATATCGTCACGCCTCTTTCCCACAGGGGTAGGCAGAGACTACTTTGTTCCACTTGCTACGATCCTGACATACCTCTTTCGCTTCATCCACATTCATCAATCTCTTCATACATATAAGATTATTTAATAAACACCGAGACAGTATACTCGGGACAGGCACTCGGAACATTCGTTTTATTTACCACCTAACATTTGGTAAACGAGTACTACGTGCTTGTATACGTGTGTGTCTTGCAAAATGAATAAACACATTATTAACACGCGACGCGACCCGATGCAATGAATGCATGCGCATGGCGTCGCATCGGATGTTCATAGTGTGGTTCTGGTCATAGAAAATAATACAATTTGATTCTACTCAACACGCGTCGCGTTGCATCGGGTCGCGTCGCGTGTTAATAATGTGTTTCCACCTTTAATGTCTTCTTTCTTTCTTTCTTTAACCCCTCCACTAGCCACCCAGAGCTCTTTTTACGTGCGTTGACTTATAAGAATCACAATGATCATTGTATAGGTTCAGGGTGTCTTAAAATTGTTCCGGAATATTTCAGCAGGGGGTTGATTAATCTGACGGCTCGGCCACGACATCGGGCGGCGGCGGCGGCAGCGGCACAGTATATGTAGCGCATAGGTGAGAACAAAAGGTCCGAGCGTGTTATCTCGTTCTCTCCTATGGGCACCGCTCGCCGCTGCCGCCGCCGCCTGATGTCGTGGCCCAGCCGTAAATAGCCTTCCAAGTATTTTTCAGGATTTTCGAATCATAATTTACAAATGTTTTCATACATTGGTCGATGTTTAAAGTGAATCGAGTCAAGGCTAAATTTTGAATCAAAAAATTAAATGAAAAATCTTTATAGGGGTGTTCAGGCGAACTACCCAAACACCTGCTGAAATATGCCGTAAAAGTTGCGAGAGACCTTCTATATGCATAATGCATATCATTTATTGACACGGGATCTTTTATGGTTGAACGTGAAGGTGGTGGACGATACCGGCGGACGCAACAAAACGTTCGCGTACATCACCGATATGGGGGCGAGCGCCGTAATCGTGTACAGTCTGTCGGAGCAGAGCGCGTGGCGCGTGGAGCACCCGCACTTCCAGTTCGACCCCGCCGCCGGCGTGTATCGCGTCGGCGGCGTCGACTTCTTCTGGAGCGACGGCGTGTCGTCTGCTACGCTGGGCCCGCCACAGCGCGACGGGTAGGTGCCAGGCGCCAAATTCGGTCCGCCGCAGCGCGACGGTATGTGCCAGGCGCCAAGTTCGGTCCTCCACAGCGCGACGGTATGTGCCAGGCGCCAAGTTCGGTCTGCCACAGCGCGACGGGTAGGTGCCAGGTGCCAAGTTCGGTCCGCCACAGCGCGTCGGGTATGTGCCAGGCGCCAAGTTCGGTCTGCCACAGCGCGACGGGTAGGCACCAGGCGCCAAGTTCGGTCCGCCACAGCGCGACGGTATGTCGGTAGACGCGAGAACGGGACGGGGTAGGTTAATAGGCATAGGCGATAAGTTTTGTCTGTCACAGTTCGACAAGTAGGAGGCAGGTGCCAGGCGCCCAGCTCGGTACGCTAGGCCACGCAAGTGACTATAATTTACCTGTAGCTCCCACAGTGTAGGTAGATATATTATACTCGTATCTACCTGCACTGTCTGTGGGTCGTAGTATTGTCCACTGTCCGAGCCAACATATATATTTTGCATGAAAAACATATATTTCGCACAGGTTTGGTTTTCTTGCGATCAGTTTCCATTTAGTTAGTTATTGTAATTTAATTGTTTTTTTTAGGACAAGTGATTTTTATTTCCATCCTACTTCAAGCACGAAACTGTTCAGAATATCGACTAAAATCCTGAAAAACAAGAATGCTACAAAGGATGAAACAGATAAGGCAATGGAAGTATGCATGATAATCTCTCTACTTTTAGGGTTCTTATGGGATCACTTTATTGTCCCTCTGTCCGTCGGTCTGTCAAGGCCCCATTTTCTCAGGAACGGGGTGCGGTATTAGTTGAAATTTCTACTAACTACTTAGGCCTGCGAACCCTCAGAGCTATGCGAAAATCAACGCTCTAGTTAACTCAATCAAAAGATCAGTTTTTACAGACTAACTCCCAGAAAATAGGGAGTAAGTAGCAGTGGCGTGGCGTCAAATATATCAGAAGGCAAGCCGAAGGGAACTTAACTAGCCTTTTCCTCTAATTCTGCACAATAAATTGCTCAACTGCCTTAAAATAGGCAAGCCAGTGGGAATCGAGTTCTATGGACGCCACGCCACTGGTAAGTAGGTACTTCCAGTTGTTCTAATGTATGTTCCAGACGTAGTTGTTTTGTTTTATGGTTGCGGAGTATCGGGTACTGTTTTTACTTACAGTTTGTTAACCTCCGTAAAAGAACTCCTGATTCAGATATTTGTATTGCTTCGAAATTTTATCTTATCTTAGAATAAAATTTTATCTTAGAATGTAGAATACAAGATAAGTACTTTGCTTTTTCTAGATTGTTGGTGATAGGGGGCCTAACTCACAAGCTACAGCGTGTGACATGGATCTCAAGAAAAATGTGCTCCTTTTTACTCAGGTAGTACATAGTTACTTACCTATACTTATGTATACACGTAGTGTGTCCACTTTTTTAATGTAGTTAGGTATTGAAGGTGTTTTCAAGTGTACTTAGGAATTTGAATCCGAATGGTACTAAAGTGGCAAACAAAAAATTGGAGATCATGTTCTTTTATTATACGGTCACTAGCAAACAATCAGAGCATCTCAGCCTCTTAGTGTCAGTTTTCACACAAAATACGTCTCAAATCGTATGGAAAAATTGGTAGCGCCACTTGCGGATCCAAACGGCAACAAACTGTTCGCATTAGTCAAACATGAGAGATGATCCAAAAATGCCAAGGGTAGCCTTTGATAAATTATAACTGAGGGTAGCGATCACTTCACTAACTTTAGGCGGTTTCGAGACGGACGAGCACGTAGATTTTTCTTTTCGTCAATCATATTGACCGTTTACAATGTTTGCATTTACGCGCTTGCCCGCGCTTTTTTTTATATATATGAATAGGAAGGAAAACGAGCAAGTGGGTCACCTGATGGTAAGTGATCACCACTGCCCATATACACCCGCAACCCCGGAGGGATCGCAGATGCGTTGCTATTACTAACCTAGAGGACTAAGATGAAGTGCCTCTTGTGCTCGTAATTTCCCTGGCTGTCTTACTCTCCACACCGGAACACAGTAGTGCAAGCACTGCTGCTTAGCGGCAGGATTAGCGAGTGAGATGGTGGTAGCGATCCGGACGGACCTTGCATAAGGCCCTACCACCCGCAACTTGCGCCCGCGCTTGCTGTGATTTCATATTTTTTGGTTAACGAAACAGCTTGACGCGTCATTTTGACGGTGCTCGCGGTCGGCTTGATCAAGCATAGCATAGGGTGATGGCATCTGTAGGCTTATTGTCTAACTCGCTCGCAATCGCCATCGTGTTTATTTTGACAGTTCTTGTATGAATGTGACAGCTAGCTGATTCCGATGCCAATTGTCAGTCCATACATGAACTGTCAAAATGAACACGATGGCGATTGCGAGCGAGTTAGACAATAAGCCTACTGTATTGGACACTTTAAGCTGACCAGCACCAGTAATGGACACTTCATTCTTAATTTAAAGATTATATGGTTATAAAATATATTACTACCTATACTACCCAAGTAACACATCAAAGCAGTATAACGGCCGACTTACAGCATTTCTGTATCGTTTAAGCATTTTGAGTTAGTTATATAGTAGCATTATAAACGTTTATACGGCTACTGTAGTGCTTATTTGGGCACAAATTATACAGCTTTAGATCCTACATAGGTTTTATAATTGCATTACATCGCATTATATTAGCATTATTGTGGTCAAAGTAGGTGTCAATCGCATTAAAGAAGCATTATTACGGTCAATGAAGTTGCCAAGAGCATTACAGAAGCATTATACTAGCAATATTATTGATAATGAAGATGTTAATTGCATTACACAAGCATTAGACTAGCATTCGAATGTAGTAAAAGAATGATTAGAGCTATTGAAGTGTTCACAGTTAGAACTTAAATAAACCCTACATCATTGCAAAAACATCTCTAATACCAAACAGTACGTTATAATTTATTAACGTTGAATTTATAAACTACTTGTTTCGCAATATACTTTGACAATATAGAATGAAGTGACATAAAGGTTAGCGTCAAAGAAAATTGTATAATACTGCAAGGGTAATAAGTTTTTGACTCTTTTGTGATTTCATGCCTTCAATTATTACTGCGCAATGTAGTTTACTGTAAATGTCTATACAAGTTTCATTGAAAATGTTCACGCGCCTTCGATATTTTGTAGTTTTGATATAATATGGTAAATAAATCTATGTGTGAAATAACCAAAACAATTGTGTATTCTTAGTATAGAACGAATTTTGCATAATTAACATAATAGTAGTGGTTGGACAGTATTCAGTTAAATTATATAGTTATTATATAGGTCTGTTTTTTGTTTTGTTGACCACGTAATTATAATACTAACGTAAGTTGCTTTTCTTAAATATGGCCGACAAATGGTTTTAATAATGCATTAAAATGAATGTATATACGGCTTTACCCATTACAATAACTCACGTGTATTTGATTTTAAAGAGCTGTTAGCCGCACAACAGAACTCAGTTGATCTTTCGAATGCAAGCATTACATTGATTCACGTTTATGCTGTTCAGCAGTACTAGGCTTTTACTGATGACTTAAAAGTGCTACTATACAACAAAGGGCATTAAAATCAGCTCAAAGCTCCCAAGTAGCAAAATTTACTCTTGTAGGTATTCTAAGATTATGCCTTATAAAACTCCTATATACCAATGTAAAACCACATTTGGGCGCACTTTATAGGAGGATTTAGTCTTACAGTCTACGTATTATTATCCTATGAAGTGCACTTTACTCTTACAATGGGATTTCTACTCGTGCTTGTAGGATTAAATGATCTTATATAGCTCCTACTAATGCATTATGTAAGCTCATTTAGTCCTACAGCGATCTATTGTATGGTGCTGTAGGAATGTTTAGTCCTACAGCGATCTGTTGTATCGTGCTGTAGGAGTATTTAGTCCTACAGCGATCTGTTGTTATGGTCCTGTAGGAGTATTTAATCTTACAGCGATGAATTTAATGCCCTACTAAGAGTCGAGTGCCCTTTTTCCTGTTAGTGTTTCGTGTTATTAATGGTATGCTAGTTTGTGGAGTGAAACAATTAAAATACTATTAGCAAAATGTAGGTAAGTAACTTTTGACTCATAAAATTTACAAAGGTGCGTTTTTATGTGCATGTATTAGTTACGTACAAGAAATCTACTTGGTAAATTAATTTTATCGATAATGTTCTTGATTTTATACAATATATTTTCATGCCCCCTATTTTAATTGTAATATTTATAGTAATTTATTATTTAAATAAATGATTTTTACAAAACATACTTAATCAGAACTATTATCAGTATTAAGCTCCTGGATAGTGCTTTTATAGGAATACACAAAATGGCTGTGATGACTGCGCAACGGAGATTCTTATAACAGAATGCATAAGACAATTCAAAGTAAAAACATACTTATAAAGTTCTTACAGCTTGCTGATATAGTGCAAGTAATCTTACAGAAACAAAGATTAAGTCAAATCGATCCTACAACGAGTCATCCTATATCTACTGTTTCTATGATATTTGTAAGACTAAAACACCTATTGGAGCATTAAGCATGATACTAATAGGGGTAAACGTCTTAGAAAATGCGCTTATAGGATCAAAATCACATACTCTAATAAAAGCATTATAAAATGCATTTAAAAGACTATGTGTCTAACAAGAGTCGTATAAAGTTATCCTATAAACGTCCTGTAGTCTATGTAATAGGAGTAAAGTATCTTATAGCTAAAATTGTCTTATAAGGTGCAGATATAAAATTATTACTCTTAATCAGGAGCTTTATAATACAACTATAAGAATTTTCCTACAGCAGATTTGAAAACACTTTTATAAACCTGATATAAGAGGTATTGGTCTTACTATAGGAGTACTTTGCTACTTGGGCTGTATATCGGATTTAAGGTGCATGATAATGGTTCATGTTTATGCTATTAAACAGCATTAGGCATTTATTTACTACTTAAAAATGCTATTGTAGATCCAAATGCACTAAAAACAGCGGAAAGCTGTACAGCTGCGTTGTGGTTTGCTTCACTAAAACTATAGGCTTTACAAAAGCATATTGATATGCCATTATCTAACCGTTATACCGTCTAAAGCATCATAATGGTTTTGAAATGCCAATATAAAGCGTCAAGATGCTCGGTGAACTTATATGAGAGTTTATACGGACCTTAAGTTCTACATAAGTGTACTATTCGTTTGTTAAAATGCTTAAATTAAAGATTATATAGTCATTATCAATATTAGCATCTTATCAATTTAAATATTGTGCCTACCTGTTTTAATTAGTTTGTATTATTATTTTCTTTTTACTTTAGTAATATTTTTATTTTTATTATTATTAATTATTTACAAGGACATAAATATTGCTATGTCGTATGTGTATGTGTGCTAAGTTAGGTATTAGGTAGGTATATTGTTAAGCTTATGGATTTCCGTTTTCTTTTGTTGTTTTATTTTTTCATTTACTGTCTAGTTACAGGCTAGCAGCGTCGAAGTTCCTAAAACGTCCCCATAGCGAGCCTGTGGGGACGGAAGTGATACATGCCCTCGGTACCGCTCTGCTTTCAGAGCATGACATGAGCGCGTGTGAGCCAACATTGGGGGCGGCAGACGTAAGCTTGCCTTCGGAATCCAAAAGCTTATCAGTTACTTACTTGACATGAAATGCATATTTCATATTTTTTATTATATATAATATATATTTTTTGCTCTTTTTCTCATCGACATTGGAGATATCTCCAATTAACTTATTTGACGGTGGAGGCGTTTTACACCTCCACTGAACTTAGATTATTTTTATTCACTTTTTGCTTTCTCTTTCTTATCATTATCGCATATTTTGTTTCGCTTTGACCAGTAGAGACTTTATACATCTCTACTATAGACCAATGTAATTTAAGGTACGGTCTTAACTTAGGGACCTTTTACATCCCTTTTATAAAATGTATTAATTGTATTAGGTAAGTTAAGTAGAATTTAAGTACTATTGTAAATCTATTTTATTTTGAAAAAATGACTTTCTGCCAAGTTTCTTGCGGCGCATTCTTCTTGGCAATGATGGTCTTTCCGAATGCGCTGGTAGATTCAAAAAAAGACATGTAAAAGAGCCCTCGGCGGCCTATTTGCAAAATAAACTTTTGACTTTTGACTTTTTCTGTGTTACTTGGGTATCCCTTCACATCTTTTAAATAAGAGTTATTGTGCATTAGGTATTAGGTCCTTGTGTCCATTACTGGTGCCTTCACCCTAGCTCCAGTGCCTCTTGTTGGATCAAGCTTCTTGACGGGCGCATCGTACTGCTTGGTCAAGGCAACACAAATATATGTGCTTGCCGCCAGCGGCGCCAGCTACTTGACCTTGACCTTCTCGAAGCCGCCTCAGGGAAGGGAATCACATCCAGTTATTGTTGTCCAGCTGAGCAAGAACGGCGTGGGTTGCTGGAAAGTCGGCGCCGCCTTCTGCGAGGAGAACACGCCGCTCGTCATCAGCGATTGTAATCTGCTCGAGTTCCCCAACGACCTCAAGGTATTTATTGTAGATTAAGGATTAAGGCGCTGTCAACAGCAAATGACCTGGAGCAGCGCCACTCTTCACACATACGGTTCACGTGCCTGTTAGTGAAAGAGAAGAAACTATTCCGGCAGCTTGGCGCGCATCTAAAATCTTGCAAATAAGACACAAATCATAAGATATAAACAAAAGTATGGATTATTTGTGAAATATGACTCGTTAGCCGTTTAGGTATGAATAAGCTTGAGCGTATTCAAAACGTCTGTATCCGGTTCATTTTCGGTTTGCGGAAATATGACCACGTCTCCTATTATCGCACGCATCTCAAGTGGCTCCCTATCCGTTTTCGCCGTAACTCTCATATTCTTTCTCTTTTGTACGGCATTCTTTTTAACCCTGCAACTCCCCGTTATCTACAAGAGCGTTTTAAATTCCTGACTTCTCTCCGGTCTGCGCAAAATTTCCTCCTTGCTGTTCCTGCTTCTTCCTCCAAGTTCTATCATGACTCCTTTACTATGACATCTATCCGTCTGTGGAATGCCCTTCCTGTAGACCTAAGGCGTGCTAAAACTTTACCTATTTTTAAGAACCAGCTCAAATCTCACTATTTGTCACTAATTGAATCCACTTCCTGTCTTTAGTCCCATTTGTTTTCTTTTGCTTCTGATCTATTCCTTTTCTGTTATATGGCCTTCTTATGCTTTTCGTTATTACATTCTCATATTTATTTTATTTTAAGTATTATTATACAATTATGTTATGTGTGTATTATTTTATTTATTTATTTAGCTATGTATTATATTTATGTAAGTATTGTTTTATTATCCCTGCGTTTCAACTGTCTATTTGTTTCCGCCACCTACTTAAAATGTCTCCAACTTATTTCTCTGTCTCAAAGGTTGTCTGGTAGAGATCGCTATTAAGCGATAAGACCGCCTATTGTATACTTTGTTCTATGTTTCTGTATTGTTTTGTACTGATTTGTGGTGTTCAATAAAGAGTATTTGTATTGTATTGTATTGTATGTTGACTTTATGTTTTTAATTGCAGACCCATACGTCGAAAAAATAAAGACATAGAACCGTTTAATGATGATTTTAAGACCAATCTTTGCAATTATTTTCTATCGAGCCGATTTTGTTCAATTATGTATCGAGCCCGTCTAGCGTGTTTGAAATATGATGAAAATTAACATTATATATTTTTTGTATTTTTTTTGTGTGCAGTTTTTCTTAAAAAAGTGTTTAAATAACATCAATTTCAACAAACTTAGGTGTTGTCAGCCTCTTAAGTTTTTAGAACAAATACTGGCCAAGTGCGAGTTAGACTCGCGTACCGAGGGTTACATGCATACATAAATCACGTCTTTCTCCCTTACTCCCTAAGGTTACGAGACCTAAAGGCCACGTTTAGCATGACAGTGGGCGTTTGGTGGAAGCGAGGGTTTTCTGTGAAAGTAAAATCCGGTGTCAGCGCAGCCGCTGCTTCTAAAAAAAATGTAGGCAGTGTTAGGGTGCGACCAAACCGCCGCGTTTACGCAGTGACGTGTCGTATGCGTCACGTTTTCTCACCGTTTCTTCATACATTTTGATACGATTCCGTACCGTCACCGTTTTTTAAGCGGCGGTGTGGTCGCACCCTAAGGTCACTTTATATTGGCAAGATTTAAAGACCTTAATGCCAAAATTCTAGGAAAAACTTGGGCCTCAATATAGATTTTAATTCCAGACCAGTAGGCTTATTGTCTAACTCGCTCGCAATCGCCATCGTGTTCATTTTGACAGTTCTTGTATGGGCTGACAATTGGCTTCGGAATCAGCTAGCTGTCACATTCATAATGAACTGTCAAAATGAACATGATGGCGATTAGTGGTGGCAATAACGGCTGTTTTGCAATAATGAATAACAGTGTTGTGTTATTTTTAAATAGCTGTTATTGTAAACTGTTGTCTGTTATCCTGTTATATTGCTGTTTTACAAAACGATAATGAACTTATTTTTAAATAATTGTTATACTTATTTCGTCGCGATCGCAGCGTTATAAAAACGTACGGGAACAAAAGCAAAACAACGCTCTGTTACCTTGTTTGTTATTGTACTGACTGACAACAAACAGCAACAGCTAATAGTCAGTTATTTGGATTGCGATTGCGATGCGAGCTCGCGCGTATAGCGCTATCTCTCGCACACACCTACTTGATTTGTTGCGCACTCGCTTGCGCTTCTATGCCAAGTGCGGCAACAGTGCGCGTATGAACAACGTTGACAACAGACAACGAATAATGATAACAGGATAGTTGACGATTCGATAATGTGTTGTTCGTTGCGTGCAAATAATGCATTACGTTATCTGCTGTTATAATAACGACCACCACTAATGGCGATTGCGAGCGAGTTAGACAATAAGCCTACAGATTTGGGAAACACCTTTTTAAATGATATAATGATTCGACTGTATCTTTCAAATTACAGTATTTGATATTAATTTCAGCTCAATACCTTCAGGGGCTCCTGAGAAAAAGGGTGTTACTACAAAACTATTACTTATTTGTCAAATAAATAAATATCATGGGACAAATTACACCAATTGACCCAGTCCCAAACTAAGCAAAGCTTGTCCTATGGGTACTAGGCAACGGATAAACATACTTATACATATAATGTAGATAAATACATGCAACATCCACGACTCAGGCACAAACATTCGTATTCATCATACAACTGACTGCCCCTACCGGGATTCGAACCCGGGACCTCTAGCTTCATAGTCAGGGTCACTAACCACTAGGCTATCCGGTCGTCGGTAAGAATTACTAGATTACTTAGAGCTATCATTTTTCCTGCTCTAGTACCACTTACCACTTGAATGGCACTTTCGATGTGCTTTAAAAATTCAGACCCCAGTAAAGTACTCAAGGTTTGCTTTAGGGTTGGTATCTACTGTATGTGCAGGATTAGGTACCCAATGCTATAATAGTTATTTGTGTCACAAGGGAGCAAAATCATGTATTTACGGCGAGGGCGCTACAATGAATCCAGAATGTAGCGAAGTATTCTACAATAGAATCCTGAGCGTAGCGAGGGATTCTAAAGTAGAATCTAGAGCGTAATGAGGGATTTAAGTGCTAAAGCCCAAGATGAAAATAATTTTGCTCCCGAGTGGCTTATACAACTTTTCACACCGAGCATTAAAAAACTTAAAAAAGAATTCTAAATATAGTTAAAGAGCTACCAGCATAGAAAATGGCGTGGTTTTACAATTATCAACTTAAAAAAATTGCATTTGCAAAAAAATACTTAGAAAAGCCTTGAACAGAAAAGTTGCACTTTGATCCCTCTCGACAGGGAGCAAAACTTACTTTTCTGAATGAGAGGTGTGAAAAATGATTTAATCCCAACAGGTAGACACGGAAGGGAACCTTTGGGTCCTGAGCGACAGGCAGTCCCGCTTCCTGTACGATGCCATGGACTACGATCAGATCAACTTCCGGATCCTGACGGCGCCGGTGGCCAAGGTCGTCGAGGGTTCTACCTGCGAGAAGCCGGCCAAGCCCGCCAGCGCCAAGGCGGCCAAGTCCAAGGACGACAAACAAAAAGGAGGGTTATTCAAACGGAAGAAATCCGCCGGCAAGTGACGAGAACTGGAGAGGTTGTTGGTGATAATAATAATAAGTGGTAAGAGAGGTTGACCTTTGTGACACGACCACGACATCCGGTTGATCTTAAACAGTCAATCCATAACGTGACAGCGTGACAGATATTAATATATATGAAACGGCTATCTCGTCTCGACACGAAAGAATGCTACATCTTGCATTCTTGCAATAATTTTATCTGTCAGAAAAAAACATGGTCTTAACTATATTATACTTAGTACTTAACATTGAACCGATTGGAGCGATATCTAACTTAAAATTAAGACATGTAACTAACCCTTTTTCTGCAAATAAACATTATCTTATCTTATCTTATCTTATCTTAACCAAATGATGTAAATGTCTGTATAAGCCGTCCAAAAAACCCATTGTACCCTTGCTTGACTTAAATATTCACAGACGCATGTCTCCGGCAAAATGTTGTAGGTACCTACCTACTGTATCTACAATAAATATTAAGAGAAATCAATACAAAAAATCTTTTATTGCTAACTACAGACTTTTTAATCGCCATAAATTTGAATTCCCCAAACAGAAAAACTTGTAGTTAGTATACCAGTTTCGATAGCACTTAGGTAAAAATATCAATCGAAATGGTGAAGAATTGTGCTGAATTTGAAATAAAGAGTATTTTTTTATTAATATAATCAGCCTATATTTGTGTTCCACTCCTGGCAAAGGCACATCTTACTATCCAGAGGGTGTAAGGGGGCCCACTCTCGCCGTCTGACGGACAAAAAGTTCAACAACCCATACTATTTCATATATGACGATGACTACACCCTGCTGAACAACAAACAAGGCAAATGATGTTGATGACCCACCAACCCGCACTGGACCAGCCCCGTTTATATAGTTATTATCGTAAACCCTTCTATTTCCCGCCGTTCTACTCGCCGGCGCCGTCCACCCGGCCGATATTTAAATTAAGGCGCGAACGTACGTATCACGTGTTACGTGAGAACCCCGCGCACCGAGCCCCGCGCCCCGCGCCCCGCTTACCGCGGCCGCCTGCGTTGGCGCGTGCCCGCATGATGGCAGTTGAGTTGTAGCCGACCGAGCTTGCTCCGCGCGCATTGTTTTGATTCGATCCCTAATTGTGTTAAATACCTAGTTGTAGATAATTTAGATCCAACTAATAACTCTTGTACGATTTCTAAGAACTTGTGAATGTGTGTGTTGTGTTATTAAAGTATAATATTGAATAACCGCCTTTTCATTCCACGCCGCGTTCACAATAAATGGCGCCCAACGTGGGGCCCGAAAGCCTACGGTTTAGTACACTACAGTGACTAAATGTGTAGTTTTGTGAAGTGAAAATAAACGTATCATAGTGATCAGTAACAATGCCGCGTAGACGACAATCTCAATCTCATGACGACGAGTCGCCGCCGCCGCCGGAGCCGCCGAACATCGTCGTGACAATGTCGCAAGAAAATTTTGCATCTCTTTTGTCGACTATTCAACAAACACAAATAGAGATGTGCGACCGCGTGTTCGAGCGCCTCGGCCAGTTGCCGCTCATGTCGCCGGGCCCCTCCGCCCAGCGGCCGCTCACGCCGCTGAGTTCTTCAGCGGGAGAGGCGCTCGCGCCGACCGGTACATTCGCGACGTGCACGTCGAGATTTGCAGGACAAGGAGACATCGAAGCGTTCATTGATGCCGTGGTTTCTTACAAGGAAGCGGCGAACGTCCCTGACGAAAGGGCAGTCAAGGGCATGTCGATGTTGTTAGTTGGTGAGGCCGCGACCTGGTGGAAAGAGTGTCCGCGCAGAGATAGCCTCTTGGGAAGAGGCGTTGACGTACCTGCGCGACGCTTACGGAGACCGCCGCTCGGAGTCGCATATTTATAGAGAGCTATTCAGCAAAGAGCAACGTGAAGACGAGAACACGGATTTATTTATTGCACGAAGCCGAGCCCTCCTAACTAAACTCCCCCCTAAAGACTTATCGCTAATAGTGCAACTCGATATGATATTTAGTTTAATGAACACGAGAATAACTAAATATTTACGTCGCGACGAATTTCATACATTCAAAGATTTACTCAAGAAAGCCCACGACATTGAAGACAAAATTCGCGATGCAAAGAGCCGCCGAATCGCCGCGGAGGCACTGAATAAGCCCGCGGCGAACTACGCGCAGCCTGTATCGACGCGGAGCCCCACGAGTTCGCGCGCGCGCTCCTATACAAGTACATCTACATCGCACGCGCACGGCGCGCCGCCTCAGCCGTCGCCGCAGCCCGAGCGCACGGCGGGCGCCGCGCCGGCGCCCGCGCGCCACGCGTCCTTGTTCCCGCCGCCTCCCCAGCCGCGGACCAGTGAATCCCACGCTGGCGCGCCTAGCCGGCAGCGCCCCTACTGCGTGTACTGCAAGCGGTATGGACATCTACGCGACACCTGCCGTAAGTTGGCAGAACAGGGTGAGTCCACAAACATTAATAATGTAAATTCTGTGTCAGTGTCGTGTTATCAGTGCGGTACCGAAAACGTAACTCGCGATAATTGTCCCAAGTGTAACGAAAACCAGTGTTTTTATAGTTTAGACATGTCGAACAATTATCATCCTAACTATAACTATAATACATCGGTCTCGCCCACACCCAGTGGTGCGTCTAGGGAACAAAATGATTATTGCGACACTTTGTACTATAGTTCCGAAGAGAATGTGTACACATCGGGACAAAATAATGATTTATATTGTAAAAATCCGGATTTTATTGTATCCACGGGACAAAATAATATTGTTTCTGATAATAGTTTGCCTAATAGTCCCGGTGATTGTACAAATATTATGTTACCAAATATTAATTTTTGTGGAAATAATTCGGATAACAATAACGTATCCACAGGACAAAATAATATTTTCTCTGCTAATGATTTGTCTTATAGTCCCGATGATTGTATAAATACCAAAATTCAAAACGAAAATTTTTATTGTAAAAATTCGAATAGTACAGAATCCACACGGCAAAATTGTTTGTGTCACCAAAATATTTCGAGTTGTCATGTCGATAATGTTTGTGTGTGTATTACACGTGCTACCGGTTCGAGCTCGAGTCATTTGCTGAATAATCGTATATTACGGCCAATTTTTGACATAGAAATTTTGGGTTCGCGGGGCACAGCGCTTATCGATACCGGTGCCAAACAATGTATTGCGGGTCACACTTTACATATGCTCCTCCCCCGCAAGGGTCACTCTCTAAAACCAGCGCGACGGCTAATAAAGCTCGCTGACGGACACCCGCGCGAGATTGACGTGCTCATCACTACCCTAGATGTTCATTTAGAAGGCAAAGTGATAACGACCCAATTTTTAATATTGCCAGAAGCACGCGAAAACGAAACTTTACTCGGAATCGATTTCTTAGTAGCCGCTCAAGTCGTTATTGATTTTTCGCGTAGGTCGTGGCATTTTGTCGATGGTACTGATGGTCGTGAACGTCAGCTGCGATGTGAACAGGAGAGGCGAGGACTTTCTTGCGCCGCTGCTGATGTTCTTAGGAGCGATGAAGGTTCGCTACTAAATCCGCGTGACCGGGAGGTGCTCGCGCAAATCCTAGTAGACAGTAGAGATGTCTTTCAGCCAGGGGGAGCGCCGACACCATTCGCCGAACACTGTATCGATACAGGTGACCATCATCCCGTGTCTGTGCCGCCGTATCGCATGACTCCAGCTAAGAAAGAGCTTATGCGCCAAGAAATCGAGAAGATGCTCAATGAAGATGTTTTCGAAGAATGTGAATCCGCTTGGTGCTCACCAGCGCTCTTGGTGCCAAAACCTAATGGAAGCGTGAGGTTTTGCGTAGACTACAGACGTCTTAACGCCATAACCAAGTCGGATCACTACCCAATGCCTCTTATTGATGAGTTGCTGCAATCCACGAAGAGAAACTGCTTTATGAGCACCCTCGACTTGAGATCCGGTTACTGGCAAGTGAGTTCGGGAGCAAGACCGAGACAAAACGGCATTTATTAGTCCGTTCGGAACATACCGTTTCAAGCGAATGCCGTTTGGCTTGAAGAACGCCCCAAAAAGTAACAATGCATATACTACTCGGTCTTCTCTCTGCTTATTCGCAGACCAGAGCTTCCCTCCACTTTTCTAGAATCTGCTGTAGGTATATAAGTAAACACTGTACAAAATAAAAATAAAGAAACACAATTCACAAAATTAAGATACATATACAAAGGCGGGCTTATCTTACTTTACTTCTTGCCATTTTTATAGTTTCGATCGCCTTTCAAAGGGAAACATCACTACAACATATTTAATTTTACCTAGCAATTAGCAAGATGCCTTTGTAAGTCAATTATTATATTGATAACTTATAAATTATCGAAAAAATCGAACTCAAGTTGACTCCATTCTCTCAAGACGGGGACAAAGTCGTCCCCGCTTTCGTTTGACAGCTCGCCTTCGGCTTCAAATCGATTTGAAGTTGTCATTTTTGTTACGTGAAACGACTTTTTGGCAAATCATTCGTTCAATTGGTTTCAAAAATGGCTCGCAATCGCTTTCGAGTGCGATGTCAAGCCGATCGAGTTACGTGAAACAATTGTTTTAAATTTTTAAACCAATCTCGCTATCAACTGTCAAAAATGAAGACGATGGTGATTGCGAGCGAGTTACATAATAAGCCTTGTCAACGACGACCGCTGACAGCACAGGGTTCGGTCCGGTAGGCTCCTCTGGGTCGTTGGTTTTCTTCTTTGGGAGGTTCTTCGGGAGGCTTCTTAGGCTGGAGACTTCGGCTGCTTACTGCTGCTGACTACTGCTGACTACAATTTCGTCGGATTTGGGGCTCGGTTATATCCCCGTCTACGGGGGGCGCAACTAGCGTCGTCTTGCGCCATCGTAATGTGCGGTTTCAGCCAATCACAGCGCAGGATTCGGTCAACCAATCAGGTGGCCGGATTCGTGTCGTGTCATGATTGGTTATATTTCTGGCCTTGTCATTGGCTGCTTAGTTATCGGATTTTGATTTACATTTCGATTTAGCCCGCAGTATTGAATTATATAGAATTTATACAATAGAAAATGGGACTGAATGCTGCGGGTGTCGGGATTTTCGGGTGATTATTATTTATTTTTATTTACAATCTTAACCTATATATATTTTTTAAACTAATACATTTTTCCTAATTACAATAATCATTTTTAATTATTAATGGCCGGATTCTGTGGCTGTCCGCAACAAGCCTGCTGACCTGGTTGTACTTTGAAGAGTCAATAAAAATCAGAAATGTAGGTATAGACAAACAAAAAGTTTCAGATTTGACGACCGGATAGTCTAGTGGTTAGTGACCCTGACTATGAAGCTAGAGGTCCCGGGTTCGAATCCCGGTAGGGGCAGACATTTGTTTGATGAATACGAATGTTTGTGCCCGAGTCATGGATGTTGTATGTATTTAAGCATGTATTTATCTAAATTATATAAGTATTCTTATCCGTTGCTTGGTACCCATAGCACAAAGCTTTGCTTAGTTGGGGACTGGGTCAGTTGGTGTAATTTGTCCCATGATATTTATTTGTTTATTATTATTTATTTTTCCGTCGAGCCATATATTTTATAAAAATAAAAACATTTTACTCAGTCACTCGGCGGCCTCGATACGGCTGATAAGCACTACGCCAATGACATATCATTTTTTTTTTAAATTACTGCTTGAATCTGTGGTAAACGATGACATTTGTAGCTAAAAAAAGCAACGGCTAAGTGGCGCCGCCTGTATATTGTTTGTGTTACTACCATACATGGGGAATTGACATTGTTAATTTTTTTTAGTATGCTCCAATTCGAAAACCATTTGGAGGAAAACCATCAAATAACCGATTTATCTTGTCCGGTTTCAAAAATACTTTACGATTGCAGATATTTTTGTAAAAGTACGTAGTAAGTTTTGACCTTTGTTTGATCTAACGATCGGGTTTTATGTTTTATGTAAGAATCGGCCATTAAATGTTTGCCACAAAAATGAAAAAAAAAAGTTTAGCTACGGTATCTGCCACGCTATCACTGTCACGTCTACATCATAACATTACATTCTGACTTAACCTACAAACATTAGAAATAAAAGCGAATTCAAAGTATAAAACTGTAACAAACAATGGATATTTATAAAAAAATGTTTTCTGCCGGGATGCAACAATGACTCGAACTATAGCCCCAACAAAATCATTGTGAAAATCAGAGAAGGTTTGCAGAAGAAATGGTGGTAAGAAATGGTACACATCTACAGATCTATGACGTTGACATATAGACAAAACCTTTTTTTATATTTCTGTACGAAGGCGATTGGGATCCTGCCAAAATTAACAAATTATCAAACAGCGAAAAATATTTATATTTATTATTAATAAACAAAGATACGTAGAAGCATAATATTCAAGTTAGTTTCTTAAAAAAGTCCATTCTATCAAATAAAGGTGTTAAAAGCACAGCTTAAAAAAAATGAACAATGCCAATTTCAATAAATATTACCATAGTGGTTTAGTAACACAAACAATCTACAGACGGCGCCACTTAGCCGTTGCTTCTTTTAGCTAGAAATGTGATGACATTTCTACTACAGATTCAAGCAGTTTTTTTTTTAATTTGATATGCATTGGCGTACTGCTCAACTGCCGTATAAGGGCCGAGTAGTGATGTAACGAATATTCGCATTCGCATTCGCGAATATTCGCATATTTCTGGAATATTAACCGCAAAATTACTGCGAATGTTATGCGAATATAAAAAAAATAATCTATTAGTTGTTTAATTATATAATTTTCGCCGCCCGGTAAGGCTTGGCTTGGCGCTAAATTAAATAGCCCATCTGGCAACATAGTGTGGAATGACATTTCAATCAGATGCGTTCGTTCGTCTCAACTCGGCTATTCTAGGAACAAAAAACAAACGGAACGTACTTCGTTTGTACGGGACTGCCACCAAAGTCACCAAGCCATGGACAAATGGTGCCAAATTTTAACAAAAACTGAATATTCGCATTCGCATTTGCATTCGCTAATGTCGAAAATATGACATTCATTACATCACTACCGCCGAGTGACTGAATAAAATGTTTTTATTTTTATAAAATAAATGGCTCGACGGAAAAGTCGGAAACTTTTTTCCGTAGCTGAGGATGGTTATTCCTATCACAAGAAAAATCACCAAGCACTTTTAAAATAATCATCCATTCCCAATTATTCTATTTTTTCTATGGTTATGTTGGCCAATCTCAGGTTTAAGAAAAATCGCACGGCGTATGTGCGCTAGCATGAAACGGAACGTTTGTCGTCCTCCGGTGTCAGTTTCGCGCTAGTCTGTGGTGTCCAATATGGCGACTGCGATTTGTCCACCAGCACCGTTAGAATTTTACAAAATACTCGACAATCCGAATTTTGCGGATACATGTTGTCGACTCGAAATCTTTATTTTTTCACGTTCTATCATTCAGGCAACGTTTCGATCGAGTCTACCGTACCCGGTCACGAAATTATTAATATAGATAATATACAATACTGAAGCAAACAAACAGCATTAAAAGTGTATACCACAAAGGGGTTAGCTGACGGCGACGAACCACCTTAAGAGTGTTTTGTCAAGAAAGAAACATTGTAATTAATCAGAACTCCCATCATTGACTTTTGTAGAATCATCAGTCTGTCATGGTCATGATCTTCATCTCACCTTCACACCTCGACTCATCACATAGTGCGATTAACAAAATTGTGATATAAAACACCTAAACTATGTTAACGAATGAAATCTTAATTTGACACATAAAAACACAACCTAAAAAGAAACAATTTACTTAATCAGAACTCCTATCCGTGACTTTAGTGGAAACACTCTCACCTCATCATGGGGATTCAAATAATAAAATTTTAATATGAAACATAATAATAAAAAGTGAAATCTTAATTCGACACATAAAAACACAGCTTAAGAAGAAAACATCTAATTAATCAGATCTCCTATCAATGACTTTCTGGTAACGAACACAACCCTTGGTAGCCAAGCCAGCAACCCCTTTTCTGGGTATTGCCACAAAGAAAACAAAATAATAATAAAAGCTAGATCAACAACAATCGAGAATCAACTCAATTGTCCTTTTTTTTTATTTGATGGCACTCGTCAACAACTTTGTCATCAGTCAGTTGCGTAAGGGCGTAACTTAATGCTGGTATATTATTTGCACATGCCAATTCATGAAGAGAATACAAATCTTCAGGTTGAACAGTTACCGCAAGCTTCTTAGCACATTCTTTCATAAGATGTTCTATTGAATATTCAGCTGCAAGAGTGATCAATAGTCGCAGCCCATCATCAGGCAAAGTGCCCAAGTATAGAAACTCTTTCAGTTGTTGAACCGTCTGTAGGGAGTAACGTTTTATTTCCATACGGTTATTTTCAGTTTCCTTCCACGTTCCGCTGAACATTGCTCTGAGCACTGGGCTGTATGCTGCCAGGCATGCTTTGTGCACGTGCACGTCGCCATCTGCTGTGCTTAGTGTGAAATCAGTGAAATCAGGGTCATCATAAAGCTTTTGAAATTGATGTGTAGTCACAGTCACATTGTACGCAGTTATTATAATTTCTGTCTGTGATAAATAAAAATCTGAATGTCCTGTGAATATATATAGCTGATCTTCTACCGAACCAATGTGTGTCCATTTATTAGTCAATTCATAATCATAACAGGTTTTAGAAAACTTCAATGCATTACAAGTTACATTCACGTTGATTGCATCGTTTTTCGCCAAATTGTATTTACTTATCAGCATACTAATATTATGGTAACTCTTACGTATACACTTCACTTTGGGACAGACCTGAATCAAGTTGTCTATCACAAATGGCACACTAGTAGCCTCACCCGCGTCTTGACAAACTACTGTCAAAGTGAGTCTCGAGGTTGGACCCCTCTTTACTTGCGTGACTACCCTGTAAAGGGAAAACAAATAACGTATCATAGCAGTAGTGTGCTTCTCTTCTAACTGTAGGTTGTGCTTATGACTCCTTTTTTTGAAAGCACCTTATCGACGGTAGGAACTTTGAATCAATCTCGGTAGGTATAGTGTATTTTTTTGGCCCGTAGAATTCTGACAGCTGCTGAACAAATAAATTATCACACTAAGCTTTCTTTATTTTAACTAACAAATTAAAATAATAAAATACGGTGACTTTCTAACATTAGGTACTCAAATAATGGATCTAAAAATTAATGGCAGCTTTTATTTTAACGACAATTGGCAAATAGTACCTACAGAAGATCTAAATTGAAAACTTTGTTCGGTTTAATGTAATTTTGATATTGGGGGAGGAGCAATTAAAATATTTTTCTATACTTTGCCGGAAGAATGACAGTTGACTGCTGAAGTTTTACGTTCTGTTCATTCTTTTTTTTTTATTAAATATTACGAAATAAATCAATATATTATAATCGTTGACCGAAGGTTTGTAATATATGACAATACTCAAAGTGATACCCGAGAGAAGATAATCTATAATCGCCTCGAATCATATTTAGATTCAATAAATTTTATCCACGAAAAGCAGTATGGTTTTAGACCTAAATCCAGTACACTTTCAGCAACGATAGACTTAGTAACAAAAATCAAGCTTAACATAGATAAAAAACAAATAGCCCTCGGAATTTTCATAGATTTAAAGAAAGCATTTGACACGGTCAGTCATGATTTACTTTTAGAAAAACTACGATCTCTAGGTGTCTCTGGGACTGCGCTGGAAATTTTTAAATCTTACCTGACAAATCGTCTGCAAGTGGTTAGAATTGGTGACAAACAGAGTGAGCCAAAAAGTATCGACTGTGGGGTTCCTCAGGGATCGATTCTGGCTCCTTTGTTGTTTTTAATTTATATCAATAGTGTAAACGAGCTGGGATTGAAGGGTGACATCACGTTGTACGCGGACGACACCAGTATCTTTTATTTCGGAAATTCAATACACGATGTTATAAATGACGCACAAAATGATCTGAACTTACTAAATACGTGGTTTCAATGTAATCCTCTAACAATTAATGTTGCCAAAACAAATTACATCATTTTTGCAGCAAAGAATAAAAAAATACCAGATTATCAACCTCTAAAAATAAATAACATGAAAATTCAAAAAGTAGACAGTGAAAAATATCTTGGACTAATTTTAGACAAAAATCTTAATTGGAAACCTCACATTGAAAAAATAAAATTAAAACTGACATGTCTAAATGGAGCTTTGCGTCGTTTTGCCAGAAGTCTTCCCGTCCGGGTTCGTTATACTATTTATAATTCGCTTATCAAACCACACTTAGACTATCTCATCGAATTGTGGGGCGCCGCCGCAAAAACTAATATGGAGACTATACAAATAGCTCAAAATAAACTCATTAAAGTCCTATTTCACTTTGATTTTCTAACTCCAACTAAAAATATTTATAGTAAAACTAAAATATTTAATATAAAACAAACATATGTATACGCCACCTGCATTTTAGTACGAAAAATACTTAAAAAAGAAATAAGGTCACAAATACATTTCCATACAAAAAACAAAGTCCAGAGAATTAAACTACGAAATGCTAACGATATTATTTTACGCCCATCAAGGACAAAATATGGAAAAAGATGTATCGTGTATGAAGGAGCGCAATTATTTAATAAGCTACCAAAATCTATTAAAGAAGCAAAATCGAATGTTCGTTTCAAACGCCTACTTAAAAAACATATACAGAGTAACTTTTGATAATACACATAAAGTCTTTTCTAAACAGCAGATAAATAATAATAATAATAATAATAATAATAATAATAATAAAAAGGCGTAGGGATGTGACGACCCCACCGCCCGCTGGTGTTGTCGTGTCACTAGTGCAATCAGTCATCGCAGGGCGGCTTGTGGCGAGCTGTTGGTGCGTAGCGACACCACGAACCTGAGACCTCCGGGGGTACACACACACACACATGCGCTTATACACACACTCACACACAGTTACACACCCACCCCGCCTCTAGTTTGCCTTAGTTGGCCGCCTAGAGTGGAGCGCAAGAGCTAAATGCTCGAAGGTTGGATGTGTTTGCGTAAGTGGCGAGTTGGCACCTGATGCGACTGTATAAGGACCAAGTGATGGTTGTTCAAAGCCCAGGAACACCTCTCCATCCTTAGCCGTGCACACCAATGTTGCCACCTCGTTGCCCCGAGCGGGCAGCAGTTTGAGGGGCCCATTTAGTGGGCGGCGAGTCACCGCCTACCAAGCTTCAATTTGTTGAGATATTGAAATGGTAGGTGTCCGTTTATCTCACTTCATAGACCAGTAATCCTGCCCACAGCATCCCAACCCCATAGCCCAATCCATGTCGTTCCCTACCAGGCAATAGTTTGGCAACTGTGGAGGACTGTCCGCTAGCACATCTTCATGGTGTATTAGGGGATAGACCTCCATAGTTGCGCCCATCTCATGTTTATATTATATGGTACCAAAGGCCTCTTCATGTTGGCCTCGGCCCAATGAATGCCTTTCAAATGACCGGGTCCCCATGGGCCCGTGATCGGAAACCCGTACCAACATAATAATAATAATAATAATAAGGAGGGGCCCATTTAGTGGGCGGCAAGTCACCGCCTACCAAACTTCAATTTGTTGAGATATTGAAATGGTAGGTGTCCGTTTATCTCACTCCATAGCCCATTAATCCTGCCACAGCATCCCAACCCCATAGCCCATTCCATGTCGTTCCCTACCAGGCAATAGTTTGGCAACTGTGGAGGACTGTCCGCTAGCACATCTCCATGGTGTATTAGGGGATAGACCTCCATAGTTGCGCCCATCTCATGTTTATATTATATGGTACCAAAGGCCTCTTCATGTTGGCCTCGGCCCCATGAAAGCCTTTCAAATGACCGGGTCCCCATGGGCCCGTGATCGGAAACCCGTACCAACAATAATAATAATAATAAAAATAATAATAATAAAAAACTATTTACATAAACCGAGCGTACCTACCTACTTTGTTGGCGAGCCATATCTAGTCGTCGCTATCCGTGTATCTTTGCTAACACACTCACTACATTAATTGTCCTGTTGCGTTGCCGAGCGCATAATGCGGGCGAGAGCGGGAATGTGTACGCAACTCTCTACCTTATTCGATTGCAATAAGGACAAAGAGTGCACTCTGCATTATCTTTGTTGGCGAACGTATGCGGTTGGCGACTTGTTTTTTGTATAAACTAACTACCTTCTACTGTTTTTGTGTTTCGCTCCCAACCGACAGCCATAAATTTACTAAGTTTTGTTATAATGTTCTCATGTAAGTGAATTATTGTATATTCTTATGAGAAATAAATTATATCTTAGCCAGATACCCCAAACAATTTATATTTTCCCAAAAAAAAAAAAAAAATCTAAATTATGTAATTTAAAATTAAACCAAATATCTGTTAATTACTAATATGTAAAAATGATTGTTAGTTTAAGAATTTCAACTTCAACATAACGTTCTTCATTTTTTTTCCCCTTTTCTTACCACTGATTTAAGGAACGTTTTTATGACTGATAATACCGAGAAATGTCAGAATTCTACGGGCCAAAAAATAAAATAAACACCTATAGTTTTTATGTAGTTAAAAGTAATATTAATTAGTGAATTTATTTTGTACACCTATTTTGTAGGTTATTTTCTAAATATTCGTTTGGACCTTCGCATTCGCAAAGGAAACTACCTAAGTAACGACTCAATCAATTACTGTAGGTACTGTCCAATTGAAAAATATTGTTACTTACAGAGTGACAGATTGAGACATCGTGGTTATTAATACTTTTCAGTTTTGTTCTCTTCTCTAGCTGGCTAGTGACCGTTGCTCGATAACTTCTTCCTTTCTAGAGTTCTGTTGAATTGGTTGAGTACACGGACTAGACCTACTAGCTGACTGACTGACTGACTATGCAATGGTGGGTGGAGGTGGACTCTCTCTTAGTAGTTTGTGGGTGGACTGGACTGGAATGGAATGGACTGGCACGCGCGCGCGCGGCGCCGGCGCGCTGAGTCGCTGACGCGATCGAGAGAAGGGTGGGAGGGAGGTGAGGCCCCGTGGCATAGAGTCATAATGTGAGTAATGCATAGAGGTGAGACGTACTAGGCAAAATGCGTACCAAGTCTTTCGAGTACGCGTCCTCAAAAAGACCAGATCCAAAGACTAGCTCCACGAGTATTTACGAGTACGCGTCTCAATGAGTAAATTACGGACTTTCCGTACGTATTCGTCTCGCGAGTATGGGCGTCTTGCGAGTACGGGCACCTTGCGAGTACGGTACGGTACGGGCATCTTGCAAGTAAGGGAGTTTTGATTTGACGTTGCAATTAAAGTACAGGAACCTACCTCCAACACCAACAGTACATAATTAATACACAACACAGTCTTAAATGTTTGGCAAGCAACAAACATCTTATTTTTTTTTTATGTGAATAGGAAGGCAAACGAGTAAGTGGGTCACCTGATGGTAAGCGATCACCACTGCCCATAGACACCCGCAACCCCGGAGGGAATCAAAAATTCAAATTGTACAAAGTCAAAACAGGCATCACATCCAAACAAACATTTTATCAAAGAAAATCAACCCTTATTTCTCAAGCATTAGGATCATTATTCAAAGAACATATTGGTGTTTCACCCACTCACTGCCCGAGCCCTTCCGAATGAATCCGAATAAAACCGAACGCTCGTACGTTGAATGAAGTGCCTACGAGTACCAGCACGGTTACGAGTCTTGCGAATATCGCGTATCGAGTTCGGGTTGCGCGTACGCGTATGGTATTAAGTCGCCTAGTCGCGCCGTACTCCTAAATACTCGTACGCTAAAAGACGCCCAAGCAGGAACGCCTACGTACGCGTCCACGGCAAAACCAGTTCCAAAAACCAGCTCCAGTAAATACGTCTCACCTCTAGTAACTAATGCATAGAGTAAGATCGTAGAGTAGTAAGAATAGCTCTCCTACACAGTGTTTGTGTTTGAATTATCACAAATTCCATGTTACGTTAAAAATGTAATGAGTTTTCCTTTCTGTTTACAAAATTAGTATTATAAATTAAGTAAGTTATTTACGTTGTTTTGTAATAAATATTTTTGGTATGAACATGTGGCAAATTTAATGATGAACTCCCATGCACAGTGTGGCCAAATAAGAGACTGTCGCTAGAAATGGCGACTTTTGTTTAGGTCCTAGACGGGTCTTACGGTCCTAGCGACAAAAACATTACATTACTTTAGTCCAACATACTTGAAACTCTTTGCAAATATTCATCTAAAGTGTAAAGTGACCTCCCACACATCTCCCATTATTGTGTGCAAGAATGTTTGTGGAAATCCTTAAGTCACCTCCCACACGACTGCTGGTGCCGGCCACTCACATGTGCACATAACGCCAGCGCACATGTGAGTGACGACATTTGCGAATATATGTGCAAAGTTTCAGCTGCATTTCCCTTTTTCTAAGTTGTGTCGGTTTCTTGACGCACATCAAAGGACATGAACGTCGAACCTTTGCGTAGACGCACACACATAAGTGCGAATAACGTTTGACATGCGTTTGACGTTTTAAGTTTAAATAGTCTGTGTTTTAACCCAGCTTAAGATATATGTAAGTACAAGAACACAAGTAAAACAGATCAACGGCACAAATGGAATTATCCTCACTGTCCATGTTTAACAAAATCTCAAGCAAGACCGAAGACATTAGTCACATATTTGTAAACAAGTGTGGGAGGAAAACACAAATAGGTTCGCATATGAGTATGCGAACAAAAAGCGAACCCATTTGCACACACTGGGTTTGCAAATAAATCTTTGGTCGCCACTCACATGTGTGCAAACATTTGTACAATGTACGAATATATGCTCACGTGTGTATACCGGGGTTAGAAATAACACGGTGGCTTTATAGCTGTGGCTGACAAAGACAGCGACTTTTGACAGTGCAATCGAGGCCGAGAGGCGCGATTGTTTGAATAATGTTGTTCGAATGCTTGCGTTCTGTATTCGTCCTAGTGATTTCTATTTTTATCCAAGTTACAGACTGGTAGTTCATACAAAACAGTGTACTATTCTTAGCAGGGCAGCAACCTCTAAGGCAGCAACTTAAGTAAGTTTGTAAGGATGCTGTTTTTTAAAGGGTCAGCAATGCACCCCATTGAATTGTCTTATGTAATAAAGAAAACAAAACAATCAATTTTAAATTTTATTTTAAATATATAACATGATCATAATCACTATGCATTTAAATATTTAATTCTATGTGATTGAATGATATAATATTTTTTGCACGTGTCTTCGCCCGCCGCCGCTCTCGTTACTCATTTTCGTTAGAACAATCTCAGTCTTTTTCACTAAATTAGATTTCGTCGTGAAACTTAAAAAATATTAAATTTATACCGCATACACCCAACTTTCACATTGCCTAGTGTTTAAAAGATACACTTGATTCAACAGTGTTGCTATGTTAAAAAAACATTTTCCGACTGTGTTCACCGCGAGTTTGATTTCATAATTACAAAAGCATTTCAATTGTTACGATAGAAAGGATTTTATTTACAAGATTATTGCTTTTTTTTACCTTTAATATAGGCCATAGAGGTTTAAAATTTACAAAGAGTTTAGATTAGAGGAATTAAAAAAAATAGGTTATTTATAACTTTATAAGTGACCGATGCGATGCAAAGCTATACGACTAGAACTTGTGAACTTGTCAAAATATGCTGAATATAACGATTTTCAAGACTGTATTCGATATTAACCTAAAAGAAAGATATTTGTCGTCACTAAATAGCTTTGCTTCGTGTCGCCTATCTACACATCTCCATGAAACTGAAGACGACAATAAATAGTCTAACAAATCTACTACTACATTAACGGAGTAGTCTAAAAATTATAGGAATAACAAATACTTCTAAAGTACGCTAGCAGATGAAAAAGAACACGCCAAATTGATAGTTCCATTTTTTATTACATTCTTCATGTCCTTGCGTACTAGGAAATATACAGGTTATGTATAAACAAAATGTTTGAAATAACATTTCTCTCAGGACAAATTTCGTGAAAAAAAAAACAGTTTCTGATATAGTAGTAGTCAAATTTTAGTAACAATCGTAGTACTTATCACAAAACAATTTGGAAAGCATCTTGACAATTCACAATGAACAGGTTTTCTTTGTAATATAAGTAACATTGCGTGAGTATCATTCTTTATTCTTGTGAATTGACAACATGATTATTATTAAATCTATTGAATACTATACGTGATTCGTTATTTTTTTTAATATAAAAACAATCGTAACCTTTTAAATTTACTCTAACGTAGCCTTTACTCATTACGACGTCTATGATAATGCAAAAAAGTCCTAGAGTCCTACCTACCTCCTTTTAATTATTATCTTTATAATTAACTTGTAAAAAAAGAATGTATGTTAAAAACAAAAGGTTATTATAATCATAAGATATACAAAACTAATGCCACATACAAACACGAAGTCTGATTGTAAATCCAACTAATAGGAACTGTGACAGTGAAAGGTCAAAAGCTTCCGGCTCTTTGCAAAGCCATGCTATATTTTTTAACTTCATTTACGTGAAAAAAAACACGCTTACAACAGTTACATGTCTAAGCGTGAGTTGCATCTAGTTATTTTAACAATAACTTGAACAATGACCGATGATTTTTGACAGAAAACCATTGTAATTATGTTAAAATCGTCGGCTATGATTAGTTACTTACATTTGGTAACGTATGATTCTAGTATAGTCCGTTGTTAGTTGAAAAGCGGGGTAAGATAAAAAACCCCCGGAGTTACGGACGGTTTTTTTTATCTTACCCCGCTTTTTAATTTACCCTAACGGACTATAAATAAATTTTTATTTATGAACGAAAAAAAAATCGGGATAGGATTTGAACTCACGTTTCTATGCTATACGCGCCAATCGTCCTACCAACTGGACCTCCAACACTCCCGACCAATACATCAAAGAACTTCTTCGCTTGCATACATACACTAATAGTGGCGTATGGTGCCATCTATCGGAACTTTTCTCCAAATTTACAAGTTGTTCAAAATACGTAAGTGAACTGATCGATACACATACAGTCGTATAAATAATAGCAGTTTTAAGTGATTCACGTTTACATTAGACATTTTCTACGGAATAAAGATAGCGATTACTTTTCGTTAGGTCTTGATATTTCGACGCAGTTGCATTGTATCATTATAAAGTGTAGACTCTGGTGAGTCGCGGTTTACATTCCGAAGAAATTGTGCTCTCATACTCACAATACAATATAAAGAAACTCCTATTTTAAAAAGCCTAGTTTAGACTTGCTACAAATAGCAACAAATAGCGGCACTGGGTCCACGGCCTGGCAATGTAAAGACACAGACAGACGGGCGAGTAAGTTTGCGTACTTTTAGATTGATACACAGGCGAGTATGGGTGCGACCAAACCGCCGCGTATACGCAGTGACGTGTCGTATGCGTCACGTTTTCTCACCGTTTCTTCGTAAATTTTGTTGCGATTCCGTAACGTCACCATTTTTTAAGCGGCGGTGTGGTCGCCGCACCCTAAAGTCATCGAGTCGTAATTACGCGAGCTTACTCGCCCGTCTGTCGCCCACAATGAAACTTGTGTTTTTCTTGCACGCCTAAACTGGGCTTGAGACTTACGTGAGAAATCAATCATATACAATCCAGTTAACGCCATCTATGTTCTTAACAACTGACTAAAGATCATAATCAATACTTTGTGCAGGTTTTCATAAACCATGAATGAATACAAATCAACATAGCGAGAAATATTTAATTAGTCCAATGGCATCGATATAATATAAAATGTCGTCGAGAGTATATAATGATAAATTGAGTGAACTCACAGGTATAGATAGTGCCAATCACGAAGACGCGTGGACTTATCCAAATTAACCTTTAACTACATAGTAATAAGAGCCACTGATGGCGTCTTCGTGGATGGCACTATCTACTTTCTCTATGGGTCACTTCCCATATAAAGTTGTATGAAAAATGACCCGGTTTTTTGCACCCGAGTATATATAGTATATACGTAGTAATGTTTCGACAGCATATAGCACATAATGAGAGCATCGTTGTCTCGGTAAGTTTCGTATTCTTGACGTGTAAGCTTGAATATGGCAACAATTTTGTATGTAAAATTTAAGTACCTCTTTCGTCTTTTCCCTTTACTGTCGTTAATGAAACGTTTTCAAACAGACACTTTGATTATTTAATACAATCGTTTCATAGCATATCTCGCGTAACAACGTATACTGATCATCAACTGTCAGGACACAGCGAATTAATTATTAACATTGAGCGCACTCTGTCACTCTTGAAAGCACATCACTTGAAAGTGGTCAAAATATGTTGACATCTTCAAAACTACAGCTCGAATAATTTTTTCAATTAAGGCTCGACCTTTGAAATTTTCGTGAAAATGAGTTGTGTTGTAACCATTTTATACATTATAACGTAACAATTTATACGTCGGAAAAAATATATCCTAATCTGGAAGATATGAGAAGTAACATAGTTTTGGTAGAAATCCATTTTAGTGAAAGAAAGCAGAGAAAAAGCAATCTAAAGTCACCCCTATTTTTTCACTTGTAACCATTTTACTGCTCCATTTTTTATCAAAAAGAGATGAAATTTTATAATCTGCTTCATAAAATAATGAACAATAACTTTATTTTCCTACTTTGTCAAATTTCTTAAAAAATTACCTCGTTTTCTGAAATATTCCCTCCCAAGTTCCTACCGCTCCCCATTTTCGTCCATACGGTCAGTGCGGGACGAGGCGCGATGCATGACGGACCTGTGTCAATTTGCGCTGCGACCAAACAAAACTCCGTTTTTAAATATTTGTGGAATAATTTTGTTGCGTAGAGTGGACAATCCGTTTCGTGATTCGTAAAGTAGGTAGATCCTACTAATGTTATAAATGCCAAAGTTTGTGAGGATATGAGTGAGTGTGTATGTTTGTTCCTTCTTCACACTCAAACGACTGGATGGATTTGGATAAAATTTGGAACGAAGATAGCTGGTACCCTAGATTAAAACATAGGCTACTTTTTATCCCGGAAAATTGCATAGTTCCCGCGGGATAGCGATAAACATGTTAAAGGTCGTAGCTGCCTAGAGTTGCAACGTATTTATAAATTGTTGCAGAACTTGAACGAGTGCCGTTCTCAGAGACGTCAGTTAATAATTATGATTAGTTAGAACTTAATTTTCGTCTCTGAGTGTGAAACTTAACTGTAATTGTCCTCTCGGTTGTATTGACTGACGGTGGATATTCTACGCTGTTTTACCGTGTTAGCGGATCAAGTTCAAGTTTTAATTTATCATCCCCGCGTAACCAAAGATACAAAGGAACAAATAGTGCTTTAATTATGTTAATTGGCGTTTCTGAGTGTGAAAGTTAACCTTTGCTTTCTCTCTTCTTCTTTTTGCGTAAAAGGTAGGTACAGAATAATTGTTTTTTGACCGTTTGTCTTCAAAATCGATATCTAAGGGTCCGAGTGGTCTTCAAGCATGAATCCGTTGTCAAAAGTTTAGAAAGTGGCCGCCATTTTGAAAATTTTAGTTTTTCAACCGATTGCTTTCAAAATCGATATCTGAGGATCCGAGTGGTCCTCAAACATGAATCCCTTATTAAAAATTGAAAAAATGGCCGCCATTTTGAAATCTTTAGTTTGTGGGCCGATTGTTTTCAAAATCGATATCTGAAGATCCGAGTGGTCCCCAAGCATGAATCCGTTGTCAAAAAATTCAAAAAGTGGCCGCCATTTTGAAATTTTTAGTTTATCGACCGATTGATTTCAAAATCGATATCTGAGGATCCGAGAGGTTTCCAAGCATGAATCCGTTATCAAAAATTAAAAAAGTGGCCGCCATCTTGAAATCTTTAGTTTTTCAACCGATTGCTTTCAAAATCGATATCTGAGGATCCGAGTGGTCCCCAAACATGAATCCCTTGTTAAAAATTGAAAAAATGGCCGCCATTTTGAAATCTTTAGTTTGTGGGCCGATTGTTTTCAAAATCGATATCTGAGAATCCGAGTGGTCCCCAAACATGAATCTGTTGTCAAAAAATCAAAAAGTGGCCGCCATTTTGAAATTTTTAGTTTATCGACCAATTGATTTCAAAATCGATATCTGAGGATCCGAGAGGTTTCCAAGCATGAATTCGTTATCAAAAATTGAAAAAGTGGCCGCCATCTTGAAATCTTTAGTTTTTGGGCAGATTGTTTTCAAAATCGATATCTGATGGCCCGAGTGGTCCCCAAGCATGAATCCGTTGTCAAAAATTGAAAAAGTGGCCGCCATTTTGAAATATTTAGGTTGTGGACCGATTGTTTTCAAAATCAATATCTGAGGATCCGAGTGGTCCCCAAGCATGAATCCGTTGCCAAAAATTCAAAAAGTGGCTGCCATTTTGAAATTTTTAGTTTATCGACCGATTCATTTCATAATGGATATCTGGCGATCCGAGTGGTCCCCAAGCATGAATCCGTTATCAAAAATTGAAAAAGTGGGCGCCATCTTGAAATCTTTAGTTTTGGGCAGATTGTTTTTAAAATCGATATCTGATGGCCCAAGTGTTCCCCAAGCATGAATCCGTTGTCAAAAATTCAAAAAGTAGCTGCCATTTTTGAAATCTTTAGTTTGTGTGCCGATTGTTGTCAAAATCGATATCTGAGGATCCGAGTGGTCCCCAAGCATGAATCTGTTATCAAAAATTGGAAAAGTAGCTGCCATCTTGAAATCTTTTGTTTTGGGGCAGATTGTTTTCAAAATCGATATCTGATGGCCCGAGTGGTCCCCAAGTATGAATCCCTTGTCAAAAATTGAAAAAGTGGGCGTCATTTTGAAATCTTTAGATTTGGGCCGATTGTTTTCAAAATCGATATCTGAGAATCCGACTGGTCCCCAAGCTGAATCCGTTGTCAAAAATATACCTAAAGAGTGGCCGCCATCTTAAAATTTTTGGTTTTTGGGCAGATTGATTTCAAAATGGACATCTGAAGATCTAGCAAAGTGAACGCTTATCACTCTTGACCGGTTTATTAGAATAATAATATTTAGCATACACACCAAAACTAAACTATACGTAAATGTTTATTAGGTAACTTCTTTACAAATCACGAAACAGATTGTCCACTCTATGCTACAAAATTATTCAACAAATATTTAAAAACGGAGTTTTATTTGGTCGCCGCGAAAAATTGACACAGGTCCGTCATGCAACGCGCCTCGTCCCGCACTGACCGTATGGACGAAAATGGGGAGCGGTAGGAACTTGTCCGGAATATTGCAAAAACGAGCTAATTTTTTAAGAAATTTAAGTAAGTAAGAAAATAAAGTTATTGCTCATTATTTTATGACGAAGATTATAAAATGTAATCTTTTTCTGATAAAAAATGGAGCAGTAAAATGGTTACAAGTGAAAAAATAGGGGTTCCTGATTATAGTTAATGTCAAGAGTCAAGACTGTCAACTACAGGAGAAAAATGCTAGACTTGCTTGTTGCATGTGGTGTGATAGAATAGTGAGTGGCAATAATACCACACAATATAAAAAGTTCATATTGCAAAAATATTGTCTATGAAATGTGCATTAATAAAAAAACGTGTGCGTCTCGGGACGTTCGACAAAAGTCATAATCTAAGTTACTAACAATATATGTCTATCGCACACTAAACACTAAGTAGAGAGAGGGGAAAGCGTCTGTCCGAAATACAAATGAAGATTATTGTGAGCTGGCTGTGTGTATGCTGAGAGAGTTTTTGTCAAAAAAGCGTCAAGCGTGAGTCGGATTTAAATGTTAAAATGTCTAATTCCTGTTAGGTAGGTACTACTATAGACTCGATTGCGATGAAATTTTTGTAAGCTGCTGTGTGTAGGTATGCCAAATATGATTCTACTAAAACGGTCAAGTGTAATTAGGCGTTCTCTACTCTCTCGTGACTGAAAATTCTCTAGTTTACGCCTATTTTATCATATTCTGACAACAAATTCAACTTTGGAGACCACTCAGATATTGATTTTAAAAGCACTCGGTCGAAAAACTAAACGTTTAAAAATTGTGGCCGCTATTTCCATTTTTGACAACGGATTCGTGTTTGGGGACCACTCGGACCCTCAGATATCGATTTTGAAGACAATCAGTCCACAAACTAAAGATTTCAAAATGGCGGCCACTTTTTCAATTTTTGACAGTGGATTCATGCTTGGGGACCACTCGGGTCATCAGATATCGATTTTGAAAACAATCTGCCCAAAAACTTAAGATTTCAAGATGACGGACACTTTTTCAATTTTTGATAACGGATTCATGCTTGGGGACCTCTCGGATCCTCAGATATCTATTTTGACAACAATCGGTCCACAACCTAAAGATTTCAAAATGGCGGCCACTTTTTCAATTTTTGACAACGGATTCATGCTAGGGGACCACTCGGGCCATCAGATATCGATTTTGAACGCAATCGGTCGAAAAACTAAAATTTTCAAAATGGCGGCCACTTTTCAAACTTTTGACAACGGATTCATGCTTGAGGACCACTCGGACCCTTAGATATCGATTTTGCTATGTGTAGAAAAATAAATATTTTCAAAAGTAGGTAATGGTATATTGGGGACATCATTTTTAAACTTAATCAATTATGACAAATGGCTGTAGCCCGCGACTCCGTCTGCGCTGCTATCCCGCGGGAACTATGAGATTTTCCGAGATAAAAACTATCCTGTCCTTCCTCGGGACTAAAACTACCACCTTACCAAATTTCATTAATATCGGTTCAGTGGTTTAGGCATGAAAGCGTAACAGACAGATAGACAGACAGAGCGTTACTTTCGCATGTATAATATTAAGTAGGGATATCACGTTTCAATATAGTATTTTATGCAACAGTTGTATAAGAGAGGTCAAAAAAGGCGAGTGGTGTGGGTTACGATGTGAGCGTAGCGAACATCGTAAAGAAAGACACCACGAGCATTTTTTGACTTATTTATACAACGTTGCATACAATAACTTTTCTACGACTTCATTAAAATTATCATCATCATCGTCATCACATCATTAGCATTTAAAAGGTGATCAGCGTTGGACCTAGGCATATGTTCTTTTAAATAAAACATAAATAATGCCAAACTCGGGCTCAGAGCGACCACATTACCCGAAAATGATACCCAATCACCATTTTTGTGTCAAGTGTCAAAATGACATCCGCCATCTTGGATCCTAAATATTATGCCAAATTCGCGATCAGAGCCACCAAATTGCCCGAAAACGACACCCATGAACATTTTTCTGTCAAAAGTGTAAAAAAATCATCCGCCATCTTGGATCCAAAAAATTATGCAAAATTCGTGCTCAGAGCCACCAAATTACTCGAAAACGACACCCATGAACATTTTTGTGACAAAAGTGTCAAAATGTCATCCGCCATCGTGGATCCAAAAAATTATGCAAAATTCATGCTCAGAGCCACCAAATTACTCGAAAACGACACCCATGAACAATTTTGTGTCATAAGTGTTAAAATGTCATCCGCCATCTTGGATCCAAAAAATTATGCAAAATTCGTGCTCAGAGCCACCAAATTACTCGAAAACGACACCCATGAACATTTTTGTGACAAAAGTGTCAAAATGTCATCCGCCATCTTGGATCCAAAAAAATATGCAAAATTCGTGCTCCGAGCCACCAAATTACTCGAAAACGACACCCATGAACATTTTTGAGGCAAAGGTGTCAAAATGTCATCCGCCATCTTGGATCCAAAAATTTTTACAATTTCGTGATAAGATCCACCAAACTACCCGAAAACGACAGCCATCAACATTTACATGTCAAGTGTCAAATTATGTCAGTAAAATTGAAATATTGTGTTGTACACACTTTTTTATTTTGTTTGCTTTCTAAATTGCTAACACCGTATTTTGTCCTAAACGGCTGAATGGTTTCTGGCCTTAGTCCGGACGGACAAAATTAAAAAAAATTGTCTCCAGTATATAATGTGTACCATTATATTGGTGTTGGTGACCCTTTAACTGTCAAAAAATAAAAGTACTGGAGTAGGAAAATATACTTAATGATAAATATCACGTTATGACAACGATAATCATGCGATACGACCCGTCCACGTCCACCCTTGCATTGGTAACGATGCGCGGCGCGATGACGCGTCTATAATTTTACTCTGTAAGACAGTTTCGCGCTCACGTATTAATGGAGCGGGTCGCGGGGGCGAGAGGCATAAGCTCCGCCCAAGCCCCGCCCGTACGCTCAAGGACTTTAGCGCGTGTACAAGCCTTAAGTAGTTCACAAGATTAACTAGAGCTGTAATTTTCTTCTAAGCTTATCGTATTTCAAATTCGGCGCTATTTTTCACCACTTTCGAGTCTCACATTTGTGCTAGAAATCTGGCTCCTGGACGCCTGCGAATAACGGTAGCTAGCCCACTATCAGTAGCTATCGCTATGGTCAGGGTAAAGCTAGTTCTGGTGTGAGCTCTCGCGAGCTTACCGGTCCGGGGCAGGCGCGGGCGGGCAGCGTGTGCGCACTACCGGGCCTCGGCGGAGGCCCGCGCCGCGCCGCCGCGCCGCTTGCTGAGCGGCGCGTTGTACTCCCACCCGTCCGAGCCCTTTGGGCTGAATAGCTGGAAAAGATGTTACTATTGTATTTTTTTAAAACAAAATTGGTGTTATGGAAATGGGCTGGATTTTCATTAAATCGGACTTGTTTTCGAGCAAAATTAAGTAAAATTAAGTAATGATGAGGCCAGTGAGCGTAATTATTTTGAGCTTTGAGCCGCGTAATTTGTTCTACATTCGGTTTTATACAAAACTCCTATTTCGTTCACAAATTTTGCATGCACAGAAATGACTCGACCCACTTGGATTGACTTCGCGCAACAGAGACTTGTTATTCTTCACTTAATTTGTGTTATAGCTAGAAAATAAAAAGTTTAGCTCGGCCTGGTCGCGATGGGCCTGCTCCACGCGACTGTTGGCGGTACCTGCGTGTCCCACTGGTCGCCGTTGGCCTGGCGCAGCTTGGCCTGGTCGCGCTGCGCCTGCTCCACGCGGCTCTTGGCGGCGGTGGCCTGGTCGGTGTCGGCGGCCCGCAGCGCGGCGGTGACGTGCCTCCACACGCGGCTGTTGGCGGTACCTGCGTGTCCCACTGGTCGCCGTTGGCCTGGCGCAGCTTGGCCTGGTCGCGCTGCGCCTGCTCCACGCGGCTCTTGGCGGCGGTGGCCTGGTCGGTGTCGGCGGCCCGCAGCGCGGCGGTGACGTGCCTCCACACGCGGCTGTTGGCGGTACCTGCGTGTCCCACTGGTCGCCGTTGGCCTGGCGCAGCTTGGCCTGGTCGCGCTGCGCCTGCTCCACGCGGCTCTTGGCGGCGGTGGCCTGGTCGGTGTCGGCGGCCCGCAGCGCGGCGGTGACGTGCCTCCACACGCGGCTGTTGGCGGTACCTGCGTGTCCCACTGGTCGCCGTTGGCCTGGCGCAGCTTGGCCTGGTCGCGCTGCGCCTGCTCCACGCGGCTCTTGGCGGCGGTGGCCTGGTCGGTGTCGGCGGCCCGCAGCGCGGCGGTGACGTGCCTCCACACGCGGCTGTTGGCGGTACCTGCGTGTCCCACTGGTCGCCGTTGGCCTGGCGCAGCTTGGCCTGGTCGCGCTGCGCCTGCTCCACGCGGCTCTTGGCGGCGGTGGCCTGGTCGGTGTCGGCGGCCCGCAGCGCGGCGGTGACGTGCCTCCACACGCGGCTGTTGGCGGTACCTGCGTGTCCCACTGGTCGCCGTTGGCCTGGCGCAGCTTGGCCTGGTCGCGCTGCGCCTGCTCCACGCGGCTCTTGGCGGCGGTGGCCTGGTCGGTGTCGGCGGCCCGCAGCGCGGCGGTGACGTGCCTCCACACGCGGCTGTTGGCGGTACCTGCGTGTCCCACTGGTCGCCGTTGGCCTGGCGCAGCTTGGCCTGGTCGCGCTGCGCCTGCTCCACGCGGCTCTTGGCGGCGGTGGCCTGGTCGGTGTCGGCGGCCCGCAGCGCGGCGGTGACGTGCCTCCACACGCGGCTGTTGGCGGTACCTGCGTGTCCCACTGGTCGCCGTTGGCCTGGCGCAGCTTGGCCTGGTCGCGCTGCGCCTGCTCCACGCGGCTCTTGGCGGCGGTGGCCTGGTCGGTGTCGGCGGCCCGCAGCGCGGCGGTGACGTGCCTCCACACGCGGCTGTTGGCGGTACCTGCGTGTCCCACTGGTCGCCGTTGGCCTGGCGCAGCTTGGCCTGGTCGCGCTGCGCCTGCTCCACGCGGCTCTTGGCGGCGGTGGCCTGGTCGGTGTCGGCGGCCCGCAGCGCGGCGGTGACGTGCCTCCACACGCGGCTGTTGGCGGTACCTGCGTGTCCCACTGGTCGCCGTTGGCCTGGCGCAGCTTGGCCTGGTCGCGCTGCGCCTGCTCCACGCGGCTCTTGGCGGCGGTGGCCTGGTCGGTGTCGGCGGCCCGCAGCGCGGCGGTGACGTGCCTCCACACGCGGCTGTTGGCGGTACCTGCGTGTCCCACTGGTCGCCGTTGGCCTGGCGCAGCTTGGCCTGGTCGCGCTGCGCCTGCTCCACGCGGCTCTTGGCGGCGGTGGCCTGGTCGGTGTCGGCGGCCCGCAGCGCGGCGGTGACGTGCCTCCACACGCGGCTGTTGGCGGTACCTGCGTGTCCCACTGGTCGCCGTTGGCCTGGCGCAGCTTGGCCTGGTCGCGCTGCGCCTGCTCCACGCGGCTCTTGGCGGCGGTGGCCTGGTCGGTGTCGGCGGCCCGCAGCGCGGCGGTGACGTGCCTCCACACGCGGCTGTTGGCGGTACCTGCGTGTCCCACTGGTCGCCGTTGGCCTGGCGCAGCTTGGCCTGGTCGCGCTGCGCCTGCTCCACGCGGCTCTTGGCGGCGGTGGCCTGGTCGGTGTCGGCGGCCCGCAGCGCGGCGGTGACGTGCCTCCACACGCGGCTGTTGGCGGTACCTGCGTGTCCCACTGGTCGCCGTTGGCCTGGCGCAGCTTGGCCTGGTCGCGCTGCGCCTGCTCCACGCGGCTCTTGGCGGCGGTGGCCTGGTCGGTGTCGGCGGCCCGCAGCGCGGCGGTGACGTGCCTCCACACGCGGCTGTTGGCGGTACCTGCGTGTCCCACTGGTCGCCGTTGGCCTGGCGCAGCTTGGCCTGGTCGCGCTGCGCCTGCTCCACGCGGCTCTTGGCGGCGGTGGCCTGGTCGGTGTCGGCGGCCCGCAGCGCGGCGGTGACGTGCCTCCACACGCGGCTGTTGGCGGTACCTGCGTGTCCCACTGGTCGCCGTTGGCCTGGCGCAGCTTGGCCTGGTCGCGCTGCGCCTGCTCCACGCGGCTCTTGGCGGCGGTGGCCTGGTCGGTGTCGGCGGCCCGCAGCGCGGCGGTGACGTGCCTCCACACGCGGCTGTTGGCGGTACCTGCGTGTCCCACTGGTCGCCGTTGGCCTGGCGCAGCTTGGCCTGGTCGCGCTGCGCCTGCTCCACGCGGCTCTTGGCGGCGGTGGCCTGGTCGGTGTCGGCGGCCCGCAGCGCGGCGGTGACGTGCCTCCAAACGCGGCTGTTGGCGGTACCTGCGTGTCCCACTGGTCGCCGTTGGCCTGGCGCAGCTTGGCCTGGTCGCGCTGCGCCTGCTCCACGCGGCTCTTGGCGGCGGTGGCCTGGTCGGTGTCGGCGGCCCGCAGCGCGGCGGTGACGTGCCTCCACACGCGGCTGTTGGCGGTACCTGCGTGTCCCACTGGTCGCCGTTGGCCTGGCGCAGCTTGGCCTGGTCGCGCTGCGCCTGCTCCACGCGGCTCTTGGCGGCGGTGGCCTGGTCGGTGTCGGCGGCCCGCAGCGCGGCGGTGACGTGCCTCCACACGCGGCTGTTGGCGGTACCTGCGTGTCCCACTGGTCGCCGTTGGCCTGGCGCAGCTTGGCCTGGTCGCGCTGCGCCTGCTCCACGCGGCTCTTGGCGGCGGTGGCCTGGTCGGTGTCGGCGGCCCGCAGCGCGGCGGTGACGTGCCTCCACACGCGGCTGTTGGCGGTACCTGCGTGTCCCACTGGTCGCCGTTGGCCTGGCGCAGCTTGGCCTGGTCGCGCTGCGCCTGCTCCACGCGGCTCTTGGCGGCGGTGGCCTGGTCGGTGTCGGCGGCCCGCAGCGCGGCGGTGACGTGCCTCCACACGCGGCTGTTGGCGGTACCTGCGTGTCCCACTGGTCGCCGTTGGCCTGGCGCAGCTTGGCCTGGTCGCGCTGCGCCTGCTCCACGCGGCTCTTGGCGGCGGTGGCCTGGTCGGTGTCGGCGGCCCGCAGCGCGGCGGTGACGTGCCTCCACACGCGGCTGTTGGCGGTACCTGCGTGTCCCACTGGTCGCCGTTGGCCTGGCGCAGCTTGGCCTGGTCGCGCTGCGCCTGCTCCACGCGGCTCTTGGCGGCGGTGGCCTGGTCGGTGTCGGCGGCCCGCAGCGCGGCGGTGACGTGCCTCCACACGCGGCTGTTGGCGGTACCTGCGTGTCCCACTGGTCGCCGTTGGCCTGGCGCAGCTTGGCCTGGTCGCGCTGCGCCTGCTCCACGCGGCTCTTGGCGGCGGTGGCCTGGTCGGTGTCGGCGGCCCGCAGCGCGGCGGTGACGTGCCTCCACACGCGGCTGTTGGCGGTACCTGCGTGTCCCACTGGTCGCCGTTGGCCTGGCGCAGCTTGGCCTGGTCGCGCTGCGCCTGCTCCACGCGGCTCTTGGCGGCGGTGGCCTGGTCGGTGTCGGCGGCCCGCAGCGCGGCGGTGACGTGCCTCCACACGCGGCTGTTGGCGGTACCTGCGTGTCCCACTGGTCGCCGTTGGCCTGGCGCAGCTTGGCCTGGTCGCGCTGCGCCTGCTCCACGCGGCTCTTGGCGGCGGTGGCCTGGTCGGTGTCGGCGGCCCGCAGCGCGGCGGTGACGTGCCTCCACACGCGGCTGTTGGCGGTACCTGCGTGTCCCACTGGTCGCCGTTGGCCTGGCGCAGCTTGGCCTGGTCGCGCTGCGCCTGCTCCACGCGGCTCTTGGCGGCGGTGGCCTGGTCGGTGTCGGCGGCCCGCAGCGCGGCGGTGACGTGCCTCCACACGCGGCTGTTGGCGGTACCTGCGTGTCCCACTGGTCGCCGTTGGCCTGGCGCAGCTTGGCCTGGTCGCGCTGCGCCTGCTCCACGCGGCTCTTGGCGGCGGTGGCCTGGTCGGTGTCGGCGGCCCGCAGCGCGGCGGTGACGTGCCTCCACACGCGGCTGTTGGCGGTACCTGCGTGTCCCACTGGTCGCCGTTGGCCTGGCGCAGCTTGGCCTGGTCGCGCTGCGCCTGCTCCACGCGGCTCTTGGCGGCGGTGGCCTGGTCGGTGTCGGCGGCCCGCAGCGCGGCGGTGACGTGCCTCCACACGCGGCGCGCCTCCAGCGGCGCCTGCCGGGACACGGGCGCCACGCGCTTGCGCCGCGGCTTCATGTTCGTCACCTCGAATAGGACTTCTGTGCGCTGCAACCGTTCATAAAATGGCCGGTCAAGGAGGCAGCGCGCAGATCAAAGGCGGAGGGACCGGCTAATATTCATCGACTGCAGCGTCTTGCGCGCAATCATTCAAAAAAACACTTCAATTAAATATTAGTGATTTGTGCTAAGATCCATCTTTTTCGTGTCACAAAATGTCAATCAGTTAAATATCCGCCAACTCGGAACCAGAAAAACCTATGACGAAATCGAGCCAGTTACGGCAAAACGTCGCCCCGAGCCGTAAGTAGCAATCTAGCCATTTACCGCCCGCTACGCGAGTGGAAAATTCCATTTCCTGGCGAGAGAAAGACGTAAAATTTACACACCTCGGGCGGTGATAAAGAAAACATCAGGTCGTGCGATCTCACTTTAAATACACAGGGGCCACAACTCACCCCGGACTCGGTCCACCGTCCGTCCACCCTCGTATTCCACTCGCCCTGCGCCGTGTAATATGGTTTCTTCTCAGTGCCGGCGAACACTTCGCAAGTCACGCGATGCTTCTTGCCCCCGTAGAACGGTTTGGTAAGGAACTCCACATTGGCTCGGTGGCCGGTTTGCGCGCACTCTATGCACACTGAGCCGCCCAGCTCGATCCAGGGGACTGTTAGGATCGATCTGAGGAAACGAAGTCAGATTTGAAGCCAGGTTTGTTGCGAGAAATAGAATCCTTTCGTTTGCCCGAATTTCATACGCCATGTGATGTTAATTCAGTGGGCAACTGGGCTAACAGAAATATCATCCCGCGGACTGAGTTGACCGTATTAATTATTCTGTGGGTGACTTGACCAAATTACCTTAATGATAATTTGTCGTAATTCTTTTTAATCTCTGAAACCCTTTTCACGGGCTTTGAAATGACCATCCTGCTGTTAGGATTGGTTAGTTTTAATAATGCTAAGCAATCAACAGTTTAAGGAAAAAAACAGTTATGGCAATTATTACATTAATGGCATATGAAATTGTGGCGAACGATAGGGAACATTTATCGGCAGAAATTTTACTAAAACATTCAGCAAGATGGCCACAGCGCTAATTTTCAATGTGACCCTTTGCTTATAAACTAAACCTAACAAGATACTATTTCAGAAATAAGTATTTTGGAATATTAAGATTACATACACATACATACATACCGTCACGCTTCTTTCCCACAGGGGTAGGCAGAGACTACTTTGTTCCACTTGCTACGATCCTGACATACCTCTTTCGCTTCATCGACATTCATCAATCTCTTCATACATGCTCGTCGGTTTCGGGTACTCTTGACCTGGCCTAACGAATATTAAGATTTTTGATTAAAAACTACAATCTAACTAACGAATATTAAGATTTTTGATTAAAAACTACAATCTAACTAAAAATAAAAAATACTAAAAGAAATTTACGAAACGTCGAGGTAATTAAAAACATTTTTTTACGCGGCTAAGTCCCGGAAGTGATTCTCCTCTGGAGTATTGCGAATTAATTTGAAGAAAAATGTTATAGGCGGGATATGATGATGGTGTTGGTGACCTGCCATATCCATTGGGGAAGGTCAGCGTGTACTCCTCGCCGGTGTCCAGCAACGTCACTGTGCCTTTCCCGATGTTGTGCACTCCGATGGACAGGCCCAGGAATTTGCTTTTCGTCCAAACCCACGCCTCGAACTGGATCCTATCGACAAACAATGCACAGCCGACTTGAGCACTAGTAATACATATTTAATTTTCTTACTTAATTATAGATAGACAGATTTCGATGCGGTTTTTTTCATTCGAAAGCCAATTTCCTTGCGTTGGTTCTTAAACATGCTTGGTAAAATCAGTCCAGCAGTTTGAAGAGTATCAGCTCTCTCTTTTCCAAAATTATGTAATGCATTTTTGGCATAAAATTAATTGATTAAGAGTTGTTCCTTAAAAAGTTTATAAGTATTTTTTGCATAGGATTTTTTTTTCAATTTTAAATTTATATATTATGCAGGTATTAAGTACAAATATATGATGGCGTGTTGACGAGGAGGCCTACGCCCAACAATGGGTTAATTTAGGCTGAAGAAGAAGAAGAGAAGAGAGAGATTATGCAGGATTCTTCTTGCGAATCTAAACTGGGCTACACACCCCTTAGTAATCTCGGTCACACACAACGTACCTTTTGTTGACATGTTCCGCGTAGAAGGCCGAGATGGGCGGGTGGTGCGACACCTGCTCCGCCACGAAGGACAACTGGTCCGGCGAACACCACGGCACGGGACCCTCACCCACTTCCACCTGATCATTACAGGTTACCAATGATATCAAAAGTAAAGATACGCCTGTTACTAAAATATAATTTTCGACCTTAACACGTTGCGAATGTTTAACAAAGTTTCAACGAATAAAATTCCATGACTGTACAATTATTAATTATGTCATGCCTGGATTCCTGAACCGCGCGTTACCAAAGCGCAGGTTTTACGCCTCACGTGCACCAGTAGGCTTATTGTCTAACTCGCTCGCAATCGCCATCGTATTCCTTTTGACAGATCTTTTATGAATGTGACAGCTAGCTGATTCCGATGCCAACTGTCAGCCCATACATGAACTGTCAAAATGAAAACTATGGCGATTGCGAGCGAGTTACATAATAAGCCTGCTGCTGTCACGTCCCAAAATCAGTAAAGGCACTGACCTTGTCACCGGTCTGAGCGTCGTTGCCGTCCATCTCCCAGTGGCAGCGGAACACCTCCCCCAATATAGGGTTGTAGGGCTTCTTGGCGACCTGCGACTTGCGGCCAGCGTGGAACGAGCTCAGATACCAACGGACGACTTGGATCATGCGGTCCCGAGGCGTCGGCTGGTCGACTATCCTGCAAGTTTGACGGTGACATACCGTTAAACTCTATGATATCCTACTAATATTATAAATGCGAAATTTTGTGACAATGTGAGTGAGTGAGTGTGTATGTTTGTTCCTTCTTCACGCTAAAACGACTGGACGGATTTGGACAAAATTTGGTACGAAGCTAGCTGGTACCCTATATTAAAATATAGGCTACGTTTTATCCCCGAAAATTGTATAGTTCCCGCGGGATAGCGATAAACATGTCAATTGCTAATTCTACGCGGACGAAGTCGCGGGCAGAAGCTAGTCTAATCTAACTAATATTATAAATGCGAAAGTATGGATGGATGGATATTTGTTTGTTACTCAATCACGCCAGAACGGCCCAACGGATCTGGATGAAATTCGGCACATAGATAGAGAAAAGTCTAGAATAACACATAGGCTACTTTTCATCCCGGAAAATTGCATAGTTCCTGCGGGATAGCGATAAACGAATTCTTTGCAGACGAAGTCGCTGGCAACAGCTAGTACTATATAAAACTGAGGTAGATACGTCATAGGCGATCTCCCCGTGGCAAGCGAAAAGTAAGGTAATTGCCTGACTTGTGTTTAGTCGCGGTCGGCGCGCGCACCAACTAGTGTACGGTCGCCCAAATAAGTGGTCTACCACTTTTCATCCATATTCCTATCAAATGAAAATGTTGCTAAAGTCGAACTTTCAAGTTGACAGCCTGTCTTATCGACGTTATATATTGTGACGTGTAAAGGAATTTTAACCTTAGGGTGGTAGACCACATATTTGGCTACCAACCTTACGGCAAAGACGTTGCCGTGTCCGAAAGGAGTATTGTTTAGCTATAACGCGTCTATTAGTAATATGTCATAAGTTAAACTGAATAAAAGCACTGAACACCGGTATTCAAGAATATATTTCCAAGATATTAATACAACGCCATTTCTAATACGACCATCGCGTGAGGCTACGCAGGTATCTCTGATAAGAGAGAAGAAGATTTTATAGAAAAGAAGCAACAAAAAACACAGACTTCAAAATGAATTAATGAGAACTTTTTTCGTGCGTTGAACACCATAGGATGTCTCAAAATATGTAAAAATGAATCCAATTGTAGGTAATGTTGTATCTAGAGTCGAAAATTGAAGGCATTTACTGTAACATGGGAAAAATAATTATTATTTTTCAAATACGTGTATTTATAAATACGTTTTCTGTTATGTTCCGGTGAACCTGTTCAATTGCTATCTTTTTTGTGAAAAAGAGTATATAAAAAAGCAGAAGCATCACTTACTTTACAAACTGATCAGGGTGCGCGAAAGAGTCCGCGTACATTTCTAGCAGCGATCGCCTTTCCAATATAAACGTTGGGAGCACAACCTGTAATAAAAACGTGTGAAAAGATTACCTTGCTGCTCTAAGCGACACATGTGCGTTTATAGATCGACCGCTTTAATGAGTCCTCGCTCCCGCAGGTACAGGGGCGCGGGGTAGGACGACAAAGGGGAGAGGTGCGGGCGGCAGGCGCACTCACTACCCGCCCGCACCGCTCTCGGTCCCCTTTGTCGTCCCACCCCGCGCCCCTGTACTCATTTAAACGGTCGATATACCCACTCCCCACCCACACTGGCTACTATCAGTGGGAGAGAATCGTATGAAAACATATTATATTCTATCTAGTAGTATCAAACAAACGAGAAACCGAAATCACTGACATTTGACAAACGAATCATGTTAAGTTTTTATTCATTTACGTATAGGTGGCGGCACGTAAGTCTAACGTGGAGTACGCCCGCCCGCGTCCGCTGCACTCCCCCGCGATGCCTTATTATCGACTACTGCGCATCAACGTTACGGTCATCGCTAGACTTACAAATACAAAATACTTTATTTGCTCAACATAGGTACAAAAGTAGGTACAAGTCTTACATACTTACGTGCCGGCACTTGTACTAACCTCCTTATTCATAAACGCTCTATAGGCTTTTGCTAACTTAGCAATCGTTTGTCCTTATCTGTGAAAGATAAATGTCAAAGTGACAGATAAGTACAAACTATTACTAAGTTAGCCAGAAGCCTATAGAGCGTTTATGAATAAGGGGGTTGATATTTAATTTCAAGGCCAACCTTGGGAGTACATATTTCGACGGTTAACTCGCCTGATAATAACCACTTTTTAAATATTGTAGGTACAACGAAATTCTCAACCTTGTCCGATCAATTGGGACAATTCGAGGCTAACAACCTAACCTTGATATAAAAGTATAGTAATTTCATTTATATTATACGCCCCAAGTGCTACTCCTCAGAGAATTAACAAAACAAGAACTCGCTTTCAGTGTAATTCGAGTACACTTTAGAGAGTCACGTTTTGAGAACTTTACAGAAATATCAATTTAAACGTCCCTCGGTGGCAGCGGCAACAAACTTAAAATATGAACGAGAAAGGTTAGAAATACAAGATCTTAAGTAAAAGTATTTTGATACCATCAGCAAAATATGTGAAGTATGTGGTCTGCCAACCTAAAGTTGAAAATCATTTTCACGTTATAAAATAATTTCAGGCGCACTACCCACCCGCACCGCTCTCGGCTCTCTTTGTCGCCTACCCCGCGCCCCTGGGCGAGGACTCAGTTCAGCGGTCGATCTATACATCTTTCTTAATTGATTATGGCTCCAGTGATTATTTTCTACAAAGAACGACATTAAAGTTCAAAAGCGAATCAAATCTATGCATCTGTCAGCGAGAGGCTGTTAGGTTATAGGACTTATTGTGTTTTTACTAATTTTAGACTTAAGGTTTTGTTACTAACAAATTATGGATGTTTCTGAAATAAATGATTATTATTATTATTATTATTAAAAGATGCAGGATCTTCTAGGTAGGACAGAAAGACGCATCTACAGGCATCACAATCTTAACGACAAGCTTTTATTTATTTCTATGGAACACTAAAAAATGGCGGCATTACCTTGGTGAGATCCATTCCGATTTTGACCTGCGAAAGAAGGTGCGTGACAACGGAGCCATGGTTCTCCATGGAACCCAGCTCGCTGTCAGACTCCTCCTCGTAGAGGGCTGGAACAAAGTATAACATAAATCATGAATCATGAGATGATTGTTATTGTATAGTCGATCAAGAAAATCCTTTACTAGCCAGGTTCAATGTTTTTGTACGACTTAAAACATCAAAGCCTATTTTCACCACGGACGTAATACTAAATAGGACTGCGTACTCTGAAAATTTGTATTTATGAAAATGAACCATATTACAAGTGGAGTAAGTATATTTTGTGTTGCGCCGTACACAGAGGCTAATCTGCGCCGAGAGGGATAGCGACAAGGGTTGATTGTGTCTCGTTCTTTCATCTTGCCAGCCTAAAAAAAACATTTTGAAGACGCTCTTAACGCCCTATGTTATGAGTGTATAGACGCGGTGATTACTTTCCACCAGGTGACCAGCTTCTTCGTTGGTCCCCTATCATAAAAAAAATCTTGAAAATACATGAGAAGCTATTTAATAATTGTTCCTAATCCAAGCCTTTTTAAGAGGATATATATATATAATTGATTTAAGTTTGTTGCAGCGCGAATTGATTAGCCACTGATGGTTTTTCCGAAGGCTGGTAATGTCAATAAGGGACATGTAAAAGAGCCTTTACCGCTGGGGTAGACGAGTTCTTGAGTGGAGACCACGGATCGGCAAACGTAGCGTAGGACGTCCTCAGACTCGGTGGAGCGAGGATCTTCGCAAGGCGGCTGGCAAGAGCTGGTTGAGAGTGGCCGGGGATCGTGCTCAGTGGCGTGCCATGGGAGAGGCCTATGTCCAGCAGTGGACGAATATAGGCTGATGATGATGATGATGATGATGATGAAAAGAGCCTTTTGCAGCCTATTTGTAACGTAAGCTATGGATTTTGACCTAGACGAGTCGCGTGCTAGTGTCCGAGGGCGCTGCCGGCAGCCAAGGCCATCACGCAGCTTTCAAGAGCTTATTGAGCAGTGAACTTTGTCCGTCAGGAACACACAATAGGCCTTATAATTGTTGTACACTTGGTTTCAATAAGAAAGGGTTGTACGTGACATTAACATTGACAAATCTAGAGGTGAGGCTTCTTTGTGACACCTTTCACATAAAACGATTATCGATTATATCTTAGTACTAATAACAATCGATTCCATAAAAATAACGACTGCATATTAATAATAAATCGATTGGTATTGTGTAGTGCGTGTGAAAGAATGTAAAATACTCACTTTATATTTTTGTAGGTTGTCTTTGGATTTTCGATTATACGCGATTTTAATCGATTACCCAATTATACATAGTCACCTCTCTAGTTTTAATGACCATAGAACGTAACCTAGCAACGTCTCGTTATTAATGACATATATTGAAAATTTGTACGTAAAAATTATGTAAACGCAAAAACATCGCTGTGATTCTTTAGAACGTTATTTATATACAGTACCAATTATTGATTTATTTCTAATTAATTCAATTTAGTATTTATTTTGCTGTCAAAACTTTCGTGAACACTAACAGTTACATTCTATGGATCTGTCACACAACCCATCCTTATTGAAACAGACCTTAAGTATTCACAATCCCGAAGAACACAGAACGTACCAGTAGCTTAACTTCCCGCGCAAATGGCAAAAGCGCGCAAACGGGTGAAAGAGTTAGGAATCGTGTCATAGGCGATGCGGCTAGCAACTCATCACTATTAAGGTTCCTCTTTCCACCTATGCGCTTAGAATCACGCTAAACGTGGACATTAGGTCTCTTTGTGTGTTTGTTTCACGCGTAAACTACTCAACCGATCATGTCAAAATTTGGTAAGGAGATAGTTTGAGATCCTGGGAGACATAGGATAGTTTTCATCCCAGAAAATTGAGTTGCCGTGGGCGATAAACGAATTCCCCGCAGACGAAGTCGCGAACGACAGTTAGTACAATAACTTGCGAGGTCACAGATCTTAAACAGTGGCTTCCAAACGACATTGAACCTTGTAGTATTTAAGCAATTATATAGTCGATACAAACAATTTGATATCAGTTATCCATTTCAGCCATATATCATGTTCTAGCACAATTTCGAAGACGGGTGAATTATTATCAGGGTCTACCTTTTTGTTGATTGAAACGATTAGCCGCGACTCGCTTTGTCCCTCTTTAAAGAGAACAGTAAGAGTGAGACACACTTAATAATTATAGTAGACGGATGAGAGGTATTGTAATAATTAACGTTGGTTGTTCGGTGATTCTCTTACGGCCTGGCCGCTACTACGCGCGATCAGCAATAAATATGGCGAGCGTTCTGAATGAATGAATTATTTGTTCATTGCGTCGTAGCCGAGACGCTCGCAGCACAGTAGTTACCTTACCTTACAAAGCAAGCGATGAATAGTAAAAGAATAAGAATAGTTGCGGCCGGGCATAAGATTGATGTCGGAGCACTTTTTGAAATATTCCCCGTCGTGCTTCTAATGGAGAACGGAGATTTCAAAAATAACTAATATTAATTTTATAGGTACCAGTCGTATTTTTAATTGGACTTCATAAATATACTGTTATTTCATTATATTGGTAATGGTTCCTTGGAATCTTCAGCAACTCTTATTACAGCCTCGAATTGAACGACTTCTAAAGGTCAAAACGTTTCACACGCCCTTAAATCGATATTTGCGACCATAACACGTCGGTACTGTTGATATAGGCACTCATAAAACCCGGCACTAACCGCCCTGCCCTTACTACGTTCTACGTTTTGATAACCAACACGCTAAGCCAAGCAGGGCTAGTACAGATATGTGTAACTGGCCAGTGGCAAATGTGGCAATGCTTGATGATGGTCCTACACTGGTGTTATAAAGTGATGTATAACTTTATAAAACAATACAATATTCGCAAACACTTCATAACATTTTGTTAGTTAGTACTTGTTAGGGCCACTTGCACGGACCAGGGTTAACGACTTCAAAATGTATGGAACTGTGAAACCTAACCCCAAGTTAGTACAATTTTTTTACTCTGGACTGTGCAAGTGGGCTTGAGAGTTTTATACGCTACCAAAAAATATATATAAAGAGGCCCGCAGTATTGGTGGCTTTTAAAAGGGATCAAAATTCAAGTAAATAAGTATGACTTTATTTAACAAGACAAGAATTATTAAAGCGAACCAATTCTAAAGTTTATTACAGCAAGCACGTCCTGGAGGGCTACTCCGAAATTCGAAACTCGCAGTTGGTATCACTTTTCCCTCTCACTCTCCTATTAACGACCCTAAGTATGAGCGGAAAGCACGATACGTACTTCCAAGTTACAGGAGCATAAGGCCTGTTACACGTAATTCACGTCATCAGTTTATTGACCCATTGTTCGGAGCATTGTCTACCAAAGCTGCTTGCAAATTAACATTCATCGTTACCCGAGTTTAGCCTGTCGCGGTTTCTCTAGGTTTAAATACACAGGTTGAACTGATTAATGTGTATTATGATGTAGATTGACCGCAATACCGCAAACTTATCGGTTTGAAACATCAAAGAGAGTCATTTGTGGTTTGCACTTGTGTTAAGTTATCACGAACAGACAGACGGGGCAGAGGACATTGTATTATAATATATAGTGACGTTTGTCGATATCCTCGCTACCTGTCAACCAATTTTGGTATTTCCCTTTTCTACACCTTACTTACATGCATATGCTTATAGTATGTTTCTGCCACCCGTATATCAAAAAAGGTCAGATCAAGAGTACCCATAGACTACCCGAAACCGACGAGCACGTATGAAGATATTGATGAATGTGGATGAATTGAAAGAGTTGTCATGATCGTAGCAAGTGGTACAAAGCAGTCTCTGCCTACCCCTGTGGGAAAGAGGCATGACTGATATGTATGTACGAGTATGTATGATTCTGCTCCCCCTACGATTCGGTAGAGCGGCATGTGTGTGAGGGTAACCCTTAACCCCTAACCGTTACCATCCGTTTGGAATCAGCATCAGTCCTAATTTTTGGCCTTCCCTCTGGTCCTTACTGTACTTGCAATTCGCGACCAGACTACCACACTACACATGCTAGCGGAACAGCTATTTTATTGGTTTTGGTTCACGGATAACACTATAGTCTGAAGTCACCCACATAGCTCGAAGAACATGTAAGTAGAAATGGCAATGAACAGACCATATCGCTCGTAGAACAGATAATCATTGGTGGAGAAAGGTTCACGAGTGGCGACCACGAACCGGAAGACGCAGCGTTGGCAGGCCTCCCACTAAGTGGTAAGATAACATCGCGAGAGTTGCGGTAAACCAATAAATGCAGGTGGCAAGTTGTCGTTCATCGTGGCGGTCTAAGGAGGCCTTTGTTTTACAGTGGACATCTTCCGGCTGATGATGACGATTAGTTAAGGGCTCACCATCATAGTCAATTTCTCCATCCCTGGTTCGCGGCAGATCGACGGGCGGCGCCGAGTCCGCCTCGGGCGCGCCCTCTGCCGGACAATTCCGACTTGCGCTGAAACAAGACAAGAACACAATTAATTTTATTTCTAAGTAAATGTACAAACAATAAAAAGTAATTTCCTAGTCACCATTCACGATAAATGTGAAGTGTACTTTTCTAAACACCATAAGACATTAAGCATGGATGACTTGCACTATGCACTATGACCGGCCAGCACGAGTGCGAGCGAGAGCTGTGTCGTTACCCGTCTTTTTCTTATTGTTCGTTCTAGAAAGAGATAACTAGATAGCTACTCGTGCTAGCCGTGCTAGTTGATTGGATAAGAATATTTCGAAACATCTCAACCCCCACCCACATTTTAAATCGAATCGATAACAGACATCAAAGCAACATGTATACAATGGAACTGTCTCAAAAAACGAATAATACGAAAGCAAACGTTTGATCAAACGTTATCTAAAAAACGTCTTCTCGATTCAAGCCCTTTGTCAATCAGTGTCCCGAAAAAAGGGCCCGACAAACATTTGATCCAACTGTTTAAGGGACTTATATAAGAGCTTTAGTAGCGCTGTCATTTCGCTAAACATTTCCCAGAGCGATGAAATGGCTGGAAAATCGCATATAAAAGTACTACGCCTCTTCAGTACTATCTCAAACCTTATCTCAAGTGCGATTCAGTTAGGTACTAACTTTTTTATTTTTATTACTATATACTTCGTTCACAGTGCTTCACAAAACTGAAAGTCAGGCATCTGCCTAGCTACTTATTTATTTGAAAAAGTACCTACTACAAGTGGTGTCATATGAAGGTCAATGTAGAGTTTAAGCTGATTATTTCTAATCAATTCATTTTAGTTCATGTAGGTGTATGCTTGATTTATTGAATTGGACTTATTTTAACTAGACGGGATAGCGAAATATGGAGGTTGATTGTTGGGTTTTTGCATGACAGTAAATTATAGTCCATACGCTATGCTTGGTTTAAGAACATGACGGACCCATCTTTTCCCATGGGCGTCATAAAATTCGATCATCAAGGGACTTGATGTGATAGGAACCCGGCCAGTAGCCCTCTATTGTTAAGTACACACTCTGAATGCCAGCACTGCATGCAAGGGGAAACACACTATTTTTCCAAGAAAGTCGTCATGAAGCTTCAGACACAGTTTCTGTGAGTGTAGCGACTACTAGCAACGTATAAAAAATTATATACAAAGCACATACGCTGCTTGAAGAACGTGCTTATAGTAATGGAGCAAAGAAATATGCCCAAGTTTTTTCGTTATGGCCATTCCTTAACCAGAATTAAAAGCACAATTGTACACGTCCGGGTAGATACTAAAACTCCATACCGTACCCCGGAGAATTATCCATCACTGAGCGCAAACGGGCGTAAAAACGAGATAAGTCAGCCCTTCTAGAATTCCGTTTACGGCAACGATTAGCGCCAAGGCTGTAATTACGCTCACTTCAGAAATATAGCTTTGAATTTTTCAGACGCTCGTTAGTAAGCTGATACTTTGGAGGGATATTCACAATAATTAATTTGATGTGAAAGAATACTTTTTTTTTAAAGACGCGAACCTATATATAACCATGATTACAACCGTGGATCGTTGGTGTGCGTTTTTTCTTAATTAACTAAATATAAATACATAGATTTATATTGTTCTACTTATAAACTTTTCGGTGAATCAGTTCCTATTATATTATTGTACTATGAAACTTAAATTAAAAAAACTGATATTTAAAATCCAGTTCTCGAAAGATTTTGACAGCATAGACGGTTGTTATTTCTCAAGTGTCGTCGCAATCATTAATCTGAAGTATAAAGAGACACGCTAAACATAAATAATTATGTATTTTCGCTTTTACACAAGCAAACACGTTTTAGTAGGTTTTATGACACGATAGATAATATATACACGACGCGACGCGAATATATACACGGTAAAAAGTATTTTATGATAAAATGAGTGACATTAAAAAAGTTCAGACCGTCAAGCTACAAAAAGACTTCCATAGTGAGTTATTTAGATCGCAGTCCAAATAAAATGAAATAAATTTGTAGTATAATCAATCCTGAAGAAACCTAACGGGTTTATGTCTGACCTGTTTATAAGAGTGCAGTGCCACCAGTAATTTAATTAAGAACACAGACAAAGAAATAAACACTAGGTACCATAAAACTTTACAATAGCCAACCTTCAAGTTAATATATAATTCTATGGGAACCTGTCGGATGTCCAACGGTCAATGCCAGGGTCACACAAGGCCCTATCGATCGAACAAGTCCATGGGAAAGGTTTGCATTAGCACCGGCGTCTTTTGCTATATTAAATTTAGCGGTCGAATGTTCTAGAAACTTTGTAAAGTAAATCTAACTATATTCACGATACTATTCCGTCCACGACACGGCATGTCTTTTAAGTTGACATCCGGTCTATTGTATGACGAGATTAAAATCCATGAGGTTATAGCTAACAAAAGAAATGCAGCACTTTTTGGGGAATGACTACAGAACGGCTAACGTGCATTTGCTCGCTTGGTATTGTTTTATATCAGCTAGAAAGGGATGCACAGTGCGATAAAGCACGTTCTTGCTAGACGTTAGATGCATAACAGTATGATAATTAAACAAGTTAGATAGTTTAAGATCATATATATACGATACTGTCTATCTAGCGTCATAATGATTGACGTCATGACAAAATTTAACACGTTCCATTACCTCTAAATTTTAGCTTGTGATTAATTTAATACACTTGATAAGTTTGAACGCCGTCAAACTTGGTATAGTGTTTGAAACAGCTTTATAAGTCAAAAGTCAAAAGTCAAAAGTCAAAAGTTTATTTTGCAAATAGGCCGCCGAGGGCTCTTTTACATGTCTTTTTTTGAATCTACCAGCGCATTCGGAAAGACCATCATTGCCAAGAAGAATGCGCCGCAAGAAACTTGGCAGAAAGTCATTTTTTCAAAATAAAATAGATTTACAATAGTACTTAAATTCTACTTAACTTACCTAATACAATTAATACATTTTATAAAAAGGGATGTATATACACATCATCATTCCCAAAGGGATTCTAAACATAGACGATACAACATACACTGAAGCTTAAATTGAATCCTTGTCAAGACCCCTTTAATTCTAACTTATGGCAAGTCATTTTGAACTTAAACTTAATATAGAATACAGGGTTCTTGTAATTTCAAAAACATTGTTTGTATCTTGTGTGATGCTGATGATATTAACACTATTAAAGACAATGCTAAATAATGATAAAGAAATGCTAAACAATGATAAAGAAAAAGACGTGACTGAAGTAAAAATAATATCTCTGGTAGAAACGACAAAACTGCCTGCCCATAAATTGAATAAGTCGGCAAGTAGTAGGGTTTCTAACACAGTTATCTTGAGAGCTTAGAGGTCGCTGGCGTATGATACAATATTTTATACATACATGCATAAGGAGTCTGAAGTAGAGCCCACGTAATCTTAGGGATGAGAGAAATCAACCGGCAACTCATATTTCTACTCCTAGTATTCCGGCTTTTGGGATGTCTCTCGACGTTATTCAATATGTATAATGCATACTCCATTAGGGATTATTCTGGGGCCTACGTAATGCTGAATTATAGGAATTGTGGCATATTTTAGTCAGTTAAGTAAAAATATAATTTCCCAGGGTACTCAGGGTAGGTAATTTAAAAGATGGGATAAGTTCAGTATTCAATTATTTCAGGTTCCAATAGGTCCCGGGTATGCTAGATAAGTACGTCAACTAGTAGACGGGAACAAATTATACAAATTATCTGATTGAGTTACGTATATGACATGCTTATAAGTACATCACTCTGTATTTACAAACTTTCAAGTAAGACGATTCATATTGCGTACACCTTCACATATTCAATATCAGCGCAGGTAATAGAAATGTAACACGACCATTTAGGTACCAGGCCCAGGCGGCAGTTGAAAATATTCCAGAAAAACATGAAAAACGTATTTACGCAATGTCTGGCTGGACGATGAGCAATTTGTATGCTCGCTGCGCAAAAAGATTCATGGGACAACGTTCCCTCCTCTCCCATTTGTCTATGCCCTTGAACTGAAACCTCGTTATGGATTACACGGGTAGATGGAAACGTTTTATATGATTAGATTTATCAAACAAGCGGTAAAGTGGCCAATTATGTAAAAAAAATAGCTATAAATGAACGTAAGCTGGAGAAATCTGGAAATCAATTATTTATGACAGACGATTGTACAGGTGGTCCCGGAAGTTAATTTATCTATAATTGATTGATGGCATACTTATCTATCACTCCGTTAAGTTTGTCGTATTGCTTACGAACAAACCACGTTAGATAGGAAGCATGGCTGCCATAAGCGGCCACGGCTTGCTTTGGTGTTTAACCTCATATACTATTTAAAATTTACTGAATGTTACCACGCTGATTACTATTAATGCGTAAATTAATTCCGACGGCAACCCAGCGAAACATAATGGCGCCTGATTTAGGTTACGTAATTACGTAATGCAATATGTCAGGCATTTCACTTGTGAATACGCTGAACTAAGAAATTTCCACCAGAATCAATCCCAACCAACCAGAATAAATCAGATGGGGATAAGGGTCGGCGAATCAATGTAAAATTAAAATTACATACTTAGGCTCAGTGATAAGATCAGAATTTACAATTAACAGATGGCCAGAGAAAGACCTCGAGAAAACTATCTTTGAATTCAAGGACACGACAACTGGTTTAAAATAAGATAAGAGCCCTTTTTGAGCAGCGGAAAAATATGTAAGGTTAAGAGATACACGAAATAAAGAAAATAATACAAATAATAAAGAAGAAAGATATATAATAAAAACACGCCGCTGTAGCGGTAAACAAGACCGTGTTTACTTGTCGCCACGTGTATCCATTGATTACGAACCCAATAGGAATTATTTCTGAAGACAACAAGACGTCAGGCGTGGGCGGGAGGGGCGCTGCCAAATTTATACACCAGACGCGATTACTCTTCGCGCACATAGCGAAAGTGTTGGCGATCTTAATTCGCTCAAGGCCGAGACAACTGGTATTGTTTAGTTCTTTGACAAAGGCTTAGCACAGTAGGTGTCTAATAACGACAACAGAGTCCCATTTAGGGCGTGCTCCCGGGAAGAACCGGTTCTGAAATTCCCGGGAATTCCCGGGAATTTCATAGTGTCGAAAGAACCGGTTCTGAAAGTTCCAATCCCGGTTCTCCCGGTTCTTTTCGTTTTTGTTCGCTTACTTTCGTTTTAGCAAATTCATATCTAAACAGTTGTACCTGGCGATTGAAAAAGATTGAATTTAATTGAAATATACTCTTTAATTAAAAATCTAAGTCATTACATTGTTATTTCATAATTAATTTGTAAAGTGTAAAAATTTAGATTTTTAAGGTGTATATTTAAATAAAAAGACATGTCAAGATTGTTTACATTTAGTTAACTACCTAAACAAATGGAGTATAGAGTATAGTGATAAGAAAACGACGGTATTAGATCTTACCGCCTCCACCCACCCTCCAAATTTTTAATATTTTGTTTTAAGGCGCTGTCAGTGAAAGAGAAGCCTGTTAGTGAAAGAGAAGAAACTATTTCGGCAGCTTGGCGCGTGTCTAAAGTGTTGCAAATAAGACACAAATAATAAGAAATAAAAAAGTATGGATTATTTGTGAAATATGATTCGTTAGCCGTTTAGGTATGAATATGTTGACTTCATGTTTTTAATTACAGACCCATACGTCGAAGAAATAAAGACCTAGAACCGTTTAATGATGATTTTAAGACCAATCTTTGCAATTATTTTCTATCGAGCCGATTTTGTTCAATTATGTATCGAGTTCGTCCAGCGTGTTTGAAATATGATGCAAATTAACATATATATTTTTGGTATTTTTTTGATGTGTAGTTTTTCTTAAAAAAGTGCTTAAATAACATCAATTTCAACAAAATTAGGTGTTGTCAGCCTCTTAAGTTGTCTCAGTTGAACAGAAACATTGACGTTGCAAGCTCGTTTGTTTATATTTTTGTGGACTATACTTCATTTAATTTAGAATGAGAAACCACAATAACATTATATTGCGGCTGGTCAACTATTTCTTACCTAGTAAACAGTACAGTGCAACAGTTTGGCAGCCGCAAAATAAAATTGTTTTAGTGCCACTTTATTTGCGTGGCGTCAATTGTTTCTCTAGTACAAATCGTAAAGAGATTACAGTTCACGAGCCGCAATATAATGTTTTTGTGATTTCGCATCCTAAATTAAATGAAGTATAAATATGTAATTGTGATGTTGTGAATTTAAATTAAGGAGAGTGAACAAAGGAAGGAGGACGCTGACGCTGAAATATATATTTTTTATTTTAAAGTAATTTGTTGAATTATTATTATAATATACAATAAAACGATATCTTTACATTTTATAAAATAAATTGGTAACTATTATAATATTACAATTTATTTAGTCGTCGTCGACGTTTTGTTACTCTTGTCAAGAAACATACCATTTTATCGTATATTATTTATTACAATGCGTATGATTCATATCATTTGTATATTACATGCTTATTTAAAGCATATTTTTATTGCATTGTTAATGGATAAATGTAATTTATTAAAAAAATCGTACAATGAACCAAGAACCGGGAAGAACCGGGAATCCCGGTTCTGGACCCGCTCAGAACCGGGAAATGAAATTCTTGGAACCGGACCGGTTCTGCATGCCCTAGTCTCATTGTAACAATTAATTGGAATTTGTAGAGATCCTTTGTTTGTTTTTATCTTAATTTGATAAAACAGCGAGCAGTGTTACAAAAATATCCAATTAGTTTTCAAATATGATATACGATTAAATTCGTTATGAAGAACTGGAAAATAATGGCTTCCTCGAAAATAATAATTAATCAATAATGTAATATCATTGAACTCTAATTCGACGTAGGTACAACAAACGATTTTAGTGGACGATTTTAGGTAAACAAACTTAAGTCAACTAACTTAGGTCTTGTTACCTTAGGCTCTGTCTACCTCGTAAGGGATAAAGACGTTATTTATGTATGTATGTGTTTATGTAACTTACTCGTAAGTAATTGCAAGGAATAATCGTGCGTGTGCTCATGCTTCGGACCTTCTTTTAGACAACATGATTATGAACATAATCATAAATGTGTCGCCTTCTCAAAGCGTAGTTTAATAAGCGCACAAGCAATACGAATACAAATTTTACCCAGATACCAAAATTACTACTATATTCTCACGCCAGAAAACGAGAAATCTACAGCATCATTTCTCTCTTTCCCACTAGAGTAACAAGTATAGGACGAGTGTTACAAACCCCGTGACGTAACATAACGCATCACGATCTACCGCTTGAGCGGTTTGAATGGCAAGTTCTACATAGTCGCGGGCCGTGGTTCCGTTTGTTGCTTCACTGGGCATTCCGTGGTCGAGCGAACTGAACTGTGAAGGAAGTTTATTGCGGTGATCGAACTTCACCGTAATACCGCTTTTCCATTAAAGATCGACTTCTGCGCGTACATTTTCATTTCTAATTCACTGAATGATGATTCATACATACATACATAAATTACATCTTTCTCCCTTATTCATAAACGCTCTATAGGCTTCTACTAACTTAGCAATCGTTTTTCCTTATCTGTAAAAGGCAAATATCAATGTGACAGATAAGGACAAACGATTGCTATAGTTAGTAAGTAGACGCCTATAGAGCGTTTATGAATAGGTAAGGGGGTTTATCTTTTACGGGGTAGACAGGGCCTAAGGTAACAAGACCTTAAGGCCACTTTTAGCATGATTGTGATTGTGGGCGGATAGGTGGAAAGGGGAATTAAGTGATGGGTTGTTAGCCGCATCGCCTATAGCATGATTCCTAAGATTTTCACCCATTCCCTCGATGTGTTTTTACCATCTGCGCGGAAAGAGAAGCAAGTGGTACATTCTATGATTTTTCTTTGCTCCCATGCCATTATGCATAACATATAAAACAAATGACGATCATAAACATTTTCAGTGTCAATTTTCAAAACGGCTCATCGCTCGTCGGTCTGTCATTTCGAATTAAAACTTAAGACAAACGTTGAAAGTGTTAAATTAATTGTTATGAGAACACATTTACGGACGTAAACACAAGTAGGTACTATAACAGCGGTAGATCGTAACGTAAACGCAAAACCTGCATTTCAAGTTGTGCTATTAAAACGTAAATTTCCATATAATCGTAAATGTAGATACAGCGCTGTTAACATCAAATAGAATGAAAACAAAGCGTAGATAATCCAAGGAACGTATACAAAACTGTAATCTGTGAGCTATAATTTTTAATGGAATAAAAAGTAGCCTGTAACTCCAACCTTGAAATGAACTTAATACATACTTACTCGTAGGTTTTCAAACGCTCTATTGCTGTAAAAAAAAGAAGAAAAACCAACAAACACATTCATCGATGTACAACATTAGCTGAAATCATAAGAAAATGACAATTACTCGCATCATTTCGCATACCAAGAGACACTTATGGTCAATACAATAAAACAATTGAGAACCTTGTCATTGTTTTTGAGTAGATCAGAAGCCTTGGGTAAAACAATAGTTAGATTTCAATGGCGCTGGAAACTGGGAACGCGACAGCCGTACGGTGGACAAGGGGTGGCTTTTGTCCAGTGACTAAGGCTTCGGAATGATACAATAATGATTAGGTATTTAAAAATTTAGGATAGCTTGCATACAGAGTTTATAAATATAGCACCGACGATAAGAAAAAGGAAAAGCCCCAATAATGAGTTACGTGAGGACAAATTTTCTATGGTTTTCAATATTGGTGATACTAGTTGCGGAAAAATGTGTTTAAAAAATCAGAACTGCATTTACACTGACGAACAAAAATAATGAGCCAATTCTCATACAAAGTTGACCCGTTATTTTTACCAGTCGGTACAGTTTGGAAATAAGCATTGCTATGATGCCCAGGAGTAAGCCCATTTGGTGAAGTAACTGGTCTATACCGACAAGTAAAAAAAAAACGAAAATGACCCGTTTTTTGCTTGGCAATTTATTTTGTGGCTTTGCCCATTGCATGACGAATTTAAAGAGTTATTTTTTTTATTTTTTATTTATAAGCCTTTTTATTCCGAATTCGCTATAATTTCAGTAAGTACATGTTGTTGTTATTGTCGTTTATTTATTAAATTGTCGCGTAATTCGGCGTGCCTCATGGCATAGGCCTCCTCCGTGTATTGGAGGGTTTGGGCTATAGTTCCCACGCGCGCCCAGTGCGGATTGGGAACTTAACACACACCATTGAATTTCTTCGCAGATGTGTGCAGGTTTCCTCACGATGTTTTCCTTCACCGAAAAGCTCATGGCAAATTACAAATGTAATTTTCGCACACAAATTCCGAAAAACTCAGAGGTGCGAGCCCGGGATTTGAACCCACGACGCTCTGCTTGAGAGGCCACAGGTCAAACCACTAGGCTACCACGGCTTTTTTTAATTACCATCAAATTAATACAACTAACATTATAAACACTAAAGTTTGTCAGGATGTGTGTCAGTATGTATCTTTGTTACTCACGCCAAAACGGTCAACAGATCTGGATGAAATAGGACAGAACCAATACTCTGCGTACGAAGTCGCGGGCAACAGATAGCATAATTATAACCAGCAGTTCAGTTACTAGGAAATCACTTGCGCAGTGTTTAGTGGTGTATCAAGACCGAAGCAAAGAAGCGTGCAACGTTACCGTTCATATCGTGTCTTACGGGGCGATATAGATTCCATGCCGATTTTGATTTGACGTGCTCTGATTTAAAGCAACAATCCAATGCTAGATCAAGCGAATTATATCGCAATTCTGCGCAATCGGCTCCTATTAGCATAATAACATATAAGCGATACAAAGTTAATAGATTGCGTTCCTAAATGCCGATATAAATGTTATTCTCAGTCGGTTGGCTTTATGTAAATAAAGGTGAAAGATCGGGAAACATACGGGCGTAATCTGATAGTAACTTAACTACTGGGGACTATGCCTGCGCTATATATAACTTCATTATGTCCAATTGGTAGAGATTGGAGAGGTGCGCAAGGGGTACGGTGAGGTCTCTTGACTTGTTTGTCTTATTTGTTAAGTTGCTGTGAATATGAGGGTCTATAGGGTTCTATTCTTCTTAATATTAGTTCTGAGGATAATAATAAAAATACAAGTTTTTTGTGATGTGATGCTACTAGCAAGCAGAGAAACAAAGAAATGCGTAGGTACACGAAGGGAAGTTCATAAAATGAAGGTACTACATTTTTATAAATCTGTCGAGACGTAATATCACATGAATAAGAAAAGAAAACGAAAAATTCGGGTTAATGCAATAAAAAAGTGAAATCGATGCTACAATTGACTCTTTAGCATTGAATGTGCAAAAACCGCGATGATTCAATCGTAAAAAATAACGTGACTCAGCACTGTAAATAATAAATTCGGGTCAAAACTTAGAGCACCAATTAAACACGAAATCAGTCCGAATGTAAATTTAGGACATTTTATTTGTGTTACCAAGCCACCTAGATCATAATATTATGTCTGACACGTCGATAAAACTGGAATGATAATATCATCAGTCAGAAATAGAGACCAATAAACGATCTAATTTCAGACCCCTTTTTTCCTTGTAGCAATATTTTGATTATTTTGAAGCGCAATTATCCCTTATTGTGAATTTTACAATAAGGTTTAATTATTATGCAAATATCATTTTACGTTTCAACAGTTCATTTTCTAGTCTAGTTTAACCATGATAGTATCATTAGGTTTCTGTACAATTAATCTATTGTCAACTAGTGGTTTTGGATATTCATCACAAATGTCATCTACAATCACTACTTTTATTACAAACATAAAAAACATATAAAAATATCTATCTCTGTGCAGATATTATATTTGTGAAGATCTCGTGAGCCGTCGGTGTCGTAAATCAACCGTAAACGTAAAACATATTTTTTATCGGTCGTGGTGAAATGTAAGGTGCTGCACGGGCCGTTTTGTCGAATGTCGCTTTGTGCGTCCTTCCAACTGACTCAGTAAAAAAGGGAGATAGACTCTGTGTCATAAACTAGAAACAGTAATAGTCTAAACGCAGGACGCAAAAATTGAAGCAAATTCAAAATAAAGATCAGTGAACATTAAGACGGCCAATTTTGGCTCCATATAACAAAAAACTCCATACTCTAAATACTACAATCCTCCACATGGTTATACGGCAAAGAACCAAAGTCATCGACATAGCGGACTAGTAAGCTGAAATGCAGTGGGCTGGTGATATCTGTCGAAGAACAGATAACTGTTGCTAACTACATGAGTCCCCTGAGTGGAGACCGCGGCTCGGCAAGCGTTGTGTAGGACGCCCTCCAGTTACATGCGAGTAACGATTTGGGGAAAATAGCCAACAGTCTGGATGCGATAAGCCGAGCACAGATAAAATGGTGCGTTTCAGGGGAGTCCTATGTCCAGCAGTACTAGCAGTAGTTCTATAGGCTGATAATGATGATAATAAACAAAAAGCTTTTCAAAGGAAAACCCGTAGGCACGTAACTAAATACCCGACTGAAATAAGAGAGTAGAGACCACAAGAGATAAACAATAGTGTAACAATATACGCGGGTATACCCCACGTTCGGTGACGACCTCTGACATTTCACGAATACAAAGTAGTTAAAAATATCCGCGGGTACAGGTGCTAGAGATAATTGGATCTGTAGCGAACTCGAGTAATGCGATGAGACAAACGCTTGACATTTGCCGTTTGAAACTTAATTTGGTGAAGTCTTTAGGTTCACGTGTTCTTGCTATGGTGTGACAGAATTCATCATTACATTGATCATTTTAAACGGTAACATCTAAAGTTCGATTATTCAATTTTGTAAATCCTGCCAATGATCCTCTCAGCTAGAGGGATTTAAACATTTTCAATTAGCTATTAATAACTAAAACAGAAATTGTGCCTGGAACGTAAATCTTCGCGACTTTTGCCAAGTTTATTGCGACACTTTATTGATAATTATGGTATTTCCGAAAACGCTGGGAGTATAAAAGAAAGACTTGTCAAAGACCTCTTTGCGGACTAATTACAAAATAAAGTTTAGAATATAAGTTCATGTCATTATCGTACGGAGAAGATCAACACAATCATTAAGTTTTCAATATTCATTTAGCAAATTGGTTACCTAGTATTGATGTTATTTCACATCTTTGTTTGTAAAACTTGTAAAAATAAAACTCTAGCAGCCCACCCATTCAACGGAGTGACTGAGGGCATCGTTATTTCCACTTTATTCTGAGCAGCTTTCTTCAATTTACATTTATTTAGAAAACCCAACCAGACCGTTATATGTTCAACGTTAGTTTCCACAAAATATTTCCAACATTACATATATTGTGCTTATTTTTCTTTTTACATATCGACATTTATAGAAATGGTAAGAATAAGAATTCTTCAGTACATTTACAGAAACAGTTCAAGTTGTCGTCGTTACCAAGGCAAAATGCGATGTAGAAAAAAAAAAAGTTAGTAAACCTTCATATGGAGGGTAGGTAAGCTTTGTTCCCATTCCATTGTTCCTAAGAGCAATTATGTGATTCATTATTTTATGACTAATTTTTGACCTTTTGTCCGAGGCAATAAACACGATACGAACCAAACCCAAAGTTTTGAAGTGCCCAGGGGTAAGCAATAATACGTATGTATATAGTTTAAGCAAAACAGGGGCCTTACCATGACGTCTTAATGCGATTCAATTGCGATTCAATTTTACTTTTTATCTGTAATGTTTGACACTTCTGGTATGGATCTGACAGCGAGTGATCCAACTTTGGTTACGTCATGGAAAGGGGGGTTACCACAATCGCTTAGTGCGTGCCAAGGTCTATTCAGCGTAAGAGACACAGTTATGTAGCCATAAAGCTCTGTTCCTTACTCTGAATAGAACTTGGCATAGTAAAAACTTTTTTTGCGTCTTAAAAGATTAACCGACCTTCGCCTTTAGTAATGGAGTCGTTTTAAATGTGACTATCAATAAAATTAGTAGGCTGTCGTAACCGGATTTTTAAATCTTGTGTGAGTTGCACTAAGTTAATTTCTAAATAAATTATTGGTTTTTGACATATATTTCATAGGTTTATGGTTAAAGTTGTAGCTAAAGTAACTTGGATCATCTTACAGTAAGACAAAAATCAACAGGACATTAACATAAAGCGAATGAATATATTTTTATAATAAGTTTTAGCAAAAATAGGTGCACAACAACCTGGCAATTAAGATTTTAAGACAAGTAAAGTTGTTTTCGCAAAGCTACGTGTTATTAATAAATTATTTTTTTTAAATATAAACGGTAATACATAATTAAATTGGCGCCCAGTAAAATATCTAAAGGAATATGACTTGTGATAATTCCAATTTCAAAAAGCAGTGGAAAGAAAAAGAATATGGCCAGCTAGGTAAATATAAAAACGCATAAGGTCGGATCTCACCTCCCGCTGTCGCGTCGCAAGGACCATCTTCTGGATGTAAGTGCACGAATCATGGTCACTTATTTAAAAAAAAACTTCACTTCATAACATCACAGTCTTTTCCTTCGTCTATGTTGGACGTAGCTCGGTCATCGTTCAGGAATGCACTTGTTTTTATTTTAAAACTATTTAATATTATATCACGTAGGTAGGTTGGGAAGGTGTGCTTTAGACTTGAAGCGCCATTGTCGACTTAATCTTGAAAGATTGGGGAATTTAAACAAAACACGTCTTTAAAACAACATAATAGATTTAAAGAATCGGTGCCCCGATTCTTGAAAGCACATTCGAATGTTACACAAAAGTGGTGAAAGATTATGATGAATTTGAAACACTAGTAGAGTATGGAGAAAAAAAAATAACAGCTCCAATTATTCTTCTGATTTGTACCAATTTCCAATGGTACCCGTTGGTACTTTCGAGCGTCGTGCTTTCAAAAATTGGGCGCCAGGTTGGATAAAAGTAGGTGTCAGTTCAAAAATGTAACTAAAGCACCTAAATAAAAACTTCAAAGTCGATTCGAATGTCGAAGTAACCAGCGTAATTCGTAAGTAGCATATAGTTAAGTGGGGCGGTCGTAAGGACTCTCAGTCGACTTTCACGGTTCCGCCGAGTCGGCGTAATAAGAAAACTTCTGACTCTTCCAACACTTGGCTTAGGGATACTGTTCTAATTGGCTTTTAGACCCTTAACCCAAACCTTGTATACAAAACGGCCCAGAATGTCTGGGAGAAAATATAGAGTAAGTAAAGTAAACACGAACATTCGTATCGTATGCAGTTTTATTATCTCAACTCAATAACGATTTAATAATAATAATAATAATAACCTCCATAGTTGCGCCCATCTCATGTTTATATTATATGGTACCAAAGGCCTCTTCATGTTGGCCTCGGCCCCATGAATGCCTTTCAAATGACCGGGTCCCCATGGGCCTGTGATCGGAAACCCGTACCAACAATAATAATAATAAAAGCATTTATTTACTCCACCACAAATTCCAGTAGATACAATCGGTAAATTTATTTTGACTTAGTGAAAGTCCAACTAGGCTTACTGATATTAAATTAAACTTTATATCCAAGTTAAGATTTTAGATAAACAATAATTTAATCCAGGTTTCTATCCCCGTAAAAATTATAAATCTGTGGCATTTTTCATTTTAATATTGAAAGGGTTACAGAGATGGCTCTTAAAAATCGTCATTAAAAAGCGTGAAATTTAATAACAACAGACCCAGATTAGCGTCGTTTTAATAAGGTTGAAATGTCAGGTTTACAAAGGCCGCTTAAGCTGTGTGACTTAATCATGCGGCATGTAAACCCAATAACGATAATAAAGTACATAACAAACAACACGTTGACAGAAAGACAAAATAGCATCACGAAGTACGATAAACATTCAATCAAGAGCTTATTTTCAAAATAAGAAATATTTTGAACGATAAAATAGTTTCAAACACATCACTCGAATTCAGTTCTTTACTTGCGTCTATGATTGCATTTCTTGATGTGCAATTGTCATATGACAAAGCAGCGGCAACAATGGCACCCGTCCGTTATTCAGATGGGCTCTGATAAACACGAGCGAACGGACCGTGCATGGCTACACGGTCTGATGTCTCTTATGGTGGCCCATAGGAGACATCAGGGTCCATAGCCGAGACGCACACGGGTGATCGCCATATAAGGAGACACAAATACCTACTGCCTCACTCTTAGTGTCTAGCAAGAGTGAAGACATAACAGAACCGGCAATACTTTGGCTTATAATAGGCTGCAACTTGCACTCTGATCCAGCACAGTTGATAAGTCGATTAGGCGTAAGTGGGGACTTCACTCTTATGTTGTTAGCATCCCTAAAATTCGCACTCGGCATTTTAATTCGAACAGCTGAAGAAAGGAATTCCCTGCCACCGTCTGTGTTCTTTGAACACTACAAGGTTGAATGGGCATTTACGAGGTAAGCGTGCTTCATTCACCTTAAATCACATATTCCATCAGGTGTGATTGTGATCAAACTATTATGTATTAAAAAAAAAGACAGATTAGAGCGATGTCGTCATGGCGGCGCTTCTAGGTCGGCAGTTTCTACGCCCTCTTCCTAACCGCCAAAAAGCTGCTATTAAAATTTATTTCTTGGCGCCCTTTGCCACCTGATGCTTAGAGCTTGAAACTTTAAGGCTGACCAATAGCAGCCATGACCATGACAGAGCATTTTTCGATTCAGCTTCTTAAGGTTTAAAGTACAAACTCAATCGATAAGCACCAAATTCACTTGATTACTTTGTTTTGTTCTTGCCAAAAAGCGCTGATTTTACATATATCACGGGGTCATGCCGGTCGTTTCCATGACCTGGGTCTAGGTCAGATAATAACTAAATTGATGAAGACTAACGTCAAGCTTTCACATGCGTAAGCTCTGTTTTTGACAGAAATTGATGGTAGTTGTTACTCATTTGTCATATTTTGTAGTTGTTCATCGCCTATTTGACAGAGTGCGGCCTTGCTTAAAAAACTGACCCATTAAAGGGTTCTGTATGACTGTAAAAATACAATTTTATTTTAATTCCTCGAAAAACAACTGTACGGTCACCTATAAAGCTCCCACCAACCGAAACCACACTAACAAATTCCAGATTTGAACAAAAAAACGAAAATTAAATGGATATTTAACTTATTTAACCTGGGTGTGCGAGTACAAAAGAGGCTTTTGTCTATTCTGCAAGTTATTTAATACGTAATATCTATCCTGTATAATTCAAAACCTCTCCGACCGACCGTCGTAGCGTCAACCGATGAGGATGTCATGGAGAGGTAACACACGTGTAAGTGTGTGTCAGGAGTATTGTTTACTGTAGTGGTGGTTTTGATTCTGTTTGCTTTCATTATTTAGTTATCTAATGCGAAGGGAGGGCTTAGCAGCATGCATAAAAAATGTACAACGCGAGCGCGACTATTTTGCATGACTTGGCCTCACAATACCGCAGAACGCGGCGGAATAAAGTCATCCATATAGTTTAGATTTGCCCACGACTTCATTTGCGCAGATTTAAAAATTTGTAGTGGAACTCCTTATATCACCTTAATCCGGCCCTGGCAACAAATCCTTTCTCAGCGGACGCCTAATCATCGCAACCAGTTCAGTCGTTTGAGCTGTGCGTTGATCAGTTAGTCGAACACGGTTGTCTTTTATACGTATATTAGGTTTTGCTCGCGAATTCATTCGCGCAGAGACCTTCAGACTAACATACCCTCTACGGCACTCATGTCTTCAATTATTAAGTATATTTTTTATCCCATCCTTTTATCCCATGAAGCGTTCATCTGTGGTGGAAACTCAGCCTTATTGCACCTCTATGACAGTCAGGTACTCAAGGAATATGTCTGCCAAAATTCTAGTTTGTAGCTTTAGTGGTTTTGCCTGTTTGCGTTACTACTTTAAACGGAATCACTCTTCAACCCATTCAAAATCACGTGCTTAACGTCCATTGAGAAACACTTCCCGGTTTATCACGCTCCAACCGCCGTGTTATGTACGACGCAGTTCCGATGCTCATAAAGCGTCGCAAACGGCTCTATCGATTGTTTAACTACGGACTCAAACGCTGAGATCGTGGGAATCTCCATCCGCCTCGTAATTTCTCACAGGGTGACGTGGGTTTATAATATAAGTGATAACATTACATAATTCTGGATAAACTTGTAACATGTGTCGCTTAACACACTTGAGTTTGAAGTTATGAGAGTCACTGCTGTTTCTGGTGTGTCGTTATAATATCGCGACGTAGCTTAGCATGTTAGCCAATGTTCATTATTTGCTATTCCATCACAAGCAACGACGTATCCAGCACAAGTATCGTTGCACGACCATACGACAAACATTATCTCCGCTGGAACCCGGGAGCTCAAACTTCAGTCAATTACTCTATAACCACTATGCTATCCATCCGGTCATCAATTAAGTATAATATACTCTAAGCTTCAGAATTTTTGTATAATATTTATGGTACTTTTTGCCAATGTCTATTTTTAAAAGGGCTCCATTCGCTGACCTTTCGAAACACAAATAGAAAACGTTAAGATGATTTTCAATGAATCTTCTTATCTGCGAGCACTCGAGCGTAAAGAGAGGGAATTAATGGCATGCCATTATGTTTTTTCAAAACCTCGATTTCTTCATCTGAAATATTTTTCTTACGTTTTTATAAAATAATTGTAGCTACTAGAAATAAGATGTTATTTTAATATTTATAGGGTAGACCGGGGGCAATAGTACCACGGGTCAATAGTAACATCGTCGATATTTCTAACCCTATAACATTCTAAGCATAACTGTGTGCGTGCGTACGTGCGTTGAGTGTGTCCCGACCTGCTCACCAGTCGGCGGCGCAGCGCCGTGCAGAACGAACATGCTAGACACCTATTTTTGTTTTCGCACAACCAAAGTAAATAATTCCGTTGATTGTTTTGGCTTATAGTTTCCCCAATATAGCTGTTAGTCTAATATTTTTACTCAATTATGATGCTACGGTTATCAATGCTTGAATCAAGTAATGGTTTGGTTATCAGGTAATAAGAACGGCTGAGATATTTGAATGTAAGTAATTTGAAATGATTTGAGGGCAATAGTACCAGCACAGTCGGGGTCAATTGTAACGTTACATTTGACCCCGTGGTACAAATGACCCCAAATAATATTTTTATATTATCAAAGTTAGCTGACGTTTTAAGGTGAATCTAATGTTGTATACCTAACTAACTAAAATTGGTTGAGCCATTGATTAGTTACTTCCATTTTCTATATTTTTATCGTATATTATGAGCTGCTTTTGAAGTTGCTATAGTATTGTGATTTTACACTGTAAAGTATTGTTAAATTCGAGAAATGGGGTCTATTGTACCAGGGGTCAATTGTAACTGTATGCAATTTTGCGATACTAGTTTTGTATTGAATTGTATTGGTTTACGTAGTTTTACAGGCCAGAAAATTATGCCTAGAAAATTTAGAAGCCATTTTATTTCATAAAAACGATTAATTTAATTGTAGAAACTGAGATAACTTGAATATAAATTTCTTAGACTTGAGTAATTATATTTTTACTGAAAATGTAGATCCTCATTGCTGATACAGGTACAACTGTTCAGACTGATTAAATTCAAGAAATAAATATTGAAATTGTTAAGATTTTGATATAAATGTATGTTTTATTCACTTCGGAAATTGTGGTACAAATGACCCGTAGTAGGGGTCAATAGTAGCAGTGGGAATCACTGAACAAAAACTCGATTATACGCTAAACTGTTATGTTCTAGTAAAAAATAATATCAAAAACGTATAAACAATGAACCTGGCATGTAATACATTGATGTAGTTTTTCTTAGAAATGTTCAGTTTCTGTGCTATGCGCCGTTATTTGCAAAGTGTTACTATTGCCCCCGGTCTACCCTACCTTACTGAAGAGGCCTTAACTCAGCAGTGGGTGGATGTGGGCTGATTAGTTAAATACCTTACTAGCTTTATTTATGTCTTACTAGCTTATGCCCGCGACTTCGTCTGCGTAGAATTATACACATAAATATAAACCTTCCTCTTTGATTCAAGAGGAAGGTTTATATTTATGTGTATATTCTCTATCTATAAAAAAAACCGCATCACAATCCGTTGCGTAGGTAATTTTAAAGATCTAATCATATATAGGGACAGACAGACATACAGACAGTGGAAAGCGACTTTGTTTTATACTATGTAATGTAGTGATTTGGAACTTGATTGACTGAGAGAACGACTAATGTATTTCGAGTTACCTAGTTCAGTCATTCGTTAAATAGCCCTACATTAATTTTAAAATGTCTATTTACATAGATACTTAATGTTTTCTCAGAGCTCAGGCCACTCCACTTCACCAAAACGACAGTTGTCGGTGACAAGTGACAATTCTATTTACATTACAAACTCGACGAGAATCTACGCCGGTTGGCTTTGTATTGACCACGCATTGCAATTCGAATTGGGTACTTTAAGTTTTATGAAGTGGTCCATATTATATTTTTTATCTATAGTAGACTTGTAATGTAGCTCACTGCTGTAGATAGATATTTTTTTGCGCTTGCCGTTCTTTTGCAAAAAAAAATTTATACTTTGGGCATACCACGCGTTTGAGTAGATTTTTACGTTTTGTGTCATGGTCTGTTTTATTAAGAAAAAAAAGGTCGGACTGACAGCCGTCACTTGTCAAATGTAGCCGTTACAACTACGAGTTCGTTTGTACGCTGTGTTCCCATCTAGTGCCCATTGTTTCTGTTGCTCTCGAATATTTATCAACGACTTCTGCCTGACCCTGGATTTTGTAAATACTGGATTGTGAAAATAGACCATGGCACAAAACGTAAAAACCTACTCGTTACGTGTGGTATGCCAAAACAAAGTTTCAAAATTTTTTTTTCAAAAGAACGGCAAGCGCTAAAAAATATCTATCTACAGCTAGCAGTGAGCTACATTATAAGTCTACTATCGATAAAAAATATAACATGGACCACTTCATAAAACTTAAGGTACCCAATTGTCACTTGTCACCGACAATTGTCCAATTGATGAAATAGAGGCCTGGCTGGACCCCTAGTAAATATGATCTCCAAATATACATATCATCCGTTGTTTGTATCCATATTAAGCTTGCTTAGTTTGGGACTACGACAGTTGGTGTCAATTTAGTTTTAAGGGAAAAATAATATTGAGTCTGTTACAACATACATAAACTATTCCGTGCTGTGTAAAGGAAGGAAATTTTAGCTGTGCTTGTACACATTTAACGTTGAGGTGAACACGACATCAAGAGGTTAGCCTACCTGGCTAGCTCGTACCGAAATGCACTATTACATCCAACCAAATGATGTTGGTAGCAAAAAAGGAAGTTTTCACACAAAAATCTAGGACGTTTTAGGAGACTGGTAATTTTTTGCAATGTGAAATCGTAAAATGCATTTTTTTTAAACTTACTACATTATTTCACTGTCACTGCCAAATCGGCCATCCATATAAGGCATCTATACTTGTCTATGAAAAGTCGGCTAAATGCGCATCTTCTATACTGCAGTGGTTTGATTACATCCGGAAATATAGAGGTAACATAACCGAACAGCGAGAAGAAAACAAAACAAACTCGAAAACCAGACACTTATGATTCGGTTAAAAAGGCAGTTATTTCTCACTAATGATAATGACATCGATGTAACACCCAACTCATATTCCAACCTAAACACAGCGCAATAGAGTCAACTTTCACGCATCCCCAAATTTCCCTGCATTTTCACCGGCGGGTTACACACACAGAAACAAATGACTACGCGCAAGAATAGACGCAAACAAAAACAAAAGCATGCGTTCCAAATTCGAACATTAGTGATGAAACAAACGAGCGATTAGTGATACGGCACAAGGAACGTACGTAATTTTGGCGTTAGGCAACACGGGGGTGGGTATTACGGTATGCGGGTGCTGAAACGTGTTCGTCGTACGTTTTCAGTATCGATCGCTTGGGCGATGGCGCGCTACGGAGGAGCGCCGCGCGGCACGGCCGGTCGTGCACTGAGTCGCGAGTCGTGCGAGATGATCACGGATCGGATATGTACAGACGCTACGTTTCGCTAAATCATTTATGCCTACATTGTTGAGCTCTATGATGCGCGTCTTGACAATTAATAAATAGTATTAAATTAACAGGTACAGTCTAATGAACGAAGACATAAAAAAAAAAAATTAGAACAGATAAGATTAATTGTAATTTTGACAATTGAGCAACATTAATAGTGTTCAACAGACAACCGTTGGGGGAGAAAAGTTCTCGAGTGGCGACTGCGAACCGGAAGGCGCAGTGTTGGCAGGCCTCCCACTAGGTGGACTGACGACATCGTAAAAGTTGCGAGAAACCGGTGGATGCAGGTGGCGACTTGTCGTTCAGTATGGTGTGCAAAGGGGGAGGCCTTTGTTCAACAGTGGACGTCTTAGGGTGATGATGATGATGATGATGAATCGTGTTCAACTACTTAAATTGTCAATTATTAAATGAACTTTGGCATCTCACCTCACACTAAAACATTTAAAAATTCTATACGCTTCTCTATCGTTTGCCCGAATTTCATATGCCATAAATATATTGTTTGCCACAATAATATTTTTTGTCCAACTGCCGGGCTTTTTGGGCCAATTGAGGCTTTTGATCTCATTTCCCTATCTAGAGCTACATCCGGTCACTTTACTCGTATAAAATACAATCAATTCAAATTTTGTACCTATTGCCTCATCGACTACCAACTTCAACGAAGTTTGAAGACAAAATTTTCCAGTGTATCAAATACAAGGGCTACAATACAGTCTGTTAGCGTTTAATCTTTGACCACAAAGCCGGCACCGCGGCGCATCGCTGCGGCTGCGCCGAGCCGCGGTAACCGTCCATTGTTTATTTATAAACACCATGTATCAGCCGGACAGTCATTGGCAAGTAGGGCGTGCTCCCGGGAAGAACCGGTTCTGAAATTCCCGGGAATTCCCGGGAATTTCATAGTGTCGAAAGAACCGGTTCTGAAAGTTCCAATCCCGGTTCTCCCGGTTCTTTTCGTTTTTGTTCGCTTACTTTCGTTTTAGCAAATTCATATCTAAACAGTTGTACCTGGCGATTGAAAAAGATTGAATTTAATTGAAATATACTCTTTAATTAAAAATCTAAGTCATTGCATTGTTATTTCATAATTAATTTGTAAAGTGTAAAAATTTATATTTTTAAGGTGTATATTTAAATAAAAAGACATGTCAAGATTGTTTACATTTAGTTAACTACCTAAACAAATGGAGTATAGAGTATAGTGATAAGAAAACGACGGTATTAGATCTTACCGCCTCCACCCACCCTCCAAATTTTTAATATTTTGTTTTAAGGCGCTGTCAGTGAAAGAGAAGCCTGTTAGTGAAAGAGAAGAAACTATTTCGGCAGCTTGGCGCGTGTCTAAAATGTTGCAAATAAGACACAAATAATAAGAAATAAAAAAGTATGGATTATTTGTGAAATATGATTCGTTAGCCGTTTAGGTATGAATATGTTGACTTCATGTTTTTAATTACAGACCCATACGTCGAAGAAATAAAGACCTAGAACCGTTTAATGATGATTTTAAGACCAATCTTTGCAATTATTTTCTATCGAGCCGATTTTGTTCAATTATGTATCGAGTTCGTCCAGCGTGTTTGAAATATGATGCAAATTAACATATATATTTTTGGTATTTTTTTGATGTGTAGTTTTTCTTAAAAAAGTGCTTAAATAACATCAATTTCAACAAAATTAGGTGTTGTCAGCCTCTTAAGTTGTCTCAGTTGAACAGAAACATTGACGTTGCAAGCTCGTTTGTTTATATATTTGTGGACTATACTTCATTTAATTTAGAATGAGAAACCACAATATAATTATATTGCGGCTGGTCAACTATTTCTTACCTAGTAAACAGTACAGTGCAATAGTTTGGCAGCCGCAAAATAAAATTGTTTTAGTGCCACTTTATTTGCGTGGCGTCAATTGTTACTCTAGTACAAATCGTAAAGAGATTACAGTTCACGAGCCGCAATATAATGTTTTTGTGGTTTCGCATCCTAAATTAAATGAAGTATAAATATGTAATTGTGATGTTGTGAATTTAAATTAAGGAGAGTGAACAAAGGAAGGAGGACGCTGACGCTGAAATATATATTTTTTATTTTAAAGTAATTTGTTGAATTATTATTATAATATACAATAAAACGATATCTTTACATTTTATAAAATAAATTAGTAACTATTATAATATTACAATTTATTTAGTCGTCGCCGACGTTTTGTTACTCTTGTCAAGAAACATACCATTTTATCGTATATTATTTATTACAATGCGTATGATTCATATCATTTGTATATTACATGCTTATTTAAAGCATATTTTTATTGCATTGTTAATGGATAAATGTAATTTATTAAAAAAATCGTACAATGAACCAAGAACCGGGAAGAACCGGGAATCCCGGTTCTGGACCCGCTCAGAACCGGGAAATGAAATTCTTGGAACCGGACCGGTTCTGCATGCCCTATTGGCAAGGCGAAGGACTGACAAAGGGCGAGGTTGCTCGACCTGTCACCAGCCCGGCTAGCACGAGGCGCACAAGTCACGTCGCACGCGAGATAGACTACCCGTCTCTTTCCAGAACTAACAGTAAGAAAAAAGGGGCAATTTATCTCGCGCGCGACGCGACTCTTGTGCGCTCTAGTGCTAGACGTGTTGAATCGGTAACTTAATTCGACATAAGCTCCCTATTACATCACTACGCGGGCCGCTTGCTAATTGATTGAATCTGGCGTTACTTTGCGGAGGTACCTTGCTGCTCTGCTACCATAAGAGCAAGACAGCAATGCCTGTACGATGTATGCAAACCCATATCCTGTCTCAGTTTTTACATACATAAATCACGTCTTTATGTAGACTGAGAGCCAAAGGTAACCAGACTTACCCCGTTATTCATAAACGCTCTATAGGTTTCTGCTAACTTAGTAATCGTTTGTCCTTGTCTGTGAAAGGTAAATGTCAATGTGACAGATAAGGACAAACGATTGTTAAATTAGCAGAAGCCTATAGAGTGTTTATGAATAAGGGGGTTAAAAGCCACGTTTAGTAGGATTGAAAACTTTAATAAGCATTTGTTGTTACAGCGGCAACAGAAATACATCATGTGTGATCAACTGTTTAGCTATCGCGGTTCACGAGATACAGCCTGGTGACAGACAGATATACGGACGGACATAGACGGACGGATGGACAGCGAAGTCTTAGTAATAGAGTCCTGTTTTTATCCTTTGGGTACGGAACCCTAACAAGATGACTTTTTAAGTTTAAATTAGTGATGGCCGACTACGGCTTTTGCTGACTACCCGACTAGTCGGTTCCAAAAATGCCGAATAGTCGGCCGACTATTCGGCATTGCCGATCATTGTGGGCGCTCGTCAACTCGCTTTATTTCTGCAGCCGTTCCGATTTAACTAACCGCCTTCGGCTAATTGACAGCACACGCGCATATGTTACATTTGATTTCAACTTATCGTGTTTTTTCAAATTTTTCTAAATCATTATTTACCTTGCTTACAATCATTGCTTTAGAAGAATTTAATTTAGTGACCATGGTTTTATTTATGCGCGTTTAAAAAAAAAACAACCGACTAGTCGTCAGTTTTTGCCGAATAGTCTCCGACTATTCGCCAACTACAAATAATGCCGAATAATCGGTTTCCCCGACTAGTTGACAATCGACAAGTAGTCGGCCCATCTCTAGTTTAAATGTATGAGACTGGAATACTTTTCACTATTGTAACATCATACTTTGTACTACATTTAAGGCAAATAAATATACCTATTTCATTTCATTATATTTCATTTCATTTCAAAAGGAGCGAGTGAGAATGATCAAAGACTGAAGATAATGGCGAGTGAAAGCCGACGTGGACACAATCGTTCGCTTCCATGTCGAGCCGAGCAAAAGCGATTGTTCAGTTTTCCACCATGTTAAAACACAATACGAGGCAAAAAAGGGAGATTATGATTATACGCTGCTGTTACAACACTCAACGTTTAAACGACTTTAAAAAAAGGAGGTTCTCAATTACCGCGCTCACACACTATGTATGTAATAGTACATTACAGACCTAGGGCGGTGAATTCGTAATTGTCCCAGATCGTAGGTGTTTGTGGCCCGAACCGAAGGTGAGGGGCATAAATATGCGATCTGGGGCTTTACGAATTACCGCCCGTAGTTTGTATAAAGTTTTACGTCTTGCCACGGCCAGGAAGTGAGATTTTCTGTCCGCGAAGCGGGCGTAAAATCCCAATTACGGCCAAGGGTGACGTAAATTAGTGTTTCATGGGGGCGGCTGAAAAACAGCGTCTGTTTGTCAACAGATCGTTAGGTCTGGGTGGCACAGGCATAAGCTGAGCTGCAAACCATTTCGAAAGTTTGTAGCATTTTATTGTTTACATGTATACCTAAATGTAATTGCAAACTGTTGAATAAATATCTTTTATTATTATTATTATTATTAAATGTAAACTCTTTATTGCACAAAATAAAATAAAAAAAACAATTGACAAACATTGACTTACTTGCACAAAGCCGGATTTATCAACCGTTGGAGTGGATGAGAGGATTATTATCTACTAGCTTCTGCCCGGGACTTCGTCCGCGTAAAATTAGACTTACATTAGGCAGCTACGACCTTTGACATGTTTATCGCTATCCCGCGGGAACTATGCAATTTTCCGGGATAAAAAGTAGCCTATGTTTTAATCTAGGGTACCAGCTATCTTCGTTCCAAATTTTATCCAAATCCGTCCAGTCGTTTTAGCGTGAAGAAGGAACAAACATACACACTAGAATGTTAATTAACTTACTCTATCCGCAAGCATTTCTAGTTTTTCTTCGTACGATCAACCAAATCGAACCCCAGCTCACTGCACCTTATCGCAATAAGTGATCGGCTTGTTATTGGTGTCCGTCAGTGTCAGAGTACACTGACGTTGATTGTGAAAAGGTTCTACAGCAGTGTTCCGAGCTGACTGTATAACAAGAAACGGTATAATACGGTCCTGAGCCAAATGAGGAACGCGTTTAACCGGGTCAAGGGGCACTTTGTTCTCGTTAATGCCTGCCGAAGATTTGGCACGTTTTTATACGTATTTACATTGAAATTAATAACTGACTTATCGAAATATTAGGGCAATTTGAACTCCGCAAGATAAGACACGTAGGTCGAGTAGATGTACAAGTTATTTGGTACTTTGTCATTATAAATGAACGTTGATGTCAGAGCCCAAGGTAAACGTACAAGGTAAAAGACCTACAGGCCACGTTTAGCAAGATTGTGAGCGTATAGGTGGAAAGGGGAATCAAAATAATCCCAGCTTGTTATTAAAAACTAGCTTCTGCCCGCGATTTCGTCCGCGTAGAATTAGGAATGTTTTAATATATTTATTGCTATCCCGCGGGAAATATGCAATTTTCCAGGATGAAAAGTAGCCTATGTTTTAATCTAGGGTACCAGCTATCTTCGTTCCAAATTTTATCCAAATCCGTCCAGTCGTTTTAGCGTGAAGAAGGAACAAACATACACACTCACATTGTCACTCACAAACTTTCGCATTTATAATATTAGTAGGATTATCTCACCCAATCAGAACCAACGTACCACAGACAAACCTACAACACCCCTCTATTTTTGATCAGGGTTACCAATATCATCAGCAAGTAACATTTAACCTTACTAAAGTTCAAACAGCCTTAAAGGCAAAATTACACACGCCATATGTACGCAAAATTTTACAATACTTAATTCTGAAAAGGCGAGTAATTAAAACTTTACCTTTATGTTGTTAGAAATTCGTTTTGAACAGTGCTCTTTGGAGGCTCAAAACGTTGCGATAAATACACTCGCGAAAATTCAGAGCTACTATATAATTCCTGTTAAACAAAGGTTTGAGTTGAGAAAGAATAAGTTAAGGGCACATTGCTCAGATGTAGGTACTTTAATATTAAACGGTACCTGTGCTTATTTTTGATATTCTATGTACCTACAGTTTTAGAAAATGCTTTAGCAGGGCGCATTCGTTATTAATTTCGATGATAAATATAGGTATTTTACAATCGTAAGCGTGCTTCACTCTAGACACAGTATATATATAAGCTAAAGCACTAGGGTAGGCTTACTTTTTTAAATAAGTACCTAGTAAGTCCAATATAGCGTTAGGGTTGTCGATTAAATTTTTGTTAAATTGAAAAGTTTTTTGTCTAGTTAGCGCTATAATCTCAGCTGGTAAGGCCTGTTTTTAGAGTAACTAGCTACACTTAATTAAGAGTATTAGGGTTGGCACCCATCATTTGTGTAAAAGAGAAACAAACGTTTATATGGATTCTAGATTAATTAATTAATAATCGAATGAATTAACTATTTTGTAAATAAAATAGGGTATTTAAAAAAGACTTCAACAGTTGTAAGATTTTTTATTTGTCGGTAGGTAAGTATTATATATTACTTACTGAAAAATACTTTCGCCTGCTACGACAACGACAAGTTCGGAAAGCTCTGTTATTAAATTTTATTGTATAAATAAAAAAATCTCATGCGAATGAATAGCTTTCTTAAATAAACTATTGGGAAACATGGACACGGCACTATAAAAGTGTTTTTTTCTAGTTCTTTGTAAATTAATAAAACTAATTTGCAATTTATGTTTATTTCGGTTTTGAAGAAGCCGAGTTCAAGCAGCCGTAACACAGCGCAATACGCTCTTGGCATATTAAAAACGAAAAAATGGCCGCTCGGCTAGTCTCAATGCGCCACGCGCGACTGACAGCACCGCGAGATCCGCTTAGAAGCCGTGTAGAAGCGCTCGTCTATGTGTGCGTTCGTTTAGACCGTTTTGTTCGTAGATTCCCTGGTGCTTTAGCTTATATTATATACTGTGCTCTAGATCACATCTTGGCATACCATCAGACGTGATTGCGATCAAAAGCATGCCTACTTAAGCTTAAAACCGTAGCCTTTTGTAGCGTATCTAATTCTTTTAATAGGCACATATTTCAACTCTCTTTCTGCGAGACGATTGATTTACGTATTTAGTAGCTAAAATACGACGTGTTGGTATACTTCCTACAAGGTAGGGTCTGACCATTTGGTGAACATTCTGGAAGCCATGGCTGTGAGCTCAGAACCGACCGTTATTCGCTCTTACAAATGACAACAATTTACCAAGATATTTTCATTCAATTTCATTATAGATTGATAGAGACAACATATCTTTTGTGCAGTGAAACCTATAGTAAGATCGAGCCCTTTGTTTACTAACGATCTCCTTAACTGTTTACATCCGTATGACTCAAAGGCACGGTGACCGCCGTAGTAGTTTCATAAGCACGGTTGATTGGAACCGGAATGGCAATGACTCATTTCGTAATATACGATGCAAAAGTGAAAAGGTGTACGTTACGTTATACATTGCGTGATAACAAAAGATACTGGCCGTATTCAATGATAATAACGAGTCAATCTATTACTTCGCGGGATTTTAATCGCATAATACAAGTGTCGTAAAATTATTCAGGAATATTTTGGTAGGAGGTCGTGTTAGTACGATTAAACACTGTAGAGGTTTTCATAGTAATTTTTGATTCATAAAGTCGCGCCTTTTAAGGCTCGACCTTTGAAATTTTCGTGAAAATGAGTTGTGTTGTAACCATTTTATACATTATAACGTAACAATTTATACGTCGGAAAAAATATATCCTAATCTGGAAGATATGAGAAGTAACATAGTTTTGGTAGAAATCCATTTTAGTGAAAGAAAGCAGAGAAAAAGCAATCTAAAGTCACCCCTATTTTTTCACTTGTAACCATTTTACTGCTCCATTTTTTATCATAAAGAGATGAAATTTTATAATCTGCTTCATAAAATAATGAACAATAACTTTATTTTCCTACTTTGTCAAATTTCTTAAAAATTTACCTCGTTTTCTGAAATATTCCCTCCCAAGTTCCTACCGCTCCCCATTTTCGTCCATACGGTCAGTGCGGGACGAGGCGCGATGCATGACGGACCTGTGTCAATTTGCGCTGCGACCAAACAAAACTCCGTTTTTAAATATTTGTGGAATAATTTTGTTGCGTAGAGTGGACAATCCGTTTCGTGATTTGTAAAGTAGGTAGATCCTACTAATATTATAAATGCCAAAGTTTGTGAGGATATGAGTGAGTGTGTATGTTTGTTCCTTCTTCACGCTCAAACGACTGGACGGATTTGGATAAAATTTGGAACGAAGATAGCTGGTACCCTAGATTAAAACATAGGCTACTTTTTATCCCGGAAAATTGCATAGTTCCCGCGGGATAGCGATAAACATGTCAAAGGTCGTAGCTGCCTAGAGTTGCAACGTATTTATAAATTGTTGCAGAACTTGAACGAGTGCCGTTCTCAGAGACGTCAGTTAATAATTATGATTAGTTAGAACTTAATTGTCGTCTCTGAGTGCGAAACTTAACTGTAATTGTCCTCTCGGTTGTATTGACTGACGGTGGAAATTCTACGCTGTTTTAACATGTTAACGGATCAAGTTCAAGTTTTAATTTATCATCCCTGCGTAACCAAAGATACAAAGGAATAAATAGTGCTTTAATTATGTTAATTGGCGTTTCTGAGTGTGAAAGGTAACCTTTGCTTTCTCTCTTCTTCTTTTTGCGTAAAAGGTAGGTACAGAATAATTGTTTTTTGACCGTTTGTCTTCAAAATCGATATCTGAGGATCCGAGTGGTCCCCGAACATGAATCCCTTGTTAAAAATTGAAAAAATGGCCGCCATTTTGAAATCTTTAGTTTGTGGGCCGATTGTTTTCAAAATCGATATCTGAGGATCCGAGTGGTCCCCAAGCATGAATCCGTTGTCAAAAATTCAAAGTGGCCGCCATTTTGAAATTTTTAGTTTATCGACCGATTGATTTCAAAATCGATATCTGAGGATCCGAGAGGTTTCCAAGCATGAATCCGTTATCAAAAATTGAAAAAGTGGCCGCCATCTTGAAATCTTTAGTTTTTCAACCGATTAATTTCAAAATCGATATCTGAGGATCCGAGTGGTCCCCAAACATGAATGCCTTGCTAAAAATTGAAAAAATGGCCGCCATTTTGAAATCTTTAGTTTGTGGGCCGATTGTTTTCAAAATCGATATCTGAGAAACCGAGTGATCCCCAAACATGAATCCGTTGTCAAAAAATCAAAAAGTGGCCGCCATTTTGAAATTTTTAGTTTATCGACCGATTGATTCCAAAATCGATATCTGAGGATCCGAGAGGTTTCCAAGCATGAATCCGTTATCAAAAATTGAAAAAGTGGCCGCCATCTTGAAATCTTTCGTTTTTGGGCAGATTGTTTTCAAAATCGATATCTGATGGCCCGAGTGGTCCCCAAGCATGAATCCGTTGTCATAAATTGAAAAAGTGGCCGCCATTTTGAAATCTTTAGGTTGTGGACAGATTGTTTTCAAAATCAATATCTGAGGATCCGAGTGGTACCCAAGCATGAATCCGTTGCCAAAAATTCAAAAAGTGGCCGCCATTTTGAAATTTTTAGTTTATCGACCGATTGATTTCAAAATGGATATCTGGCGATCCGAGTGGTCCCCAAGCATGAAACCGTTATCAAAAATTGAAAGAGTGGGCGCCATCTTAAAATCTTTAGTTTTGGGCAGATTGTTTTTAAAATCGATATCTGATGGCCCGAGTGGTCCCCAAGTATGAATCCCTTGTCAAAAATTGAAAAAGTGGACGTCATTTTGAAATCTTTAGTTTTTGGGCCGATTGTTTTCAAAATCGATATCTGAGAATCCGACTGGTCTCCAAGCTGAATCCGTTGTCAAAAATATACCTAAAGAGTGGCCGCCATCTTAAAATTTTTGGTTTTTGGGCAGATTGATTTCAAAATGGACATCTGAAGATCTAGCAAAGTGAACGCTTATCACTCTTGACCGTTTTATTAGAATAATAATATTTAGCATACACACAAAAACTAAACTATACGTAAATGTTTATTAGGTAACTACTTTACAAATCACGAAACAGATTGTCCACTCTATGCTACAAAATTATTCAACAAATATTTAAAAACGGAGTTTTATTTGGTCGCCGCGAAAAATTGACACAGGTCCGTCATGCAACGCGCCTCGTCCCGCACTGACCGTATGGACTAAAATGGGGAGCGGTAGGAACTTGCCCGGAATATTGCTAAAAACGAGCTAATTTTTTAAGAAATTTAAGTAAGTAAGAAAATAAAGTTATTGCTCATTATTTTATGACGAAGATTATAAAATGTAATCTTTTTCTGATAAAAAATGGAGCAGTAAAATGGTTAAAAGTGAAAAAATAGGGGTTCCTGATTATAGTTAATGTCAAGAGTCAAGACTCTGTCAAGTACAGGAGAAAAATGCTAGACTTGCTTGTTGCATGTGGTGTGATAGAATAGTGAGTGGCAATAATACCACACAATATAAAAAGTTCATATTGCAAAAATATTGTCTATGAAATGTGCATTAATAAAAAAACGTGTGCGTCTCGGGACGTTCGACAAAAGTCATAATCTAAGTTACTAACAATATATGTCTATCGCACACTAAACACTAAGTAGAGAGAGGGGAAAGCGTCTGTCCGAAATACAAATGAAGATTATTGTGAGCTGGCTGTGTGTATGCTGAGAAAGTTTTTGTCAAAAAAGCGTCAAGCGTGAGTCGGATTTAAATGTTAAAATGTCTAATTCCTGTTAGGTAGGTACTACTATAGACTCGATTGCGATGAAATTTTTGTAAGCTGTTGTGTGTAGGTATGCCAATTATGATTCTACTTAAACGGTCAAGTGTAATTAGGCGTTCTCTACTCTCTCGTGACTGAAAATTCTCTAGTTTACGCCTATTTTATCATATTCTGACAACAAATTCAACTTTGAAGACCACTCAGATATTGATTTTAAAAGCACTCGGTCGAAAAACTAAACATTTAAAAATTGTGGCCGCTATTTCCATTTTTGACAACGGATTCGTGTTTGGGGACCACTCGGACCCTCAGATATCGATTTTGAAGACAATCAGTCCACAAACTAAAGATTTCAAAATGGCGGCCACTTTTTCAATTTTTGACAACGGATTCATGCTTGGGGACCACTCGGGTCATCAGATATCGATTTTGAAAACAATCTGCCCAAAAACTTAAGATTTCAAGATGGCGGACACTTTTTCAATTTTTGATAACGGATTCATGCTTGGGGACCTCTCGGATCCTCAGATATCTATTTTGACAACAATCTGTCCACAACCTAAAGAGTTCAAAATGGCGGCCTCTTTTTCAATTTTTGACAACGGATTCATTCTTGGGGACCACTCGGGCCATCAGATATCGATTTTGAACGCAATCGGTCGAAAAACTAGAATTTTCAAAATGGTGGCCACTTTTCAAACTTTTGACAACGGATTCATGCTTGAGGACCCACTCGGACCCTTAGATATCGATTTTGCTATGTGTAGAAAAAGAAATATTTTCAAAAGTAGGTAATGGTATATTGGGGAAATCATTTTTAAACTTAATCAATTATGACAAATGGCTGTAGCCCGCGACTCCGTCTGCGCTGCTATCCCGCGGGAACTATGAGATTTTCCGGGATAAAAACTATCCTGTCCTTCCTCGGGACTAAAACTACCACCTTACCAAATAATCGGTTCAGTGGTTTAGGCATGAAAGCGTAACAGACAGATAGACAGACAGAGCGTTACTTTCGCATGTATAATATTAAGTAGGGATATCACGTTTCAATATAGTATTTTATGCAACAGTTGTATAAGAGAGGTCAAAAAAGGCGAGTGGTGTGAGTTACGATGTGAGCGTAGCGAACATCGTAAAGAAAGACACCACGAGCATTTTTTGACTTATTTATACAACGTTGCATACAATAACTTTTCTACGACTTCATTAAAATTATCATCATCATCGTCATCACATCATTAGCATTTGAAAGGTGATCAGCGTTGGACCTAGGCGTATGTTCTTTTAAATAAAACATAAATAATGCCAAACTCGGGCTCAGAGCGACCAAATTACCCGAAAATGATATCCAATCACCATTTTTGTGTCGTGTCAAAATGACATCCGCCATCTTGGATCCTAAATATTATGCCAAATTCGCGATCAGAGCCACCAAATTGCCCGAAAACGACACCCATGAACATTTTTCTGTCAAAAGTGTCAAAATGTCATCCGCCATCTTGGATCCAAAAAATTATGCAAAATTCGTGCTCAGAGCCACCAAATTACTCGAAAACGACACCCATGAACATTTTTGAGGCAAAGGTGTCAAAATGTCATCCGCCATCTTGGATCCAAAAAATTATGCAAAATTCGTGCTCAGAGCCACCAAATTACTCGAAAACGACACCCATGAACATTTTTGTGACAAAAGTGTCAAAATGTCATCCGCCATCTTGGATCCAAAAAATTATGCAAAATTCATGCTCAGAGCCACCAAATTACTCGAAAACGACATCCATGAACAATTTTGTGTCATAAGTGTTAAAATGTCATCCGCCATCTTGGATCCAAAAAATTATGCAAAATTCGTGCTCAGAGCCACCAAATTACTCGAAAACGACACCCATGAACAATTTTGTGTCATAAGTGTGTGTGTGTTTTTTGCAAATAAATATTCTTATTCTTATTCTTATTCTTAATGTCATCCGCCATCTTGGATCCAAAAAATTATGCAAAATTCATGCTCAGAGCCACCAAATTACTCGAAAACGACACCCATGAACATTTTTGTGGCAAAAGCGTCAAAATGTCATCCGCCATCTTGAATCCAAAAAAATATGCAAAATTCGTGCTCCGAGCCACCAAATTACTCGAAAACGACACCCATGAACATTTTTGAGGCAAAGGTGTCAAAATGTCATCCGCCATCTTGGATCCAAAAATTTTTACAATTTCGTGATAAGATCCACCAAACTACCCGAAAACGACAGCCGTCAACATTGTCAAGTGTCAAATTATGTCAGTAAAATTGAAATATTGTGTTGTACACACTTTTTTATTTTGTTTGCTTTCTAAATTGCTAACACCGTATTTTGTCCTAAACGGCTGAATGGTTTCTGGCCTTAGTCCGGACGGACAAAATTAAAAAAAATTGTCTCCAGTATATTATGTGTACCATTATATTGGTGTTGGTGACCCTTTAACTGTCAAATAAAAGTACTGGAGTAGGAAAATATACTTAATGATAAATATCACGTTATGACAACGATAATCATGCGATACGACCCGTCCACGTCCACCCTTGCATTGGTAACGATGCGCGGCGCGATGACGCTTCTATAATTTTACTCTGTAAGACAGTTTCGCGCTCACATATTAATAGAGCGGGTCGCGGGGGCGAGAGGCATAAGCTCCGCCCAAGCCCCGCCCGTACGCTCAAGGACTTTAGCGCGTGTACAAGCCTTAAGTTAGTTTTTAAACATCGACCAATAAGCGACACGCACGATTAAGGGTGCGACCACACAGCCGCTTAAAAAACGGTGACGTTACGGAATCGCAACAAAATGTATGAAGAAACGGTGAGAAAACGTGACGCATACGACACGTCACTGCGTATACGCGGCGGTTTGGTCGCACCCTAAACCCCTCGTTCTTCGTACATAACCAAGTTACATTACTAGGACATTCTATTATAAAATAAAGACTAACAGCCTTATTCATAAAAAGTTAGAGGCTCGCTATAAGCTCGCTATAGGACCGATGCAAAAAAACATGATTCATAAACGTCAATTAGCGCAAATCAGTCCATCAAGGGTCTGTTAAGTCTTCCGAAAGTTAGCAGACCGTAGACCCTACTTTATCTCTCTGTTAACTCACAAAATGGCCGCCACACATGTGAACAGCTGATTTTGGCAAGAGCAAAACCATACGCAAGATAGTTTTTTTTTGTTTTAAGTTTTTATTCCCTCCGGGAAAGGTAAAGGAAACTAGATCCACACTGCCTAGTCTGTCGTGTTAATTCGCTGGTTTCCCGCTAATTCGCTGCCACTGATGTCAATTTTTTTTTAATTCACTAAAAGGCCATTTTTGGTCTAGGATTTGTCAAGGTGACAACATAACGCGTCTAATCCATCCATCAGCAGCTCATTAGCTAACAGACTGCTAGCAAGCGTTTATGAATCATACTTTTTAAAAACTGTCAAATAAGCTTAATCAGTCTGTTAACTAATCGACTGATCAAACCTCAATTAAGGATTTTTTATGAATAAGGCTGTACATATTTCTAAAGTAAAACACCTTACTACACACTTAGCCGCACCTAAACCTAAATTAATCCAAATTAATCATCCAACGTTGCATCCAGTGCTGGTAATGTAACTGGATTATGTACGAGGAACAATCTGATCAAAACTCTGGAATCAGCCAGCGGACCATTTTTTCCGGACCGGTACAAATTAGGGATCTTCCATAAAGGAGCCTATTCTTTTCAAAAGGGCCGGCAACACACTCTTAACGCTCTTTGTTATGATTTTGAGTATTTATGGGCGGCTGTGATTGCTTTTCATCAGGTGAACCTCATGTTCGTTTTCCCCCTATCACATAAAAAAAAAATCAACCATCATTAAAAATTCTAAAGAAACCTTTATGAGGTGTCCATTAAACCATCTGCTGAAAGCATTCCCAACAATTTAAAAAGGTATACGAATACGTGATGTAGAAGAAAGTACAACTATTTTCAAGACGTTGAAAACAATAGAGCCGACTAAAGCCTTATCAAATCTCAATTAATCAGTCACGGAAAACTGAAAACAAAGCCACGGGAGTGAAGAACACAGCTATATGAAATGTAACGACGTAATTAGGTAATTTCTTCCTCATAGGAAGTCAGTTCCCTGTAAACACAAAATATACACCTACATAATATTAACTTTTCATCACACTTGCTCGTAAACGGTATCAAAACATACAGGTTAACTTGGCGGCAACGCCCCATATAAAACCCTCGGGCTTTTTTTATTACCATGAAACCCTCGGGCGGTAAGTAATTTTTTTTTAATTTCTTGCACTGCCTTACAATTCAGGTTCAAGTACAACCAAAGAGGTGCATTAGCTCGAAATTAAAACTTTATCTAAAAAAAAATATCTAAACAGGAATTTAATTGAAATCTCGCTAGATAAATACAATACTAATATTTATGATAAAAATTTGAATACTTTTTTGTATAAAACGTTGAATTTTCTTTTATTATATGCCATGGTTGTAAACGTCTTGGCTTTTAACTTAACGTTTTTGAGCGCAACATTTGTATTATCTGTGGCTGAAAGCGCGCCATCCGCTTAAAAAAAAAAACATTCCCGAACTTCTACAAATTGTTGTGTTGACTTGTTGAGTTATTTAATACCTAATACAAGTAATTAAAAATGTCGTCGTCGTCTGAAGAGTGCTATTTAAATGCAACACCACTGGATATTATCCAAGCAGCAAAAACCATTAACGAAAATCTTTTACCGGCGAAGTCTAAGGAGCGGTATTTAGCTGCGTACGACCAATTTATACAATGGAAACGCGAAAAGAAAACAAGTTCGTTTTCTGAAAATGTTTTCCTGGCATATTTTGGTGAATTGGCGAATAAATACAAACCATCATTGTTGGCGGCTGGCTGGGTTACAGCCTCCTTCTAGCATATATTTATCTTTTACTCGTATTCTTGTTCGATTCTTAAAAATACCTTGACTGACAACGACATGGACTTTTACGGCAGTTGCGTTGTCAGTTTGGAACGGTTCACTAGGCTCCTAGTTGTATATTTATTAATGTGTTTAGTTTATGTGATTGATTAAACCCTTGTAATCCACCACCGTGTTTTTAAGTTCGCTCGTCAACAATCATCATTGTGGAGCACTTACTCTTATGTTGAAAACCACTCTCCAATCTAAAGATTGTGTCAACATAAAAGAATACAATACGTGAAGTTGACGGCATTTTTAAAAAGGCAATGTATGCCTTAATTTTAATAATTGTACAGTCACTATAAATTTTAATAAATAAGTTTTTTCTGCCTTTTCATTTTATTTATTTACTCGCAAATGTGATGAAAAACATTGTATGTTTCACGGGCGGTACGGGAATTACGAACCTCGGCTCAGAAAGCCCTCAGTCTTCGACTTCGGGCTTATACTAGCCTCGATCGTAATTCCTTACTTACCGCCCTTAATACACAATGTACTATAATATGTTCGGCGCCAGCAGATTATTGCAATTACAAATGAGTGTCACTGTCATGAGAGTATGTATTCCGTTGACACACATGCGTGTCTCTGGGAAAGGAGTAAGAATTTTACGATCACAGACGTTGTGTCACTGGTACCAAAAGTGTTAAAAGCACTGACTGTTTGACTAAAATCAATGTCCAGTCCAAACCGAATTGTTTGACATGGAAAGCAGAGTTTTTCGCAATAATCTATATGTATAAATAATGTTGCTAAGTGCAAAACTCGAGAACGGCTGGACCAACTCGGCTAATCCATTTTTATATGTTCCTGAACTTCAGATGGAATCACGGAATGTTTTTATGGAGAAATATACAGAAAAAAAAGAAATGGAACGGAGGCGAAGCCGCGGTAAACAGCTAGTGCTGAATAAATATTGTAAGCAACCGAAGGGTTTTTAGAAATTCAACTAAGTACTACCTAAGGGGGTAAATTTGGGGTTGGTCGAATTCTACGCAGAAGTCGCGGGTAAAACCTAGTTTTTAATACAAACAAAGAAAACGAAATAAAAAACTCAATCAAAACATACCGGACAACAAGTTATTATTGACCTGTTCCCAGAATAAATTGCAAATAGAACCGATACAGCACAATATATTCAGCGGGCGCACTGAAATAGAAATATGAATCCAAAATGAGTGCCGTGATTTAGAGCTTTGACGTCCGAAAAAGCCCGCGGGCCTACAGAGAGATAAAAGTTACTGGATGTCTCTTATACTTATTCTAATACGATGAAAATATCATCATCATCAGCCCGTATCATATCAGTCCACTGCTGGACATAGGGCTCTCCCACAGGACTCCATATGCCGCAGAGCTGATGGCCGTTGGGGCAAACTGGTTCGGGAGTGGAGACCCGGAGCCCTTTTTTGCCCGAATTTCATATGCCATAATGATCATTTGCCATAACTTTTTTTTTCTCTGAAACCGTAATTTTTTCAGGAGCATTGAAATGGCAATCCTTTAGAACTCTATAGGTTAGGTTTGTTTCATAACAATCTTGAACAATTAACAGTTAATGAGAAAAAATAGTTATGGCAAATGATCATTATGGCAAACAATACATTTATGGCATATGAAATTCGGGCAAACGATATAGAACCGTAGAGACCGCGTGTCGCCAAACGCAGTGTGGGGCGTCCTGTTGCTAGATGGGGCGATGATATACGCAAGGCAGCGGACAGGGATTGGGGGAGAGCCGAATATCGAGCCCAACGGCGATGAAAATATAGAAAACGAAAAATACTAACTGACTCGCGGGCCCATAACCTTACTCAATGCAAAAAATGTGACAATCCGTTGTTGAGTGAAAATAAAATTACATGTATAATAAATACCTACCTACAACTAAACGGAGCATCGAGCCAAATTTACTTAGTTAATACTGAACCCTTGAATGTAAGAAAATCAGTAGGTAAAAAACATTTTTCACGCCCACATGTGAGAATAAACAGTAATAAATGTGTACGAGTTTGGCAAAGCGCGATATTGTTTAATATCCATATTGTTTGGCACGATGACAGAGCTTCTGTTTACAACTGAGAAGTTCGCAACTAGCTAAAATATCTGTTATGTTGGTATTCTTCACTGTAGTAGGGTTACAAGTTAATGTACTGAGTCGTAGCTTTGAGAATGAACCCGCATAGAGTTTGAAACATGTCAACCAGCATCTAATGTGTTAATGATAGTTCAGTCTGTGTGGAATTTGCATGAAGACCACGCAGAGGTAGCTATCATATCATGCACGTGTGCTTGGATTGTCTATTTGATTCCACCTACTGAAACTTTTAAATTTATTTCAGTATCTAAATGGTTGTCTGGTAGAGATAGCCTATTGTCTAACATGTCTTTTTCTTATTGTTAGGTAGTGATCTGTGATGTTCAATATAGAATATTTGTATTGTATTGTAACTGATTTTGTTCGGAGTTTGTATTATTATATCAATTAATCCTTTCCAGTATTCTTTTAATTCGTTGTTTTTCGCTGTCCGTCCGACCTTCAGCCAGTGAATAAATCGTGGCAGACACGCGACTTTCGGACATAATTATGTATCACGAATAATCACGACACAGAGTAACGGTTCGCGTGGTTTTTACCCCTAAAATATATTCATTAAAACTTTTCACCACAGCCTAATCTAAATTACCTACACAAGTACTTACGACTGCTTATACATTAGGTTTCCTAACTTAAGTATCCAGTTTTAGATGTAGTATCAAGTTTCTAAACGACACTGAAAATTAGAACACATAGAAAAATCCGAAAAGTAAAGCTATGGCCGGGAATCGAACCCGGGTCCTCGTCATTCCGTGACGCGTGCTATACCCCTACACCACCCATAGCAGGTGAGTAAGCGTTCGAATTTTTCTATCTATTACTAACTGTCACGTGACCTTGTTACTATGCGATTATTTGTCGCGAAGCGTCATCTATTTGAATGATGTGTCTGTACGACACAATTACAAACTCCCGTGGAACATCTACTGCTCACCAGGGACGAGAGATGGCGCTGTTTTTCAAATGATAGGAAATATCAAATGAATCAAGAAATTTTTATTTCTTAATTTCTATGTTTACTTTTACGGTTTTACCGATAGAAAATTAATTTCTAAACGACACTGAAAATTAGAACACACAGAAAAATCCGAAAAGTAAAGCTATGGCCGGGAATCGAACCCGGGTCCTCGTCATTCCGTGACGCGTGCTATACCCCTACACCAATCATACGACACGTACACCCATACTCGTCACGGAATGACGAGGACCCGGGTTCGATTCCCGGCCATAGCTTTACTTTTCGGATTTTTCTATGTATTCTAATTTTTAGTGTCATTTAAAAATTAAATTTCTATCGGTAAAACCGTAAAAGTAAACATAGAAATTAAGAAATAAAAATTTCTTGATTCATTTGATATTTAGTATCAAGTATTAAAAAGTTACATACTTCGGCTTCGGAGAACCGACCGTAACTAAGTTATAATTCCAATCACAAAACCCGATTCTCGAAAGCAAGCGAAATTGCGGTTCTCATTAATTTTAGCAAGTTTAAATTTGAATACACAGATGGTAAAACCTCAAAATGGCCTATTGGTGTCATAATGTCGCAGTAATTGAATTCGACGCGTTCGTGACGACAAAAAACTTAGGTAAACACTCAAAAGGGCTAAAAACAAATAGCCTATTCCGTTTTCATCAGTTTTCTTTACGTATGATCAGTCAGGGCTGCAGTTGTCCCTTTCCTTTATCATTCCGGAGGGATTACATAAAGGGAATGGCAACACCTTATTCAAATAATTACTTTTCAAAATTCTCGGTGACCGGATTTCGTCTTAAGTAAAGTATTTTAATCACGCACGACTCAGACATAAACTACTATAAGATACGGAACTAGCAGGTCACACAGGTAAGTTCATCGATCTCATCCTGATTGAGGTCGTCGGGCTATCTTGACTTATCTCACTAACCCACCGGGAGAATCTAGGTCTCATACGTTTAGCGAGTTGGCAATGATACGCACCCATAAACACGCCATGACCTATATACCTACATTGTATTGTTATAAATATTTACTTACGTTTGTAGCTGTGGGCACAAGTGTTTCTTTTATGAAACAGAATGGCTGACGAGCAAGAGCCGCCTATTATAGTCCAGTTATAAAATTATTACGTAACTCGCTCGCAATCACTATCGTGTTCATTTTGACAGTTCATGTATGAATGTGACAGCTAGCTGATTCTGATGCCAATTGTCAGCCCATACATGAACTGTCAAAATGAACACGATTACGATCGCGAGCGAGTTACGTAATAAGCCTGCAGGCTTGTTTGACAAATAAAAATGTTATTAAAAAGCTTTATTATTTTCAATTCAATATTAGATATTATTAAAATAATGATATTTAATACTCAAAGGAGGGAGTTAGCCGTTGGTAAACCCAATTCGTTCACCCGGAAAGTGCTGTCATTATTTTGAATCACTCAATAATATTTTAATACAAAAATAAGCAGGTTAAGTTAGTTGGGCATCTTCAGTTGCCCGAATCGCAAAATACCCAGAAAAAGGAGCTCCGCCCTTGGGCGCCCTAGTGCGGACATGGCGTTCCGCTTGCGGTAAGCTCGCGAGCTTACCTACACACTAAGGCACTGACCCCCTTATTCATAAACGCTCTATATAGGCTTCTGCTAACTTAGTAATCGTTTGTCCTTATCTGTGAAAGGTATGTCAAGGTGACAGATAAGGACAAACGATTGCTAAGTTAGCAGAAGCCTATAGAGCGTTTATAATAAGGGGGTAAGGTTGCGGTTACAGCACGCAGGTGAGTACAAGGCTCTAGGAAATATTTCCAAAGCATAATTTATGCCCAAACATGTTTTGGATCAACCCGCTCTCAGCTTAGTGGGTTGAACGACCGGATACATCCGAAAGGTCGGGATGTAACCCGGAATTAGAATGCTTATCGATCTTCCCGCTGACGATTGGCGACAGAGTCCCCGGTCCTTTATTTTAGCTCGTCTTCTAACCGGAAAACAAGTGGATGTAATTTCATCGGCTAGAAACGGCTGTACACATTTTGGGGTTAAGCTGAGCATTAGGGCTAGTTCACATTAAGATGCGACGCGAAGTAGCACACACATAATGCACTGTTTGTAGTAGTTGTGTGTTTGTGTACAAACTATATATTAGTTGTACATACATACTTAAGGTCTTTTCATTCTTAACTGTCATATTTGGTAAACAAAATTCTAACCTTAAAACGTCTCATTTTTGTTATTTTTTAACTATTTCATTGTAAATAAAGGAACTGGAGATAAAATATCAGCAAAAATATATTGTCTCAGGTTATTTGATAATACACTTTATTCTTTACAAAAATTTGTACATTGAGGTTAGAATTTTGTTTACCAAATAGGACAGTTAAGAGAATATATTTAGTTAGAGATAATCAAGTTTTTATCCGTTAGGTACGGTACGGTTGAACAGAGCCTGTTAGTTCTACAGTCAAGGAATTTAATTCCTAACCCACTATGGAACTTTAGTATGTATATGTATTTTGTGTGACAATGCAAGTAAAGTCAGCAAAAAACCTTGTGTTTAAAACAATGTTTTTTTTTTAGATAAAACCAAATAGTACGCTTATTAAAAAAATCTAAACTACAGGTAGTAACGTTCAGCCCCATTAGACTTACAGTACAGCACGCGACTTATGAAATGCAAACCAGTGCACGGCCCGACCTCGGAGTTCGTTCACCCCAGCAGGGTTGCCAGCCTCATCTACTTTAAAAATATATACCTAAAAAAAAAAAAAAAACTTATGCCCCTTTCATTTGCATACAAAAGCAAAAGAGAGAACGCTATATTAACTCGTTATCTTGGACAATAAGTGTAATTATGATATTTTTAATGTCGTGGTTTTATGCACTTAGTCCATAGATGGCGCTAGGGTAGCTAAACAAAACGTTGGGGAAATCGAACGTACATAGGACCCATTTTTCAAAGCATTACACTCAAAAGTATCATTTGGAAGTGGAAAAATACGTATTGCTACAAATCTACAGATATATCGTAGCGGGCGAGGTCCTTAAATATTTCGGAGCAGCATTAAATTTCAATAATATTCGTTACACTAGAGGTTAACAACATAGGAACACGTTTATGTTTATGACGAACTGTCATAAACATAAGTGTGAGAAAATCAATGTTTCTTGTTTCTAATCACTTTTTAATCCTAAAGTCAAACCAATATAACAAAATATTAAAATATAAAACTGTAAATTTAAAAACAAATTATAAAAAAGGTCGCTAGTGTTTGCGACAATAAGAGCAGCGTCTTTTCAATAAATTACAAACATTCAATGAGGGAAAAATATTATAAAGCTTCAAAGGTATCGCAGTCAGGCTGATCATAAAGATCTGAACATTCGTGGAAGATACAAATAAGTTCGAGTTTCGTGCTTTAAAAAATCGAGTTCCAGTAATGGCAACCCTAAGCTTCCATTTCGATCGTACGCGGTGTTCTCGTGCACATGGCCTCTCGTTACTGTAACCACTCACTTCGGAGCGTAACCACAAGATTCAGCGATAAATATACTGAATGGAAAAACTGAAAGGGCGTGTACGGGCGAGATTCCATTACGGCGAACCGGCAGGCTTATCTTATTACGTAACTCGCTCGCAATCGCCATCGTGTTCTTGTATGAATGTGACAGCTAGCTGATTCCGATGCCAATTGTCAGCCCATACATCAACTGTCAAAATGAAGACGATGGTGATCGTAAGCGAGTTACATGAGCCTGCGGGCCAAAGCCAAACCAGTTCCAACCCGAGTTGTTTTCTGATAATGTGATTTGTCGAAAATGCAACGGTTCTCATGGTTTCTAAAATGGCTACGCCGTGGGTGTTTAAAACGTAATAACACCAGGCACCACAGAAAACTAGCGTTGCTGCACTTGATGTGTAGCGACATATGCTGAGTGGAGACCGTTTTTAAGTGTCCTTTTGTGTCACCACAAAATGTATTTTTTTTTTTTGACGTGACAACGTCTTATAAATTGGTTTGCCGGGTGACACTTCAAGAAACTGCGTTACGCTCCGCTCACGTTATGCGCTCACAATGAGAGCGAGTGAGAGGCACGCGGGCATGGTTAGCCCGCCTAAGAGCGAGAGAGACAGACATAAAAAGTGAAAGGCACGCGTCCCTTCCACTCGAGCACAGTTAGCCCGCCTAAGAGCGAGAGAGACAGAGCGAGAGAGAGAGAGTGAGAGAGATAGGCATACACACCGGTTCATGTCTTGCGCTTCTATTTCGCTTAGGCGCCTGCATACAAGTTTACACGTCCTTCTTCCTACTATACGAATGAATATTCACATTAAAATTATTTTACCACTCAAAGTCGTTGTCACGTAAAACTTTCGCCCGTATACCGACTTTACAGGCAACCAATTTTTTTTGTAACAAATTTTTATTCTAAGGTGGTGGGACTTTTGGAACTAAAATAAAATAGTGGGTCGTCCCACTGAGTCCTGGAAGAGATCCATCACGGCGGAGCTCAAGGCTGCCAGGATGACCTGGGCCGACGCTAAAGAGAGGACTCAGAATAGAGAAGTCTGGAGAAAGACTGTCGAGGCCCTATGCTCCACGAGGAGTTAAAGGAGGAATCATCATCAAATGTAATTTTTCATCCACTTTGAAAACCAGCGCTGGAAACTAATACGAACATTTGCGGGGACCGATATAAAAGTGTAAACATATTATGTTGTAACACTAACACCATCACGGCTAGCACGATAGCGCGCGAGGGCTGAGTCGCGCGCGATACGGGAAGTGTCTCTTTCTAGAACCAACAGTAGGAAACACACACAGACAAGCGACACAGCTCTCGTGAAAGCTAGCCGTGCATGGCAATAAAAAGGTTTTATTTTTATTTAAATCTATATCTTTATCTTCTTACGTAAATAAACTTACCTGGGGCCAGGTTGCAAGATGTCCACCCCGTCGTCCGCGTCGTAGAAGTCGTCCTCTCCCTCCGACGACGAGTAAGAAGTATCTGGCACCAATAGCGACATCGCTTGTCCTGCGAGAAGAAACTCTGTCACTTATGTTAACGTTCTTACAGCAGTTGGTTGGTAGGCCTCTGCTAACTTAGTAATCGTTTATCCTTATCTGTCACTTTGACATTTACCTTTCACAGATAAGGACAAACGATTACTAAGTTAGCAGAGGCCTATAGAGCGTTTATGAATAAGGGGGATAATAACTAAGGTTAAATTCACACGGAGGTTTGATTTTGTAATATGTTTGTCAAACTCTAGTGCCATGTTTGACTTGTTTATCTCGCTCTTTCTTGTAAATATATGCGTAATACATCTCTCTTTCTCTCGCGTTGTCTTCTACTGTTATTCCAGGGGTCGACAAGTAGTTTTAGGTGGGGTCCGGATACTGTGACAAAATTTTAGTGATCCAGCATCACCTAACCTAAAAATATAATTTTCGATACAAGCTCTTTTGCTGACTACGTATTTTTTGTTGAGTGTACTTGCATTGTCATCCATCCTACATATGTGAACCTTTCAAGACAATCGGATCAACTGTTGAAGAGTTCCCTCCTGCGGAGACGGTCCTGGCTGGACCACCAGAATTCTACTACCAGATTACTGTATTGTCATTTGACTTACACAAGTATGCAAAATTTCAGCTCAATCGGATGAAGATATCTGCTTCAAAATTAAGTCGCAAGATTTCACCCGGACAAACGTTGCAAGTTAATATGACGCTTGTAAGTAATAATAACTTGTAATATTTAATAAAAACAAGCATACCCTATCTACAGTCTTTTCATTTTTAACTGTCCTATTTGGTAAACAAAATTCTAACCTCAAAACGTCTCATTTTTGTTATTTTTTAACTATTTCATCGTAAATAAAGGAACTGGAGATTAAATATCAGAAAAATTATGTACAAAATATTGCCTCAGGTTTATTTGATAACATACATCTTATTCTTAACAAAAAATTGTAAATTGAGGTTAGAATTTTGTTTACCAAATAGAACAGTTAAGAATGAAAAGACCTTACGTATTAATTGATACTAGATATAAAATACATTATAATCTAATCTGTTCGCTTGCCGATGGCCGACTGTGTGCTCTGAATGCTTGAGATTCCGCGAGATGATGGATGTTAGGCAATCCAGTGTTTTTAAGTGATTTTAACTTTGTTATTAGTTTATAAACTGTTGTTTCTCGGTAAGTATATTGGTTTTTAAACTGTAATGCCGTGTAAATATATTTACATTAAATAAATAAATAAATAATATTTGGCGGTCCGAGGTGCGACCTTTCGCGGTCCGCCCGTTGCCGACCGTTACATTCTATGGTTGTAACTCACTTGGCGCGTCGATGGCTTCTAGCGGCAGGGGATGCGTGGGAGTGGACAGCTCGCGGCACTCGGAGCCGAGCTCCACGTGCGGCGATACGTCGGAAGACCCTTGGAAAAGACAAATAAGTTTACGAACCACTTTTAACAGATTCAGGAGCAGGGCTATGATCATTGGATTTTATAAAGGACGTCGCTGAGGGGGGTAGAGGGGGCCGCTGCCCCCTCCTAGAGATCCGAAAATGTAGTCTTAACTTTTGGACGATGTTGACATTCGAGTGTTGCCATATTGCTTGCCCCCTTGATCATCGGCTGGCAACCTCCTCGGATTTTATATTAACTTGCTGAATTGACAGCATTTCATTTTTATAACACCTGAAAATGTATATATGGTTCGAAAGCATTTTGCCTCCTGATCACTGCAATATGTTTATATAATTTTAATATCGCTTATTACAAAAAATAAAAAATAATTAAAAATATGTCCTAATTTTACCAAAACTACCACAGGATAGGTGAAACGCCTTTGCTTTTTTCACGAGAAAAAATAAGCGACCATAATTTTGTATTTTTGACAACTTCAAAGTACAAGGGGGGCAACTCTGAAATTCTATTTTCGAAGTTCGTTGCATACCTTCTCTCTCACTCTCAAGATAATGACTATTAGATGAGCGGAACAGCACGAAACGAACCTCGAAAATCGAATATTGGAGAATAGGGCCTGACATTGACAATTTGAAATTAACGTCAGTTTTTTTTTTCTATAGAGAAAAGACAAAGGGATAAGTGTGCATTCTGTGATAATATTGGAGTTACGCCCTTTTAGAATAAGCACAAATTAATAAATGAATTATAAATTAAATACGAACCCTAGCGAAAAAATTTAACTGTCAGCATGTTCATCTTTTCAAACAAAATACAGAGAACCATTAAAATTATAGGCTCAGAAATATGAAATGTTGTCAATTTGCTGGGAACCCATGGTCCGCGAGCCCGACTCGTACTTGGCCCGGTTTTTTATTACAGTTTCTATAACACAAAAAAAACCCAACAAAGGCAAATGCCACATTGTAAGTGAAAATAGCTCTTATTACTCGTAGACAGGATTTTATCAAAGGCGTCGCCAAGGGGGGCAGAGGAGGCTGCTGCCCCCCCCCCCCCCCCCTAAAGATCCGAAAAATGTGGCTTTACAGTTTTGAGTATGTTGACATTCAAATACTATTGTTTGATATCGTTTTACCTATAGACGCTGTACCTTTGCGAAATTTGCAGGGAACCCTCGGTGTGCGAAAATCAACAAGGCCAATTGTCACAATATAATAAAGTGACAAACAGTCAAGTACCAGAATACATAATAAATATTGAAAATATGACTAATTTCAAAAAAACTTTGTGTAACTTTCTAGTAGCAAAAGCTTATTATACAACAAATGAATATTTAACGGACAGTAATTAATGTAAACTGCTTCTACATGTAGCACGACTAAAATTTGTATGCCTCGCGGCGCAGCACAGTGATACTTCATGTAGAATTAAGACCCTTTATGTACTATGTGCGAACCTGTGTTGAACAAATAAATACATTTCATTTCATTTCATTTCATTTCATTTCATTTCAAAACAAACTTTCTTTTTTTCCTTTCTTTAGATTGTTAGGTCGCACATTCTAGTCCGTACCTTATGCTTTATGCTCAGTAGAAAAAAAAAATGTTGAACATAAAAACAGCAAAATCGAATTTGAAATGAATGTCGTGTTGTGATTCCAGCATATAGTAGTACCTTATTAAGGTTGGAATTCGACCAAAGTTTTTATTCCTGGAATAACAATACTGAACATTCGAAATATTATAAACGGGATGTGAACCGCGATTACCTTTATTGAGCTCCCGATATAACAACAACAACAACTGCAACTGTATCGAAATATCGGGAGCTCAATAAAGGTAATCGCGGTTCACATCCCGTTTATAATATTTCGAATGAACTTAACCGTGAATCATTAAAAACTCTTAATACTGAACATATATTATTTATGTATTGTCTTATTGTGTTTGTGGTGTATACCTTGTTTGATATGCGTTTGTGAGGTACTTGTAGGTCCCTGGTATACCCCATTGACCGGATTAACTGTATTCTGCAATAAATAAATTACTGTTACGGTGGCAATATTTGAAAAAAAAAAAACGGCATGTAGAAATAGTACATTAAACGCCGAGGATGGTGAAATAAATAATGCGATCTGAGGCTTTGCTTATCACCGCCCTAGGTGTGTACACAATTTTACGATCTATCCCTGGCCAGGAAGCTAAAAAATATAAGTAGGTTACGACATCTGTTTATACGCTTTCAAGGGAAAGACAATCGTATCTAGGTATATGTCCCGTGGATAATGTCTCAACTTTAGCAACTGAAATGACTTCCACATAACAACAAATTGAAAGTATGTACGGAAAACCTAGATACTAGAGCTAGAGAACACACTATACTACATAGGCATGGATTAGACTGTCAATATTATCGCGCAATTCATACCAAGAAATATTGTTACGTATTGCAGCGAATCCAATTATTTTGAATCGACGATCCTAAATTTACATACCATTATCACGATAATATAAATATTTATATTTAGGTCATACAGAAAGGATACCTATACAATTTTATTAATTTATTATAATATAATTTGTTATGAATTAAATAAATAATCTATGTATAATATTGACCGTCTATTTTATTCCATACAGTCAGCGCGCAATCTGAGTGCCCCTCGCCTTGCCCGCCGCCCACAGCCTCATACCCCGCTGCACTCTGGTCGCGCGCGTACGCTCGAAGAAACTGAATCACGTACCTCTGTGGAACCTTTTCTCATATAATTTCGCTACAATTTATTTGGCAGGTGTATGGTAAGTCGTTATGATATTTCATGTGAAAAAGTTCCACAGTGATACGCTATTCAGTAACGTAACATTAGAATAAATCACAAGCAAGAAAAGTAGTACCTAGCCAAAATTATTATGCAGGTCAACGAACTTTTAAACACGTTGATATGAGGCCATGTCTAACTTGGAATCACAATAGCATTCACCATTTCTTTCTGTCAAACGGCGTAGAATAAGGGTAGAAAGAGATGTTGAATGCAATCGCGAGCTCCCGCGCGTTGCACAATATGGCCTCTGGTGGTAAAAGGTAATAGTTTACTTTTTTACAAAAGCATTACTATTTGTGGGTACGTACAGTCAAGGGCATAAATATACGTTACCAAGACGTCAAAAACATCTATACACCTTTGTGCCGTAAACAATAAGGTCAGTTCGGTGACACAAATATTTGACATGATGGCTGTATCGATATTTATGCCCTCGACAGTACGTTTTGTGAGCAAACAGTTAGTTAGCATAATGTGTAATAACAAAACAGCATCAAACTACTGTACCTTAGCTATTTGTAGAAGCACTATGGAATGTTTAATGTTATCCAACATTGCCTGCAAAGGAAAACAGTTAAAATTATAATCAAAACAAATGAAAATACCAACTTTTGAAAATTAAGCGCCAGCTCAGTGAACGGAAATATAATGAAAGAAATTTTGCAAGCAAACAAGTGCAAGCTGACAAGCCGCCATGATTATTTGTCAAGTTTGATCCGTGAAGTATTTATAATAATATTATTATGTAGGTGAAATAATAAACACTGTAAACAAAGGTACGGTCTTATTTGCTTATATGTACTTAATTCTACATGACAAACTTTGTTTAGATTATGTACGAAACGTTACTGAACCATAAGCAGAAAGATTTTGTGAAAAACTTGTTACAACAGAGAAGCAGCAATAAATTTTAAATTCAGTCGCTCAAGACGTTACCATTTCTTTGATGGCAACGGCAACCTCAATCTTCACGATTACAGCTTCCTTCTTTACTGTTCTATCTATTCTGTTTTAAATAGCAATTAATAGTTCTAGAGCCAAAATTTACCATGTTTGTTCATAGTATTTTTTCCGTTTGTTTCGTTCACTGAGCTTGCTGATAGCCATTGATTTACGATAAACTACTAGACTCCCAATCACGCTCAAAAACTGTCGGAAGCAAAAGTCTGCACGACGCGTCTATTGTGCGGAGTTTTGGTTCAGTCGTGTTTCGACCGCGCTTCGATAACAATGTACATGTCTCTTTCGCACCGTAATCTCAAACGCTTGAGAACAAGAGACAGACAGGTTTCCAGCGCGTGGCGTCGTGTTTATTACTTCTCACGATCGTATGCAATTGACATTAAACATTACTGCCACGCAATAAGGTGTTAATTTGAACGAATATGTTAATATTATCTGTGTAAGTTGATGTGTTGACACATACAACACATAGACAACGCCGCTCGGACGTTTCTTGAGGCACTTTTGTTTGCGATTGGGAGTCTAGTTGTTTATCGTAAGTCAATGCTGATAGCATTACAGTATTGTTGTGCTATTTGAAAGCTGTCACTTCTACAATGTATCTATAAATTAATCCGTAATAATTTAGCAGGCAGTTAGGTTAGGATTTAATAATAATAATAATATGTACAATCTCTGCACGGTGTGGTATAGAATGCTCTTAATGCAAAATAATAGTCTTCTATCACTGATAAAAGTTATAAACGGTAGGCTTATTGTCTAACTCGTTCGCAATCGCCATCGTGTTCATTTTGATAGTTCTTGTATGAATGTGACAGCTAACTGATTCCGATGCTAATTGTCAGCCCATACATGAACTGTCAAAATGAAAACGATGGCGATTGCGAGTGAGTTAGACAATAAGCCTACGGTGTGATGATGTTACTACTATAGAAGGCTTATACAATGACCCACTAATTATAATTTGGTCAGATTTGACTAACTCTTTTATCGAAACATCTAGACTAGACTATTCAAATAAAATAAATAGAAACGCCTAGCCAACTTTAAGAACGAATGTCAAAATTATTCTTCCTTAATAATAAACTAACACCTATGGACTTGGTTTGAAAAAAAAAAAAAAAATGTTTGAATAAATAAGCGTTAATTTTTTTCTATTAATTATTTATTGCCACTATCACAAAATTTGTAAGATGTGTATTTGATGAAGTATTTGTATGATGTAATACCCAGATAAGTAAAATTTTAATTCGAATTCTATAAGGTGTAATAAAGGTTTAGGTACTTCATGATTTCTGTAAAACAGATCATTAGGCAAACAAATCATTAGACATATAACACTAAGCATAACGATACTGTTCAGTATAATCGTGTAACCAAACAAATATTGTAAACTTTTACATGTGGATTACACTATTCATTCAGTGAGTCGAGATTGAGAAAGTAAGCGTATGTTCGTCAAAAATTCAAGTATAATATATCCTTGAAATACCGAAGATTTTTAAAAGTTCTCATGATCTGTGTATAAATAATAAGCGAGGCGTGAAACAAACGTATTAAACAATACTCACATTGGAATGGTCTAAAATAATTTGTCCGTTCGCCTTTTCGTGTGGATCGACCAGCTCCGATACCCTTATGGTCATTTTCTGAAACCAAAAGAGAAAACCTTACCATATTAGGGCATTAAATAGGTTTTTTTTTGTACTACAGAGGTATCAATTAGAGGAATAAAGAATACAACCAAATGCACAAGATTGTCCTTTATGTCCTACATGGAACAAAGCCGTTTAAGGTTCTCGTGACGCGCTATTGTGTCCTCCAACGCTCACTGTTGTAAAGTCCGCCTCCCTTACAGCAGACACAGACTCACCGAGACTAGCTCGATAATGATCTGTAGGTAGGCGTCCACTTCCGATACCAGTCACTCGAGGTCCCCGTGCCACGGTATCGTGTCCTCCACCGCTAAGTGTTGCAGGGCCGGCTTCCCGTATAGTAAGTAGGCAGATGGACACACCGAGACCAGCTCGATCATGATCTGTAGGTAGGCGTCCGCCTCCAACATCTCCAGTAACAGCTCCCCGTGCCGCAATATCATGTCCTCCAACGCTATTCCGCAGGGCCCGCCTCCGTATAGTAAGTAGACAGTTGGACTCACCGAGACCAGCTCGATCATGATCTGTAGGTAGGCGTCCGCCTCCAACATCTCCAGTAACAGCTCCCCGTGCCGCAATATCATGTTCTCCAACGCTATTCCGCAGGGCCCGCCTCCAGTTTAAATAGTAAGTAGACAGATGGACTCACCGAGACCAGCTCGATCATGATCTGTAGGTAGGCGTCCGCCTCCAACATCTCCAGTAACAGCTCCCCGTGCCGCAATATCATGTCCTCCAACGCTATTCCGCAGGGCCCGCCTCCCGTATAGTAAGTAGACAGATGGACTCACCGAAAGCAGCTCGATCATGATCTGTAGGTAGGCGTCCGCCTCCAACATCTCCAGTAACAGCTCCCCGTGCCGCAATATCATGTCCTCCAACGCTATTCCGCAGGGCCCGCCTCCGTATAGTAAGTAGACAGATGGACTCACCGAGACCAGCTCGATCATGATCTGTAGGTAGGCATCCGCTTCTGATACCCGCCGTTCGAGGTCTCCGTGCCTCGCGCTGGGTGCGGGCACGCTGCGCGACCAGCGTTCCCGCCGCCCGTGCCGCGATATCGTGTCCTCCAACGCTCGCACCCAACGCTCGCGCTCCGAACCGTCACGTGCCTGCAATTTGGATTGACAAATAATGTAATACAGGAATAGAGCTACTGGTTGCGGATGCGGCCACGTTTCATATTTCGAATTTACCCTGAAGTTTACAATAAAGGAGAACATGGGAGGATTTTTTTTTAGAAAACAAAACCTGCGAAGCCATTGGAAGATGGGTATAAAGTTTGGAATTTCGACAGGCCTGCTCCCAGCAACGTGATGTATAATAATAGGTTGGAGACGACGACGGCGACCGACACGAGTTTTCAAATCAGAGATGATTGGAATGTGTTGTTTTTTTGCATCAATATAACATAGTATAACCTACGTTTGTGTTCGATATTGAACGGCACATGATAAGAGCCTGACAAGCTTAACATAACTATTTTAAAAGTGGAGCAAGGACTCATCAGGGACACTAAAGTGCCCATCTAAAAACAAATCTACACGGGGTTGACTGCCAGGTGGTGAGAATGTATTGGAATTCCAAAAGGTGTCAAATACTACAAGTAGACCGTTAGCAAAGAACTCGCTCGTCGTCGCAGGGCTGTATTCCAGTCAAAGTGTCACCTTAGAGTTAAGGGCTAGATCTCGATTACTATTATAAGCTCACCTGAAAATGAAAAGTCTTGTGATCGACGGTGATGGTGAAGGTGGAGTCGTCCTCATCGTCGATGCCGATGACCGCGGCTCGTAGGCGCACGCAGCCACGCCGTACGCCGCGTGTCATTTTTTCTTTAGACTGGAAATACAAAAAAATAACGTTTCAGATCGCGTGTTGCATACTGACATTAATGAAAGTGGGTAACAAAATTTTGGGTTACAGAAATTGATGAATATTATCATTATAGCAGTTTCAGCAAATTTTGAGTGAAAGTTGCAAAGTAGAAGTGCCGCTCGGGTTCTTAGCAGAAATATGTACATACACTCTACTACGTCTTCTACAAGTACTTTATATAGTGCCATTGACGCTGCCATACTGGTCAATCAAATCTAAACATTGAATGACTGACGCTATTTAAATTAAGCCCTTGTTTTTAGCATATATTATCGCCTGTGTTAGTGTGCTTACTTAATGTTTTAGTACCTATTCTTAAGGAGTTACACATCGGCAAAGCATGTTAAAAGACACATCAATACAAAATACACAATATAACGAAGGATCTACGGCATTAAACATGTAACTTGTCTCCACGAGATCCGTCACATGGCTGGACATGTGTGAGAAAAACAGCGTTTCGGATTTCACTTCGAAGTTTTCCGCCACAAATTCTAGCAGAAATACAAAGATGGAGAGCGTAGACCAACTGGACACTTAATAATAAGGTTATATATTTTGCTCTTACGCGACCAAGCACGTACAATGCAGATGCGTCTGTGCGATAAAATATGTGGTATGTATGTACCCATAATATGTATACGGTTACGCAGCTCTTAAGTTAGGTACCTACTAGTCAGATCGCGGAAGAGCAGTGTTCGTTGATTTGGAACAAGGTAATAGCTGAATTTAATAATGTTTACAAAATTTTGTGAATACCTAAATATAACATTGATTCTTCGAACAACCGTACTATTAAATAAGAAAAAAAACACTATCGCATGCTCCATTTTCAAATGGATATCACAAACAGAATTCTGTTATTGAAAACTCACACGCCAGAAAAGCAATAGGTACCAACCATTCATTTCTAACTATGACCCAACTTTGCCTATCAGTACGAACCTGTGCTTTCTGCGGTAACATTTATGTCATAGATAAACTTGAGAGACGTAATAGAACAAGCATATTCAATATTTATCTTCATAATACAAATGTTTTTCCTAGACACAGATAGAATTCGCAATTAACGACTTAGGTAATGGTACGGCCCGTGCCAAAGATATAACTCAAGACTCGAGATAGCATTTGAGACGATACGTTCTAAATGAATCTTCCATTGTAATAATTCCCGAGTTCCATTTAATAATACGTTTCGAAGTGTTGTTTGTATAATGAACCGGTTTAAAGTGAGCGCCCTCCGTGACCCTTCAGTAATACTATGCGCTCATGAAAATTGCAAATTATTAGTGCTTAGGAAATACAAGTTTCACGTGATACTTTGTACGAAAATGGAACAGATACAGGATTGCGCAAATCATTGAGTAAATATGTTTGCTGTTACTTATATTTAATATGATGATGGCTTTCATAACGTATTCCGGACCTTCAAAGATATCTCCCATATGCTGGGGCATTTTCATATTTGAGTTGCTGACTTAAAACACGTTAATTTAAATAAAGACGTACTACTTATATCCTCTTAGGCGTCTTTCTTATTGTGCCTTTGTGCACAATCTGTGTTTGTCTTATGTTTATTTTGCACAATAAAGTGTTTACTTACTTACTTACATTTTTTTAACTCCCTCTTATAGATTAGACACTTCAAACTATTGATGCTAAGGAAGCACCAGTAAAGTAGTCACTTAGCAGATAAGTTCGCCCTAACACATCTGTAAAATCTGTGTTTTCTACACGGAGATGTATGTACATACAGTATGTACATAAGTCTACTTTCACTTAGGGTTTTGTAGTCGACTTGCTTGCGATTCTTTGCCTACCCCAGTACTCCACTAATGACAGAGTTAGCGATCCATCAATCACCACACATAGAACGATATCGATTGCGAAATAAATCAATTCCACGAAGGTTAGGTCCACGATTTTTTGGCATCAATTGTTGTCGACCTCGATTATCGTGTAATGATTGTTGCAAAGTGAAGCTATCTCGATTATTTTGATTAAATGGTTTCTTGAGTGGTTCGAGACGATTATAATATTGAAGCCGCATTAAATTTAGGTGAAAAGCAGATGTTTAATTGAGAAATCGTGTTATTATTATGAATGCTTTCAGGAAGGTCAGCTAGCTTATTACGTAACTCGCTCGCAATCGCCATCGTGTTCATTTTGACAGTTCTTGTATGAATGTGACAGCTAGCTGATTCCGATGCCAAATGTCAGCCCATACATGAACTGTCAAAATGAAGATGATGGTGATCGCGAGCGAGTTACGTATAAGCATGCAGAGCATTTCGTACCATTGCAACTGACTGTAACTCAAATGGTAATAGATTTTTATCTCTTTTATTTAATTGCAATAATAATATTTTATTTAATTGTCAGATCGACTTGAAATTTCATATAGGTACATAAACATTTAAATAGAGTCAAAAAAAGTTACAAGTTACCAGAAAAACTTATTCATATAAATATTATCTAAAATATACCTATTAGGCAAAGACACTGTTGTCTTCTATATTTCAGATCGTTTTACATGTATACTGAAGAACTAGTTTGCGCTCGCGGCTTCGCGCCCGTTTTAGATCTCTATCCCTTAAGTATTTCGAAATATCCTTGACAACTGGCGAATGGAAAAGACGGGGGAACATAGACCAGCAGCAGGACACCTATCTAGGCTAATAATAATAATAATAAGATATGCCTTCGATTTCTGAATAGTTCACTTTCGAAGCATCCTGTATTTGTGATTATAATACATTTCCATGCGCCAAGTTAAAATTCCACTTCCAATAGGGCTGGAAGCTTGTGCGGTGTAGTCGTCACAGCAGTGTCCAACAATGGATTACATCGTGAGAGCATACGACATAGTGTTCTATGAAAGAGCAGGTAATTATAGGATAGAAGCAGGTGTTTGAGCGTATTGTCTTGATTCCGAAACGGCTGCGGAAACAAATCTCACGGGAGTCCTTTCCACATCTGTGGTGTAAATTGCCGTTCCATATCTGATTTCAGATCTAGGTAGCTATTATTTATTGGCAGTTGGTAACTGTTATTTATCAAAATGTTATGTCTCGAGCGTGAGTAGCGTGACTGCCGTAACATTAACAAAATTGCAGGTCGGTTTGTATCTAGTTGAACTTTTCGGGATCGACAGACCATTTGATTGATAAGATATTAAGTAATTTGAAATGTTCGTGTTGTAAATTTTGATTTTATGTCACAGCCACGACGTAGCACGAGATACCATTTGACTGAGAATGAGACATTACTATGAATTGATTTCAAAGCACAATTGTTTCCACTAAAAAAAAATGAAATTTTGTTTACTTGCCTTTACCAACATTTCATTTAATTTTTGGTCACTGAATGGTTTCGATTCACTAACTAATTTGTTCTATGCAATTCATGCAAATAAAAGACGGACAAAATAATTGACAAGGCATATAAAACAATGAACATAGGAACAGTATGAAAAACATTCCTTCAACACAGTTAAACGAAGACACGTTCATCCGACTAACTTTTATAGGATCTTACGCAACATCACCGTACCGTATCTTCCCCAAGGATACATTATGTAAATTCTCGTCGCGCTTCACTACCTAACGCTATTTCACGTCAAAGAAAACATTTTTCGGGACCTATTTTAAAAACTACCCACCCAGCATGCACTGACAATTTAATAGCTCTAAATTGTGAAGATAGGGACCGCCTGCAGCTTTGCTTGCGTGATGCCGGTGTTTTCAAAGGCGACGTTCTAATACATTAAATTCTTTTTTTTGTACTTATTATGCTTTCGTTACGTCAAAGTGGAGATGTCGACACGCGGATATAGCAATTGGTTTTCGTTTATGTCGAAGCGATATGGTTTGTGTCTAATAGCATACCTGGTGTCCAAGCTCAAGTACCAATCGAAAGTGGTACAAAATCTCTCTACCAGACTTCAGAGACCCTAATGGCGTATGGACCTTGGAAAAAGAAGGAAAGTAGAAGCTAGAAGGCTATTGAAGATTCTATGCTGAAGCAAAACCTATAAGTACAAAATTATAGCTCTAATTAATGTTGTCATCTAGTAGAAAATTTCATGTGAGTTTTGTAGCAATAATGTAATGATTTTTACCACTTTAGGGTGCGACCACACCGCCGCTTAAAAAACGGTGACGTTACGGAATCGCAACAAAATGTATGAAGAAAAAGTGAGAAAACGTGACGCCTACGACACGTCACTGCGTATACGCGGCGGTTTGGTCGGACCTTTAATTGGATATACTTCTAAACGCGTCGATTTCTGTCTAAACATACATACATAAATCACATCTCTATCCCTTACGGGGTAGACAGAGCGAGGCGAGGTAAGAAGACCTAAAGGACACGTTTAGTAAGATTGTGGCGTATAGGTGTAAAGGGAAATCAAAATAGTGAGAAGCTAGCTAGCCGCACCGCTTATGACACGTTCCCTCGATGGGCCGTGTCTTAAGCTTGTTATAATGCTCCTCTTGAGTACAAATATTGATTCTTCGATGGAAAGAGAACTGTTACATTGAACTATAGAAAGTATTAAAACGTGACGTGTAATTTTTATATCAACGCGATATGCAATTTATGGTTTTTATATAGCGTTGCCGTTTGACGGCGGTAAAACCAAGCACTAAAGCGTGTGTATACATATGTGGATAACATAGTGAGAAGCTTTTCAAATACATTTTTATGTACTCGGTGTGTATGTGTACTTGTCGGAAGAAAGGCTTTCTAGGTACAACTACGGGCAATATAAGGTTAGGATAAATCACTCAAAAACATCCAAAGTATCTTTCACATAGCTGTTAAAGCGTATCAAATGTTTATAATTGACAGTACAGAGTAAGGAGCCATTTAGCTTGTATTAAGAGTTTCCTAGAATGCATCACAAAATGTTTATAATGAAGAAAAGGAAGGCTTCTGCAACGGGATCTGCATCACATTGTCACATTACAACCAGAGGCTACACAATGCACTAGAAATCACAATCGTATTCAGTATGCTACTGTCAAACCGTGAAAGATAAGGGTGAAAAGAGATGGGTAATGCGAGCGCCAGCGCGTTAGACAATATCAGCTGGGCTTTTAATGTGATTAATCGGAGTCTGCGGAAACTATGCAAGCACACCGCGCGTTCGGACGAGAGTCACTTAAAACGAGCACCGAATAATGAGCCACAAAATAACACAACAGATCGACTGCAACCTTTCTCTATTTTGCAACAAACCCGTCACAATTCGCACCTGATGCATTCATTTTAACATTTCAAATATCCCCAAAGTTGCGGTTTCCGGGTGCATAATTCGGACCGCTCGCTAGACAATCGATGGGTCCTTTCACAATTTAGCAACCTCTGCTGTTACGGCAACAAAAATCAAAATATTGAATGCATACAAAGATTAGTTGCTAGCGTAATCAGATTAAAATCTTACAATACAATACAATACAATACAATAACTCTTTATTGAACACCACATATAACAATCAAAACAGAAAAAGGTATACAGAAGTAATAAGGTAACAATAATCTTAATCTTAATAATCTCTACGGTAATCTTATTACGGTCAGTTCATTTCATTTAGATTGAACTGAGAACGCGAATAAGTGCACGTAATGTAGATACCTATACAGTGAATGTTCAGAGGTCGGTAGGAAAACAAAGCTATAGCTTTCCTATAGGATTGATCTCACGGGGGTAAGAGAAGACAGACAAGATGAGAGTATCAAAATGAAACAGAGAAACGAATGTCACATTAACATAATGTTGACCAGCGTCTATGAAAAGTGGGTTAATTTTTGGTAGCAAGTTGCACAAACGTCCCTTCAATCACAGCTAGATCACTGCAACGTCAGACATCGTAACGCATAACCCACAACAGGCAGACAATGAATGTGAATCAATCCTTTTTTACGAAACGCCAGCACTTGATGAATCGCCGTCCGTCCATCAAAGAAGCCATCAAGTCTTTTCGCATTATGGATGACCTGTTGCCATTGTTTTTGCCTTGATCATCGCTTATACTTTTAACAATTTAAGTCTAACCCGTTTGTTACATGTTATGAAATACTTTACATTATTGCAGTGTCAATCATCGTGAGGTAAATTTGTGGACGTTACGTGATTCTGATGACAAAGCTGTTAGTTATTTTTCATTCTGAAATTTTAGCGGTATTTTTCGTTGAGCGGACCTAGGCCGTTATCTGTAGAAGCTTTTACAGCGTCAATGGCAGGGACAAATCGGCTCTCAGTTCATAAAGGATTAGTTCTGTTTGCAATGCCTAGAACGCAAGCGTTTATCACAGACGAAACGCAATAACTATTCATCTCACCACTCACTAGTACTCAGAGTGCGATAGGCATTAACGTTTTATATCCGTGATTTAAATTAACTAATTAGCGATAAGTGCTTTTCGGTAAGAAACAACAAGTTGTTCATATACATAGGTGGCAAGTTGCCAACGGCATAGGCAACTCAATCAGTCAACTTCAATTCGCAGCAGCCAATCTTTGTACGTGATTCAGCTATAAAATGGATTACGATGAAAGTACTTATTTACACAACATACTGCAATAATATGCACATGCTGAGTCGGCGCCTTTTCGGGCTGTGCAGTGACAAGTTTACTTGTGGATAACTTGTGAAGTATTTGTTTCTCTCAATATGCTTTTGATCTATTTATCTAAAAATTTGACCATTTGCAGTTTAAAAATGGTGCATGCATCACATCACACTATATCCGCCAACGCATCGACGGTTCCCGGCAATGGCAAGACGCCACATGTGTAAAAAATGCCTTAGTGACGGTCTCAGTGGACTCGCGCTAAGCGAGCAGCGGGGCGGTTACACACAAGCAAATGAATGTGAGCGTCCTAAATGCACGCTGCACAGAGCTTTTTGCCGCTACCTGCGTCGCCAAACGCTCCAATGGACACGAGTCACTCCAGCCTTACATTTATAGTCCGTAAATTTTAGCATCAGGACCACTCAGGACTCTAAAATCTGATTTACGTTTTTTTTCCAGATCCCCGGGTCAAAGACTGGGTGCTGATGCGTTCACCTTGGCCTCTGTTCTTCATCATCACCGGCTACCTGACAATCATCAAAGTCATCCTCCCGGCTTATATGAAGAACCGTCCCCCGTACGAACTAAGAAGTATCATCAAATGGTATAATGTGCTACAGATCGTTGCCAACGCTGTTGTCACTTGGGGGGTAAGTGCAGGATTTTATTATTTTTCGTGCATAATAATGAATTATTATTAATAATTCATCGTAACTTAGACGAGAACCCACGTTTTGAGGTATACGGGCGACGTCCCACTGCTGCGCACGCTGTGCACGGACATGCTACAAATGTCACCCACGTGGGTCCACTGATCGTTTCGTGCGTAGCGTGTGCCACTGCTGTGGGAAAGGTAACCTAACCAACAACTAGAACGCCTTTACAATAACTGAAAATAGGTACCTACCAGTGGCGTGGCGTCAAATATATCAAAAGGCAAGCCGCAGGGAACTTAACTAGCCTTGTCCTCTAATTCTGCACAATAAATTGCCCAACTGCCTTAAAATAGGCAAGCTAGTGGGAATCGAGTTCTATGAACGCCACGCCACTGGTACCTACAAAAATACTCATGAAAAATTACAATATGTACTCCAACTCCACACTACAATAGATGCGTTATTACATACAATACAATACCGTACCTGAAATTCGTATAACGCATGATTGATGGTGATGGTGACTGAACTAGGTGCGATACAATACAACCACCATTTGAGTTCACAATATACGAGCTTGTATATCTACGTAAACATTTTGCAAATTAGATGACTAAGTCTCTTATCAAAGGATCCTACTTCAACGGTGTTTTTAGACTCCCGTGGGAATATGGGTAAAGTTCATAATTTCGAATACCGAATCAGATGATTGGCTACGGGTACTACTACTTTGTTATCTCCGCAATATAGTGATGTCAAGTATTGGTGTAATCAGCGGGTGAAAGCTAGTAAAACAATCAAAATCCAAGGCGTATTTTGCAAAGGCCTCTTTTTTCGAAATCACCAGCGCTAATAACTTCTTTATCATCGCAATTGATTCACTTTCATGTATTAACGTATTAAATTGTAAACACAATAACTTTCAATATTCTGTTTATAAAGGAATCGCCGAGGGGAACGTAACGAGATGATTATGATACCGAAGACAGTTTTATGAGCACGTGGGAGGGAAATAGGCAATAACATTTTGACTAGCCGACAAGGATGTTGTCGACACACGGACTAGCAAAATATAATATAAACATATAGGTTGACTTACTGACTAATATTAGAAATCTAGTATTAGAAAGAAGACTGTTATTTATTAGAATTGTAACTCTGAAAACTTGTTAAATGAAAAAACTTAAATTGTTCGATTTTGAGTTGAAATATCCCAAATTTTTCGAATTAAAATAAAAACCACATATTAGAAAAGTCTTTTTACTCTGTATGCTATCACACAAGACAACTAAATGGCTGCGCAGCTGGCGAATTAAAGCTAGTACCTCAAAATCAGTGCAGGTCACTTATACCCTAAGGAAAGGCAATTGCCCCTCAGTGAAACCAGAAAACGCCACCCTCTCTCACCAGAACTCTTACAGATACCTTGGTCTCCACCTAGATAGGCGAATGACATGGAAGGAGCACATCAAGAAGAAACGAGATGAAATAAACATTAAATATAAAAACTTCCTGTGGTTGTTAGGCCGAAACAGCAAACTGTCTATAGACAATAAATTACTGGTGTACAAATCGATCCTGAAACCTGTATGGATGTAGGTACGGCATTCAGCTATGGGGTAGTGCCTGTAACTCCTCCATCACACAAGTGCAAAGAATACAGAACAATGCTGAGGTATGTGACCAATGCTGAGATTCACGAACACCTAGAAATGCTCTCAGTGAGAGAAGAAATTTCCAATGCCAAGAATAAATACAGGGGACGGCTCGAAACCCACCCCAACACCCTTGCACAACAGCTCACAATCACCAGCTATGTAAAGCGCCTTAAAAGAAAAGACATCTTGTAGTGTGGAGAACTATTGAGTAGATGTCCTCACTGGAGGGCACGCTCTGAATGAGAGAAGCATGGAACAGATCTGCTAAAAGTGAATGCACTGATTGCAGATGCAAAATATATAAAAAAAAAAACTCTGTATGCTAGTGCCCAAAATAGGGACCTGTAGGCCTACTACGACGCTAAAAATCAAAGTTCGTTTCGAGCGTTCCGCTCACAATAATAGTCGAATTTCGAACTAAGCCTCCCTATCTTGCACGGCATAGTTGCCCTATCAAGACGGTTTAGCTACCTTGCTAGTTTTTTTTTTTTTTTTTTTTTTTTTTTTTTTATGGCAATATACTCAATCAGGAAAACCTTGCTAGTTGTTATGACGGTTCGATATCCTGTGACATAAGATACACGTATTATTACCAATGACCTCTCCGTGAACTACATATTATCTGTAACGTGCCACTACACTCTCGACAATAACAGTCACATTATGTCATCTCAGAACAGAGTTGGAAAGTTGAGACAACCTGGACACGGCTATTATTTTAAACGACTATTAAACAGCGAGAAAAATTTGAAGACGAACTTATGCCAGTAAAGGTGCAGTCACACTGATGAAATAACTGGACCTAATAAATGAAACCTTATTGCGCCACTTTTCATGCAATAAATGAGGAACCCGAGAAGAGTCGTTTACATAGCTGTCGTGCACGTGTGGCTACGGAGTAGCACAAGTACTGTTTTTGGTTCATTGATATAGAACTCCTGCAAAACATCACCTGATTCAATCAATTATTTGAAACATTTCAATGTCTGTAATCGCAAACGAAGGTGCCGGTTTTATCGGGGCACGCCCTCAGCCAGAGCATAGTTGTAACGGTGGGATCCACCAATGTCAATGTCAAAAAATATCCGTAGTATAAGATAGACAAATTATGTTTGCTGTGAACACAATCTAACACTCGTATTATAACTCGTTACACTAATCCGCTCCGCATATAGTGTGATGTGAATAGCGGCCGGTGATATAATTACAAGTCAAAACGTACGCCCATTCACACCCGTATGCCCCTGTGTTACGATCTGATTATAATGAATGTCAGATATAATTCCTAAGGCATCGATCATTTTATACTCAACTAGTTTCTGCTCGCGACTTCGTCTGTGTAGAATTATACAATGAACACAAAATATTTACCTTGCTACTCCGCTAGTTACGTGCAAGATAACCAAGCTTGTGCGAAATATATAAGTTTTGCATGCAAGCCCTCCCACCACTACTGCCACACAAAACGCACACAAACATCGGTACACACATGTACATCGGTTTGTGCTCTAACTTTGATAATGATCCCGTAGAGGGATCGAAACGCGCGTCAGTGTTTGTGTGGTGATAGGATTAATTAAGTTTGTGGGATTTGTGTGCGTTTTGTGTGGCAGTAGTGGTTGGGAGGGCTTGCATGCAAAACGTATATATTTCGCACAAGCTTGGTTATCTTGCACGTAAGTAGCGGAGTAGCAAGGTAAATATTTTGTGTTCATTGAAATGGACCTCCGCAAAGTAACGCCTGATGATTCAATAAAATATTTAGAATTATACATATAAACCTTCCTCTTGAATCACTCTATCTATTAAAAAAACCGCATCAAAGTCCATTGCGTAGTTTTAAAGATCTAAGCATACATAGGGACAGACAGCAGAAAGCGACTTTGTTTAATACTATGCAGTGATATAACCAACATCAGCCCTTCATTGTACTCTAGAACCGGAATTTTCAAAGTGGGGGGCGCAGATACCTTGAAAGGGGGGCGTGGGCCACCAGTTAGTGTGGTCGAAGACTTAATTTACACGTCTACGCCATTACGGAATTACACGCTTATGTTCGAACAGTGTTTTTCCTGAAATTAGCAGCTGGGCTCCCTAGTCTACCCCCCGGGGCGGGGCGACGATTTTTAGACAGAAGACGCGTAATAAATAAGTTGAAGAACCCTTGATCAAGAATCTAGTTACAACATTGTCTGTATCTTCTCTCTTCTTAGCATGTGTTAACCTCATATCTAACTAATATTATAAATGCGAAAGTATGGATGGATGGATGGATGGATGTTTGTTTGTTACTCAATCACGCCAGAACGGCCCAACGGATCTGGATGAAATTTGGCACATAGATAGAGAAAAGTCTGGAATAGCACATAGGCTACTTTTTATCCCGGAAAATTGCGTAGTTCCCTCGGGATAGTGATAAACGAATTCTTTGCAGACGAAGTCGCTGGCAACAGCTAGTATACTTATATAAACTTCGCGGCTTCTTCGCGGGTTAAACGCCAACGACTTCGAGGCGATGTCGTAGCTAGTATTAATCATCGAAGGTCTAAGAGGTTATTTGATGAGGCTAAAAGCATCTTAGCTTAGAGAATTGAGGCAACTAACGATATCCCACAGGAGCCTACTAAAATCGAAAGTTTCAAGGCAATGTTTAACTCATTTGTAATAGATATGCCCATAGGCCCTGATTGATAGCGAAACCAGAGTTATGTCCCTGGGTGAAGCAAAGTCGAATTATATTAACATTTGAACTATTTTTTTAGAAACTCATTTGGTTTGAAATATGTTTGTATTTGTACATACTACTGTAACATGGGTGCCTTTAAGAGGCGAGTGTACAATTTTCTGCAGGGCCGACAACGCGCTGGCATCGCGTAAAGCGCTGCGGGTGTCTATGGACAGTGGTGATCATTTAACATCAGGTGACCCACTAGTTCGTTTGTCTGGCCTCTCTAACATAAAAAAAACATTATAAAACATAAGCTTTTTTTTTTAGCTTTGCTTAGTTTGGGACTGGGTCAATTGGTGTAATTTGTCCCAAGATATTTATTTATTTATTTATTTTAATTAATTTAATCAAGCACAATTAGATTAACATACAAAAGACCTACGCGGGTCGAAGTGAATCCGTAAGTAACCCTAGCTTTAATACGTAATTATGCTTCAACATTTGTTAACCATTTTCCCCCACTTCCAATGTTCGGATGAACTTGAACTTTGGTATAAGTATGTAGATTGACAAGTAGGTACTTACTGTCAACAAAAAAAAAACTTCTTTTAACCTTTTCCCACACCACATACACGAGAAGTCACTCATACGCCAAAAAAATTTATTGAGATGCCTTAACTTGAACCCAAACCCAATTTAACGAGGGTTGGCTTTTGCATTGAAGTAATGGACGTATACAGGTCGTTGGCAACCTGCGATATCTAACTAATATTATAAATGCGAAAGTATGGATGGATGGATGGATGGATAGATGGATGTTTGTTTGTTTGTTACTCAATCACGCCAGAACGGCCCAACGGATCTGGATGAAATTCGGCACATAGATAGAGAAAAGTCTGGAATAGCACATAGGCTACTTTTTATCCCGGAAAATTGCGTAGTTCCCGCGGGATAGCGATTAACAAATTTTTTGCAGACGAAGTCGCTGGCAACAGCTAGTTTATATATATATATGAGTTGTTGGCATCGAAAAGGTTAAAAAATAAATAAATAAATAATAAATTTCTTGGGACAATTGACACCAATTGACCTTGTCCCAAACTAAGCAAAGCTTGTGATATGGGCACTAGAAAACGGATAAACGTACTTATATAGATAAATACATACTTAAATACATATTAAACATCCGAGACTCGAGAGCAAACATTCGTATTTTTCATACAAATATCTGCCCCGACCGGCGATCGAACCCGGGACCTCAAGCTTCATAGTCAGGTTCTCTAACCACTAGCCCATCCGGTCGTCTAAAAGGTTTTTTTTTTGACAAAAAATATCATACAAGGTTTTATTTCACTCGCCGTGTGCACGTGTATATTCTGAGAGCTATAAAGCTCTAATCGCAAACAAAACGGCTTTCAAAATCAATTTGCCGTCGCATGATATCCCGTCACCAGCAAAACAAAGAACCGGTGAATAAAAATAGACACCAACGACACCGTCTGACATCTCTATCGGTATCGTGTTCAATACGCCATTGTAGGGATCATCGACGAAGACAAAGGCTGTTTGCAAACACGCTTTGTTGAGATTTCAGTCTATCAAAGGTCCCGTTTGAATACGGTTCTTTAGAATTTAAAAAATCCCAGCTTCAATAAATCAAGTCAATTAGTCGAAAATTTTCTTTGAACTGTAGTTTAGTACCTAAGTGGAGTGGATCCACTATTCCTTGTTATTCTGTCCTATCAGCGAGGAGACAAAAGTAGTACTGTTTGTTAGAACAAATGTTACTTAGTAGGTAGATGAAGATGATACATGTTCAGTCGAGGGCATAAATATCGATCAACCTTATTGTTTGTGGCATAAAGGTGTATAGATATTTTTGACGTCTTGGTAACGTGTATACATTTATGCCCGTGATTGTACACATCGCAAAAATACATGTTTCGCAAATTTTGAAACCTATAAGCTTAAGATTTAAAGAGTGACCGACGAGAACGTAACCCTAGTACTGAGTGACAAGAAAAAGTTGATTATTGGATATGAAAGCACCTTACTTCTAAACACGTTAATTTCTATGTCTGAACATACATACATACATAAATCACGTCTATATCCCTTACGAGGTAGACAGAGCAAACAGCAAGAAGAATGTAACAAGACCTAAAGAAGTTTAGCACGATTTTGGGCGAATAGGTGGAAAGGGTAATCAAAATAGATAATAATATGTATTTACCACTTTAGAATAGTCCAGGTCGTGTGCTCCCAAAAATCGGTTCCATAATTTAAAGCTGAATAGATCGAATTTTGCACTTTTTACTTTTTCACTTCAGTCGCTCCGATTCTATCGAAAGGTATTTTAACATTCGGTGAACGGTTAGCGATTGATTTTTTTGCTTAATTTGACTAAAATCTGTCACGTCGGATTGTACTGTACCCGATGCCTGATTGGAATTTAGAGCATGGGATGTAAAATAGCTGCCAGCTGGTAACGTAATTAATTCTAATGGTTGGACAATTTTATCATTGGACTTTTTCACAACTGGTCAATTTTCTTTTTCTGTGTCTCTGGTCAATTGCCTTTGGACACTCGTTTTTTTTGTTATTTTAAACAAAAAGTAATGCAGAATAATTTTGGCGATTGTGTAGTCTGGATGAAAACGCAATTACAGTCAACATAAAGTACACTCACTAGAAAAAGGTCGTATCAAAAATGTTTATTGGAACGAAAACTTATTTTATTAGTCATAATGCGGAGTCATTTTATGTAAAAACGCAGTAAATAACAGGCGTGCAACGTAACAAAACCAACGCGCTAATCTGATCAGCCACAGTGACATAATCGGATGTAACCTAACTGGTATCCGCATAGAGTCGTGTGTGCAAAATTAAGTTAAACTGTTCAACAAGGTCTGGAAAGTTATGATTCACTAAGGCTCAGCCACAGAGTAGGTACCTAGGCAAAAATATTGAACACTTAAACGAAGAAACGCTATAACCACATGTGACAAATAACGGACTGGCAGTATGTATTTACACGACGAAAGAATGATCAATTTCCCAAATTCTGATTCTACTATGGAATGTTTAATTTATAACCATAAATTTTACTTATTCTTAGGGTTTGATATGAACATATGACTTGTTCAAAGGTGCTGTGTTTATTTGATTTAAACGTTTAACTGGTCTCAGTACAATAAGCGATACAAATAATGTGGATCGCTGTAAAATAATAATTCAGCCTATTTTCTACCCGTTAAAGTGTTTTGATTGCTATCAGAAATGCTTTGTATAGTTGTATGTGATATTGTTAATTGTATAGTAAGGGATATTGACTGTGATCAATTTTGGCATAAAACAGTAACTGTTTTTAAAATTCAAAGTTACCTTTAATCTGCTCGTCGCAAGTCGCATTTGAAAGTGCACTATCTTTATCGCTCATCGCTGTGAGAAGCACACAAAAGTGTTACGCCAATTTTGAAATAACTCGCAGGATGCAAATTTCTTTGGTGAGGTCATCGATGACCGAGATAAATTCAATTGTTTATTCAAGATTCATTTCGAACAGAGAATAATTACATGAACAATTCCGGATGCGATAATAATCTGAAGAATGCATTGAACTTGATGTGTGGAATATCGAAAATATTATTCATAAAAAAAAACCGGCCAAGTGCGTGTCGGGCCACGCGCAGTGTGGGATTCTGTCTGTACTAATACGCAGCAAACATTCGATACTTATTAACTTTTGAGTGACTATAGTCCTGTTCACCACTCTGTGTTATGTTCCTGATATCTTAAGTGTAAGATATCTATGATGGGCGCTCTGCCAGATTCATAGAAATAAATAGAAACAGCACTATACCTAGCTACGTTAACTTCCAGACACAACATACCTAAGTATTATTGTTTACCTTTTATATTCGTTACTTTACGGGGTCGCGGGCAGTAACTACTAGGCATATAAAAATACACATATGTATAGGTCAACAGCCTCGTGTTCACTCCAATTGAACGAATTCGCGAATCAATATAACTTTCTATATCAAACATGACGTGGTCATTGCGAATAGCACCGGCAAAAAATCCTGCCATAAATGTTAGTTCGACATGTGAGATTTTATCCTTTTATCTCTACGAAATCTGACCTTTAGTCACATTGTTTTATAGTGACATGATTATTTAACCCACAAGTAACTATCTATAGTTTTTACTATATTTTGCAGCTGATTCCAAAAATATGATTTTACTAGCCGTTGCCAGCGACTTCGTCTGCAAAGAATTCGTTTATCGCTATCCCGCGGGAACGCAACCAGTTGCCAACGCATCTGCAATCCCTCCGGGGTTGCGGGTGTCTATGGGCAGTGGTGATCGCTTACCATCAGGTGACCCACTTGCTCGTTTGCCTTCCTATTCACATAAAAAAAAACTACGCAATTTTCCAGACTATTCTCTATCAATGTGCCGAATTTCATCCAGATCCTTTGAGACGTTCTGGCGTGATTGAGTAACAAACAAACAAACATCCATCCATCCATCCATACTTTCGCATTTATAATATTAGTTAGATTAGAAAACTAGCAAGCAAACCGATAAAACATACTCGAATAAAGATAGAGAAGCGCAACGAGAACAAACATCGTACTAAAACCTCTAGCACAAGAAACGGATCAACCATTTTCTTTCGAAATAACGTAGCTGACCGATAAAAATGTTCTACGTCTTCTTTTTAGGGTACCCAAAGCTGATTCCTATTATTTATTAAACAAGGTTTTATTTTGAATAGAATTTATAGAACTAGACAGCAATGAACCAGTTAAATCAAAAGATCTCATCACAGATGAGTTGGTAGGGTAATGCAGTGTGAACGCAAACCTTCAAGGGGAATTAATTAAACATAGCTGGGTCTAATGGAATTTCAGGGAGCCAAAAACATTGTTCCGGAGCGGTTGTATTCATCAATGCCAACATTTACCAGCAATGGTTTCAGAATTTGTGATGATTATTGCTATGTTTCCGCTCTCCTAACTTTAGGGATTGGTGTACTTGGAACTTTCCTGTACTAATTATGCAATGGTAAATTGATAGATCTGTAGAAACTCATTTTTATCATAAATGGTTCCAATTCCACACTTCTGTCTGATTTGGAAAAATAGCTTTTTGTTTGAAAGGATTGGTCTCAAATCTATTTTATCAAAATCTGTTCTAAACTTATAATTGTATTCGAGCAACAAAAAGTGCAAAGCTCTAGATTAAAGCTATAGATATTATTACAAACGTTAAATGTATAAATACCTACGATAACATAGTCTTGATTATGTAAGTATATTACAATCAGAATAACATCAATAACTGAGCTGAATAATACGAATATACCTCCCACAGAGTTAAACCGCTCAGAAAAAGGATTACAACGTAATAACACAATATTCCGGCCACCAAATAAGATTACTAGTATATGTTTTGGTTCGAGACGTATTAACGTCTACGAATAATAAGTTAACGAAATCACCCCTCGCGTCGAGGTCTAGCTTGATTATCTGTGGCATCAAGATCAAATTGAGATCGAATTCAAATTGAACTCCTATAGAATCTCGAAGGGCCCAAGCAAGCCGAGTTCGAATTTCTGAACACTAGCCCTCCCTTGTTATTGCAGATTGGCGTCTCTCTATTTATATAGATATACCTAGTATATTGTATTGAATAAAGTAGTAAGTTTTCTTTTCAAAGCTTTGTAAGACATTCTATTGATAGTAAAGGTGTTCACGCAAAGGAGCGACCGGAACCCTTCATCCTCAATCACGAAATAAATTGGAACTCACAATCTCGACTCGGCGACATCGACATTTCGACTTTCGACACGTTACGAAAACATGCGAAGGTTTCTTTCTCTGATCAAGTAACAAGATTTTATATATTTGTTTTGACAGCGATTTGACGAATTAATCCGATACAAGTACCTACAGTCAAGAGCATAGGTAAATATATGTACATTACCAAGACGTCAATAACATCTATCTATACACGTATATGCCACAAACAATAACGTCGTTGATACATATATTTGACATGATGGCTGTATCAATATTTATGCCTTCGACTGTAACTATAATTGGTATAACTTTGACACTAATGTTCAAATGATGTCCTATTGAGTTATGATAGTAGTGTATAATTGGGGGACCTGGATCAAACGAGATCCAGGATCCCCCAATCATACGTTATAATGATTACTGATCATGAATCAATACATTAATACATGTCAATCGAATTATCTGTTGAGCATATAATTACAGTACAATCCGATAATCAAGTGCTAGTTCAATCAAAAACTACTTCAATTAAATTCTAGTTCTAATACACTCTGAGCCAGAACCGCCACAAACACCATCGATCACAAATACTAGTCTTGTTTTATTTATGAACTTTGAATAGTGAAATAAAATGCACTGATATTATATTAATAACAAATACTCCGCATATCCTTTGAAATCTGGATAGTCAATATTTCCTTCACTCCATGTTATGCCACAGTTTTTCCTCATGCACCGCACCTGTTTTCGTTCTTCATCTGTTAACTTAGAATACGGGTACGGTGATTATATTAAACTATTTTGCGCATAATTTTCTGCAGCGAAGGCAAATTCCTTTATTATAAAATTATTCTCCTTCACCTTGAAGCCTTGCACGTCGACTATGTAAGTATTTGAATTCATGATACTTTCTTCGCAAACAAGAAGCAGTTCTACACAATAACGGTGGGGGATACTACTGATTGAAGCCTAGCGTATTGTTTGTATAAATAAATAAAGCACTAGCTAAACAACCAAGCTTTAGCTTACATTGTAAAACAGCGCTCCCCGTTTTCAATCACACAATGTTAATTACGTAAGTATTTGAATTCATATTAGTTTCTTCGAAAACAAGAAGCAGTTCTAGACTATGACGGTTGTGATACGACTGTTGAAGTCTAGCGTATTGTTCGTATAATAAACGATAATTATTATGCTCGAATTTCGCAGACGGTAATAAAATCAAATTATATCTTTAGGTTTATTCCTAACATTAGGAAGAAAGTAAACAAGGATTAAGTATTACATAATTTATTTATACAACATACATTTTTAAAGACACAAACATTATAATCAAATTGTTTATTATTATCCGCAGCGAATAAATAGAACACCATCATATCCTTCACAACACTACTATTTCTATACATAACATGCTCAGGTTTCTGTAACCACTCAGCGTAATGATTTAGAAACTTCCAATTAGATTGGTAGCAAGTCTATATAACATTTATCTATTTTAATTACTCGAGCTGCTACTCGTAATCCTGTGTAAAAGATTCGTGAACGTTTAGTTTTATAATAACTCTGAGTTATTAGCACACCAGAATAGTGCTCAGCGTTTAATATTTTGACATCATGACGACCATGAAGCTAACATTTATCAATGATAGCCTCGACGATATCTCCTATGCTGATATTCATTTTGATTATATACTTATTATAAAGCTGTTACGTTGACAAATATTGGTATTACACAAATATATAATATGATTGTTAATTTATTTACATAAAAATATTATTATCTACACACCACTTATTTAAACAAGATACATTTTTAAAAGCACATGTTTTGGATACGGTTAATACAATTATAAATGTCGGAAGAAATCAAATATTTCTCACTAAGTGTTTTTAAATTAGGACAATTAAAGTCTTCTAAATTGTATACATTGTCACTTTCTATTATCTTCTACCACTTTTTCAGTACCTTTTGTATAAATACGCTTATTTTTACAAAAGTTAAATATCAAACTCTTATAATTGAAGTATGACACATAGCCCTCATACCGTAATATTCCTCTGTTTCTCTCTATCCATGAGGCTTGCAACCGTTCTTTCTTAGTTAAATTATAAAATGGATAAGGCGGTTTAATCAACAACACAATGACACCTTTTTTGCAAATAATTGCTATTTCTTTAGGTATAAATGTATGAATCTGAATCTGAATCTGAATCTGATGGCATCAATCTATAGTAACAATTAAAACCCTGATCGATGATTAATACAGAAGCTTACCAGCATTTGGCAAACTTCGTCGTTGCTGCATGTAAAGAGTACAGAACCTGTACTCCCTCACGTTCGTAAGCAAGTACTGCTGATCTACAGGCTATTACGAAATTATTTTATTCATAATGTTAATCGTTCGAATTCATGTAACCAGCAGCTTAAGTCTTTTAACACAAAATATAGTATTGTATTTAAAAGCATACGAGATCCAGGACCCCTCCAATTATACATTATAATGATCACTGATCGTGAATCAATATATTTATACATGCCAATCGAATTATCTGTTGAGCATATAATTACAGTACAATCCGATAATCAAAAGCTAGTTCAATCAAAAACTACTTAACTTCAATTAAATTCTAGTTCTAATACACTCTGAGCCAGAACCGCCACAAACACCATCGATCACAAATACTAGTCTTGTTTTATTTATGAACTTTCAATATTGAAATAAAATGCTGCAATAATAATTAAAACCATTTATTTAACTATTAATAAGATTGTTATATTCTATGTATAACTGTCTAATACGCTTAAATTTTTTAAAGCATACCTTTTTTTTGTTTAATACATTTAATATACGGATTGCCGACATTATTAAACATTTTATGCAATTCTTCAAAATTAAATATAAGATCACAATCAGAAGAAATTAAGATGCGCTAATCATCATTCAAATTAGTATTCGTCATTCAATTTCTTTATTCGAGAGATCGTTCATACTAACAATCATCTATTCAAAACATGTATTCAACATTCAACTTCGTCGTTCGAAAGATCGCAGTACAGTATTTATAGAATACTTCGCCATTACAATAACGTATAACTATTATAGGAGTCCGCTGATAGAGACTCCTCAATTCTATTGATAATATTTCGCACAGTCTGGTAAGTATCATCCGTCAAGACGTTTTACCGAGTATTGAGCACACAATCCGACTTCGCACTTACAGATTTGATCACTGTGATCAAATTTATCAGCATCAAATATTTCTATTCTGATTATTTTAGTAGCGACACCCCGGTTTGGTTTTTTGATGTATGAGTAAAGCATAGAATTTCTGGTTTTCTTTTACGAGCTAATCCCATCATTCGTGGTTCGGCCGAATGTTCTCGCGGCTGACTCGATGGAATAAAATTGAAGAGATGATCTTCCGTATCGTGAAAACCCGAATAAGCAATAATATTAATGTGAGTTTTATGTATAAGAGAGTTTATGGTTCGATTAAGACGTAGAATACTTTTTATCTGGAAATTACATAGTTGGAGCCTTTAGTAATAATTATGACTAATATTTAATTGAGAAATGGAAATAATAATTATAGCTTATTCACTAGAAAAAGTTAAATTGTTTCACTTTACTTACCAACATTTTCAGTGATAGAGAACCGCTCGCTTAGAAAATAAGTTATGAATTATTTCAGTGAATTTTTTTATAATTTATATTAATCGGAATGCTGGTCGTCAGAGTTCAAAATCGCTAATTTATTTCAAAGAGAGCTAACATTCCTTATAAGAAAAAATAATTATGCTGCGTCGGCAGTAAGATAACGCCGACTGTGTTTACAACTATGCTGCAAAGATAATACTCGTCTGTCTGTACGACACATTAATGTTATTTTTTCCATACTTCTTGTGAGCCAGCAAACTCGCGAGTGAAGACTAGTTTTATGTAGTTTATTCTAATACGAAAAGATGGTAGCGGATATTGACCAATATGTATATGAAGCTAGAAGTTATTTTCCAGCATGCTATTAACGTTTATGTATACGATGCACAAATGAAAATTAGATAGTATTTTGTATACACACATGATTTGAACATTATTTAAAGCATAACTCAGAGTTCCTGTGACCCACGGTTTGGTTCCTGTTTCTGACTACCTCCTCCCCTCCGATACTCTTACCGAGTTCAGTACAGTTCTTGAGTATGAAATCATATAAGTATTCTTTAAAACTTTTTATTTTATACATAAGTTTCATGTAGAACCATACTCGGAACAATATTCGAATCCATGAATCAGTCAATCAATCCAACAATCAATCAATTAATCCGGGTCTGAGCCCGAATCGGCGATACCTCTTGAGACGCGCGAAAATAAAAAAAGCAAGCACGCAAGAAGCATCAAAACGTAAATGTTTAATTTAAATGATGTATAGTGTAACTTTAGAACTTAGCTCGATAGATTCCGAATAATATTCTATAAATACTCACTTGTTATTGATCACATTGTTTTAAATGAAAAGTTTTCTAATAAATACTGAATGATTTCTATGCTGAAGGCGTATAATACAAACATGAAATCGGGTTGTATAAAAACCTACATCAATCCTATTTACCTACTTCAAAACCTATATCATCGGGTTCGAGTTCGAATTCACGACAGACCCATCCCTCAAAACCGGATCACATTACATAGACCTAAAAAATATATAAGAGCAGTGAGATTGAGAAGGTGTTACCGGTTAACAGATGGCGTCAATCTATAGTAACAATTAAAACCCCGATCGATGATTAATAGAGACGTTTGCCAGCATTTGGCAAGCTTCGTCATTGCTGCATGTAAAGAGTACAGAATCTGTATGTGTATTATGAATATTATTAACTATGTACTTCCTACTACTATTATAAAGGCGAAAGTTTGTAAGTATGGATGTATGGATGTATGGATGTTTGTTACTCTTTCACGCCAGTACGGCTTAACGGATCTGGATGAAATTTGGAACAGAGATAAATTATGGTCTGGAATAACACATAGGCTACTTTTTATCCTGGAAAATTGCGTAGTTCCCGCGGGATAGTGATAAACGAATTCTTTGCAGACGAAGTCGCGGGCATCAGCTAGTATTAAATAAAGCTATGCGTAAAGGTTATTACCCGCATTCGTTAGCAACTATCAACTATGTATGATTAGATCTTTAAAACTATGAAACGGATTTTGATGCTATTTCTTAATAGATAAGAGTCCTATTTTCAACAGATCTAACGCTTGCACAGTAGGCTGTTATGTTAAATGAGAAGATTACTACGCTTATAAAGCAGGAGTTACATAATTCTAGACATCATATATAATTTTCGATGACGATGGATCGAGGAACGTGTAAAACTTAAATGGGGATGTGTTATATTACAGACAAGAGCAATTGGAAACGAAAATAAGGTTTATGTGTGCATTATGCTCTCTATGATAAACCTGTCCATATTTATCATTCAGCACCGTCCAGCGCTGATCACGGGAGTGTATAACAAAGACAGACTATTAAACAGTGTAACGATGTCGTTTATATTTCCCATTAAGTGTTATATTAACAAGCGGTTAGATAGCTTGAAATTTAAAGACTTAAGAAAGTGTGAGGCTAACACTTATGGCAGACCGTGCCTCAATTACACCCAACTACGGAATAGGTATTGCGAGGAGCATCATCACCTGCTGAAATTAACCTGCGAGGCCTATCATTACATAGGCCGAGGGTATGAGGATATCTCGCAAAGTACTGTGGCATGGGTGGAGTTGAGTATGCGAAATGCATACGTTACTCGGTTCAACATCACCGCTGACTACGGACACAATCGATGGAAGGAGCATCTGACAGAGCTTGCTAGTCAGCAGCCGGAATATTCCGTATCGCATGAGGTTCTGGAAATGAGGAACTATTTCCTAGACGAAGTGTTTAAAGGCGATCCTGACCCGCAAGCTCGTGTATTTAGTGAATTAAACATTGACATTTGTGCTAGGATTAGGAACTATAGTATATCAGACTGGAGTGTAGACTATAATAACGAGCAACAAGCAGTTAATAGATATAATATTAATTTACACTATTTTAATACATGTATATTTAATCCGTTTAGTTCTATTACAAGATTTACACGACCAAAATCTTCTATCATATGATATGAAATGAAATGAAATATTTATTCGTAGTAAATGTTGTACAAAAAAAAATTTAAAATAAAAAATAGAACCGCCTTCAATTCGCTACTTTAAAAATGTCAAATTAAAATTATTTTTCGGTAAGTGCTACCTAATTATTTATATGTTGAAGTCGGTGCCTCAGTCCGCCCCACTGTTATATTTATGTGTGATAAGCTTGGCAGAAGTGGACCTAGTCTATCTGCCTATTATAGTACCTATAAGTATATTTTTTTAAGTTCTCAATCATAGTCATATAATTATAATTCATTCAAATTTGTGCTTTTAAATACGATACTATATTTTGTGTTAAAAGACTAAAGCTAGTGGTTACATGAATTCGGTAATGTAAAATGAACAAACAGCTCGCTGTTCATTTTAACGCAATCATGTTTCAATAATGCGGATTTAATAAGGTATAAAATATCACTTCGAATCCCGCATAGGAAAGTCTAGAGTGTAAGGCATTTGATTTCCTAGGAAGGTTTAAGCGATATGTAGCAATTCTGTTTCTAACTGTTGTGCCAATTATTTCAATATGTTTACAAGCGGTTTCCGATGAACAATTTGATTTGTGCAAATTTGTTCTTAAAGGAAATCTGTATTTATTTATAGCCATCTCAATCTGACAATGATCACATCGCATAAAAACATTGCTGAATGAGTCGAGGTAAGTAGGCGGAGCTGTAAACAAAAATATGATTTTATTGATAGTATTTAGTCATAGATTTATCTAATACATAGTACAGCGTGGTAATGCTGCGAGGGTGAGGGGGCACCTTTGTGCTGGGTATGTCGCGGGATGGATTATTCGACAAATTGTTTTCTTTTTGTGTATTTTTTTTTTACATTGTTTTTGATACAATAAAATATTTTTTATTTTTGTCTTCTTTATTTTGCACAATAAAGAGTTTACATACATACATACATATTTTATACATAGTTAATAATAAAGGTATAAATTAATATTAACACTATGTTGGTAAACCCGCTCTATAATGCACTAATCATGAATAACATACCAATTTCGTGATCATTAAATACAATAAGAATAAAAAGAAAACATAAAAATAAAACATTAATAGTAGTTGCTAATAAATATCGGAGTACAAGTTCTATATTCCCTACGAGTCAATGTAATAAAGTCTGATAAGTGCTGCCAAGCTGTAGTATTATCATCCGTCTGAGTTTTTATATTAACTATGGCTTGTCGCCATCTATTAACAGGTAACATGTTTTGAATCTCGGAGCACTTGTAAACTTTTAGTTCAATAAAGTGCGAACCTGTTTTTGAATGATTCTCCTGTCGTGAAAACCCCTTGGCTAGTCTTCGCGTGATATAAGACCGTAATTTACTAGACGTGGGGATGATACTCGAGGATCGCTTCTCATCCTCGCTATCGCTTCCAAAAAGCTCCGTAGCAGTTGTGCGGTGTGGTTTCACAGCTACGGGATTAATTTTGACCTTCTTTTTTGAAGCACTTGAAGATGATTGTAGTGACTTTGCTTGGTTTTTCTTTTTTTCACTCGATTCAGTCGGTCTCGCAGCTTCATCTTCAGAGCTTGATGAAGAAACTACAGCTTTAGATGAATGTTTCAATCTGAAAAAATAAAAGTGATTGTTAAATTAAATCGAGCTAATAATATTTTTGCAGAGACTTAACTACACTAGCGGATATTCATTTAAAGGAATTAAAATATTGATTGGAACTGATTAAATTTAAACGACATCATTCAATAATACAGAATAATCTTTAGTATCGACTCGAATCAAAAGATAAATTGAATACTTACGTTTTGCTATGCTTCCTCTTTCTTATCTCACGCGATTCGGTCTGCATTGTTGACTCGTCTTCCGATGGAAATAGTGTTTCGGCGTTGTTAGAGCGATACTTCGACCTGAAATAAATATTAAAACATTTTAACTATGGTATTTAAGTGGTCTATAATATTTGACCCTACTTATCGTTTTATAGTAAGTATTTAAATAAGGTAGAGGTATATTTAAAAAGCATCGTCATTCGTCTTGTTACATACAATTTACTAGCGCAAGCCTCCACGAAATTATAAAATTTTGCACTACTATAAGAATGACGCATAATAACACAACATCATTAAACTATTATTCTTTACCGCTATTCGAATGATCCATAATTTTATTGTTGATATTAATTTAAATTACTCTATTTAATAAACAGTATCATTTATATATTGAAACCTAGAATCGGTTAGCATAACTCTATCAAATTACAATATTTACACTACTATTCGAATGACGAATAATTTTATTGATAATATTAATTACTCCAAATGTATAAAAAACAGCAACATTTAAATTATTAGACAACATAATTGAAGCTTCAAAGTAATTAACTCTTCTAGATTATCTATTCGAATAAATCAATAATAAATAAACATTCATCAGCTCAGAACCCACAACCTAGCTTCATAGGGTGGGTACTAACGAATCGACTATTCGATCGTAATGATGCTTACACAATTTAATAAGTACATTTGGTTAATAAGATAGACACTTACATTTTTTGATGATGATCCTTCAGCTTAGGAGATGAGGAGATGGTTGTAGACGAGATAAATGATGCACTAGATTCGCTAATCAACCGCTTAAGTACGCTCTAATCCTCATGAATATCTTCCCTATACGGAAAGTATTTACATGATTTTAAAATAGGTCTTACCATGTATCAGCAGTAACCCTTTTAAGCGGTGTAATCTTAAACTTCTGCGTTAACGCTTAGTCTTAAAGGGGAACGATGATTTTGCATAGTTTAATACTATTGTTTTGCTTGGCCAATACAGATTTACTAACTAATATTACTTCACGATTGGTTTTAGTTTGTAACCTATTGTACGAAATAAAATAAAAACGTTTATTAGTTTTCATATACGGGACCAACAAACAGACATACTTACTTACCTCCAAATTCAGTGTATGTGCATACAAATGCAAACATTGCAAAACATTGAGACTCATTTAGCATAGGCATCTTTCATATATGGTTAGGACTCATATTAACGATCAAACGTTTTTACTAACCGATATTAAACCTTGTGGTTTCTTTTTCATACTTAAAAAATAATATAAATAACAAAAAATCGGGAACATTTAACGATTAGTATTCATGCAATACACTGGTAAGCAGTTCAGTAATGTCGGTGAGTGTTTATTTTATTATACTCGTTATTATTTAATAATAATCGATATCCATGCCGATGAGCGGACAGCTGAGTGGTTAGAGAATCAGGCTACAAAGATTGAGGTTCCAGGATTCGATCCCGTTGAGACAGATATTATGTATGAAAAATATGAAAGTTTGTTCTTGAGCTTTGGGTGTTTAATAAATATGTAAAGTGTTTAGTATTTAAGTAGGTATATATTGCAAGGCTCCGACGTCGTAGCCAGATCTACTTCAACTTATTTTAAACTTCTAGGTTAATGCGTGAGTAAGCATGGGTTCTTGCGCTCTGATCCAACTTTATCTTTCTTATTACCAATAAAATATAATTTTAAGCTTTTATCCGTACATTCAAACTCATGAACTATCATCTAGCTACATCACTCAAGCCTTCGGAGACAGCTGTTCAGGTAATGTCCTAGAAACACTTTGTTTCTTTCAATTTTAAATCAAGTTCTAAATCCAAATTAAGTACAAATATTAGCATTACCTACCAGCGAATAGATTTGTATATACAAACTTTTGTATATAAAAACTCAAGTTATCACAATATCTATCTATATAAGTATGTTTATCCGTCAGCTAGTAGCTGTAACGTAAGCTTAGCTTACTTTAGGCCTAGGTTAATCGGCATCAATTGTCTCTGATATTTATTTATATAGTAATAATCCAATGCAAGCTTTATTGTAATACTCGATTTTTAATGTTAATATCGTTTAGTCATGAATTATTTTGTTATCGATAAATTACGATTAATTGTTATCAGACATCGATTTTACTGACAATTATTTGGTTCAAAAATTTTGAATGTCTTTTCTTTACAGGATACAGAAGATTTCTTTAATTTTGTACCAGCGGATCAGCGTGCTACGCATGGAGCGGAACAAAGATCTACCACTCACGATGCCGCTTCTCGCGAGAGAACCAGAAGCGAACTACCATATTCTTCATACATAAAAAGAACTGTAAAACATGCGACAAAAATAATTAAAATTGAAATTTATGACGCCAAGAACCCACCGAAATCTGAACATTCAATATGTACTTGTGAAGCAGAAATCTGCGCTCAATATGTTGTGAAGGGTATATTATTTGATGACGTATATAGCGCAACTAAAGATATCATAAGTAAAATTCAGGATGATATGGATTTGAGAATAACTAAAATGTGCTAGTTAAGTATAATAATGTACTACTATATTGTCTACTTATTAAAAATAAAGCAGTTAATGTAATATGATATGTTTTATTTATAATAATTCAGATGGTTAACTATAACGTTAATAATCTTATATAATTACGAGTCTGAACGCTGAATAAATAAATTTAGACTTCAATTTAGAATTACGTAATTAAATTACTATTCAAGAATCAAATGAAATAAATAAGTTTCTGCGTAAGACACGTAATATAACATAGTCAGCATAGTAACTGGTAAGCAAGGTAGGTCTGTTGCATAGTGGTGTGCAGCAGATTCTGCTCTAGGGTAGGCTGGATACTTTTCTGATGGAGCTTTCAGTCCAAATTGAATACCTAGTAGAATGGACAACGGTTATTTAGTCTCATGAAATATGCCTCACTGATGTTACACAATAATTATAACATATTACCTATTTAATATCTTACCCGTTTCGTGCTTCAAAAGCAGCTTATTGAATTATATTAAGCAATTTATCGTGAAACATATCGAAACCTTCCATTAAGTATTCTCTTCTTACAATAAATATATAAACAAAAATTATTGATTAAATAAAAAAAATAACAAAATTGAATCCCTGTTTCATATTATAGCATCGCTAGTGAAAGATGACGGCTTAAAAACTCGGTCTCACCTGAGCCGTTGTTTATACTACGTCTCAATGATTCGTCAAACAACTCGCCATTATCACGAATGCACTAGCTTGCATTTTCTCTATTGCTAATAAAGAATTAATATCGTAAGTATTTGAATGATAAATATGATTGTATAAAAAAATGTTGACTTAATATATATGTTTGCTCCATAACCAAAGACATCAGAGTGTACCTATTAGAACTAAAATTTAATTGAAGTAGTTTTTGATTGAAGTAGTATTTGATTATCGGATTGTACTATAATTATATGCTCAACAGATAATTCGATTGACATGTATAAATATATTGATTCATGATCAGTAATCATTATAACATATAATTGGGGGATCGATTTTAATTATAAATATCAGTGCATTTTATTTCACTATTCAAAGTTCGTAAATAAAGCAAGACTAGTATTTGTGATCGAGGGTGTTTGTGGCGGTTCTGGCTCAGAGTGTATTAGAACTAGAATTTAATTGAAGTAGTTTTTGATTGAACTAGCACTTGATTATCGGATTGTACTGTAATTATATGCTCAACAGATAATTCGATTGACATGTATTAATGTATTGATTCATGATCAGTAATCATTATAACGTATGATTGGGGGATCCTGGATCTCGTTTGATCCAGGTACCCCAATTATACACTACTTATGATTTTATATCTGACGATTTTAATCAGTCATTTTCCACAATAAGACTTCACGAAACAACAATATACTGAAGTCCTTTTGAAGACTTTCATCGTCGGAGCAGAACAAACAAAGCTACACAAACCATGTCAAGTATTGCCACGGTCTTTCTCTTCCCACTTCTCGAACAATTGCACCGACCTTCATTGATTACCTAAGGACCCTTTCCATCGCGACGACGATTCTTGTAGCATGAGTATTTTTATAATATAACAGTACAAATTATCTTGTAATTTTGTATAAAATTTTAAACATACGATAAAGTAGCGAAGGTAGCGACGGTAGCGAAACTTGAAGGGTATAATCGAACGGTTAATTAGAGACTTCAGCAAAGTTTCCCTCTTTTCCGTGTAATCCCAACCATCCCGGGTTCAATATACGAACAGAGCGATAAACTGAGCATTCCGAAATTCTGTTCATACCTGAAGTCCAATATCTCGGAATTTCAATAGCAAACTCGTTTCAAAGTCAAACATCCTGAAATCGTTTTGAGTCGAACTGAGGGAAACGGCAATTTTAGAATTCGCTAAGATATAATTTGTGTTATAAATATTAGTTAAAGACGATTTAATAATAGATGTTATTTGGTTGTGAGATCCTATAATTGGCTTTAATGTTACTATGTTATTAATTCATTTTGTAACTTACAGCTGCGGGTTCTCCGAAAATAAATACTTATTTAGGAGGGTCGATAGGCAGGCGAACGAAAGATTTCGGTACTATAGTTATTTGTTTTGCAAATAGATCACTAAATTCGTACTTTAAGGCCAGAAATTTCTGCATTTTGAAGTATTATTCTTTCATTGATAGCGTAACGCTGGAGACTCTCTGTCACACAAGCTTCATTTATTTTTAATCATTTCATTACATCAATGAAAATATTGGCCACAACTAGATCATCTCTTTCAGATAATGACCTCGGGCTGGACGACCACGTACCACTTCGGCTGCGTGCTACCAGACTACTCCCTAAACCCAGAACCACTGAGGATGCTCAGGTTCCTCTGGTGGACGATTATACTCAAGCTGATGGAGCTATTCGAGACAGTGTTCTTTATAATGAGGAAGAAAGAAAGGCAGGCGTCGTTCCTGCACGTTTATCACCATTGCAGCACGCTCACCATCATCTGGTCGGGAGTTAAATACGTAGGAGGTACGCGTTACATTCTATAACTTACACAAATTATATGAGATAGACTATGGTTCCAATAAACATGTCAATGATAGAATACAAAAAAATCTCAAGATTCTCAAGAGAATTTTTTTTTCGTTATTCTATATTCGGTAAAATTTTAAATGCAAAACACGAGCCATTTGCCTTTCAAGCGTCGATTTTGCTCCTGAATGCTTATGCTTATTAAATATATAAATTACATTGTACAGATATCACAACTAGACGTTTACGATAATAGCTGAATCTCAGCACAAACAGCTAATTCCAAAGTCAATTCTTGCATCATTCCTCCAAAAAATGTCGTATGCACGAAACTCATTTCTACCGGAAAAGCTTATTTCATAAACTATTACGGCTTCTTAGATCGCGTGTAGGGAATTTTGACGAAATCACCCGAAAACGGCGACATCGCTCACGCAACTTACTGTTCGCGCATTAGAACATGATTGTGACTTATTGTGAAATAATCATTCGTAGTAACAGTAGGAAATACAATTACGAGTGCACAGGTTATGAAGGGATTCCATGTACCTAAGTAACAACGTGTGCTTTGTATTGAGGCCTTGCTACAGCCACAGTGGAGTAGAATATGCTCGAAACATTTTGGACATACTATGTAGTACGAATGTGGAATACAGGAACGGTAAGGTAAATCAATTCAAAGATTCCGAACCTTACTCCAAAGAGAAATGATGAAACCCTTTAGATAAGCGAATTAAACGAGATACGGAAAAACAGAAGCAAACAAAACAAAATCCCACTCGCAGTTACCACTCCTTAGTCCATGAATAGTCTACAGTTGCTCTTTAAGAACCCCATTTAAATTAATAGTAGAGTTTGATGATTACGAGGGGGGATAGGTAGGGGGTGGCTTTGCGTTGACTGACAATGAAACGGCGCCGCTTTTCCGCCACCCCGCAAATGGATTAAATCACATCGAAGCGCGCTGAAAAAAAAGACGTACGAATCAGTCACCGGGAATCAATGAAGGATTTCAATCAATCCCGTGGATTGACAAATGCAACCATAACGGTGAGAGGTAAGTCCTATTTGGATTATGGAGCAATCAATAATAACTAAACCATTTTTATTTTCCCTCCGGTTTTATTATTTATCACAATCGTCTTATTTACATATTTATTAGGCTCTAGCATCTAGTTGGACCTCATAGCTTTATCATGTTCACACTTACACTTTACGGGTAAAATTGACATATCACCTGTTATTTCATCAAGACTCGTTTGATCCCAGCGTAATAAATACCAAGAGTAAACAGGCCTTATATTTGTATATTTTACGGCACAGCTGCCACAATACCCCCGTAACTTTACGACTGTGCCGTATTTGCCCTACTAAACGCCGGGTCGTACCCACTTTAAGCAAATATTTGTAAACTAAAGGCGACAGTTCCAGCCCTATACATTTTCTAGAGCTCGTTTCGAAGGTAGTCCTGTTAAAGCGATAATTTGCATAGTAATCACCGTTATTTTAAGAAAAAAGCGGCCAAGTGCGAGTGGAGCACGGAGGCTTCCGTACCACCGTAGATAGAGCAAAAACCTTCTTAACACTTAACTTTATTTTATAACTAGCAACCCACCCCAGCTTCGCGCAGGTTAGCGAACTATACGCATAAACCTTACTCTTGAATCACTCTATCTATTGATGAAAAAAGCATTAAAATCCGTACATACATACCTATACCATACAGACGGCATAGAGCGACTGTTGTATACAATGTAGCTAATAAAGATACACACAACTCCGTTAAAATTTCACATAATCTACGTATTTCAGTACAAAGTGTACCTGTGATCACAGCCTGATTGAATGAACGAGGTGCCGTTTGAACCCAGTCCCTTTTTGTCCCATAATTTTCGTTGGTCATTGTTACTAACAAACCTGGACCATTAATCTAGACTGAAATAAAATTAATTTGATTTTGAATTTGAATTTATAATAATAATACCAAAAAAGATGATGACTAACCATCATCTTTTTTGGTCATAACACATGAAACCGTACACTTTTCAGAAATTTTGGAAAAGTCATCAGAATGTAGTAGATTAAGTTAGATTAGTTTACTATCAATTCCTAAAAAAAAATACTGTTTCAGAAATAGAAAGCTTTATGAGTAACGAAAATTATGACAAACCGTACATTCGGAAACCCGTTTGAACCTTTTGATCACGGGATCCTAAAAATTGAGAATTCCGCTTTAGAGAAAATAACAAAGCTTTAACAATGGCGAGTGTCAAAAAATGCTTGTTCAGAAATTGTAAGTAAGAAAGAATAGAAGTTTCGACTAAAAATGTAAAGTGAAGAAGCAGTGGTTCTGTGCTCAGAAAAAACTAGAAAAATAATGTAATTCACTTAAAAACTGAGCTTCTTAGGCAATAGGGGATTTGTACTGAGGACCCTGGTGACACAGACTTCAAACAGATCAGTAGCTAGCGTATAAAATAGTACTCTTTCTGAATTCACAATTTCAAAATATTTTCATTTTTAAATTTGGTTAATTTTTTAAACTTCGTAAAAGTGCCGGCACGTAAATCTAGCGTTGACCGTTGATGCGGGGTAGTCGAAAACTAGGTATCGCGGGGGAGTGCGGGTGTCGCGGGCGGGCGTAGGTACACCACGTTCGACTTACGTGCCGCCACCTGTACGTTGTACGACAATGGTTTCCGTTGTAAAATAGCTACGAAAACTAGCATTAAGATTATAAACATCGTATTAATTTATATAACAAAAGGCCTTAAACAAATATTAGAAGAAAGCAATTTCGCTTGAGAAAACAATGATTGCAATTCCATGTAATAAAATGTATCAATGTAATAAACTAGGGAATCGAATATCTTGTGCAATTAATGTGTGGGCAAGTATGTGGGTTTAAGCTTTGGCAGGTACATCCGAGTTTTTGAAAACTTTGCCGTCAAGAATGGGCTGAGAGTCTGAAACTTTTGTGCCGCCGAAAGTCAGTTTCTTGTTTGGGGCTCCTTTAATTTCAAGTTTCATGTATTTTTGCTACCGATATTTGATCTCAACGGCCATATTACCAAAGATTCTGTTGTTATTTATTCAAATTAAGTGTAGATTCAAATTTTTGACCGTTAGACAGACGGATAGACGGATTTTGTTTACGGTGCTCAATCTAGACAGCATATCACTACATCACTACATAGTATAAAACAAAGTCGCTTTCTCTGTCCCTATATCCCTATGTCCCTATATCCCTATGTCCCTATATCCCTATATCCCTATGTATGCTTAAATCTTTAAAACTACGCAACGGATTTTGATGCGGTTTTTTTTAATAGATAGAGTGATTCAAGAGGAAGGTTTATATGTATAATAACATCCATTCAATATTGGAGAAATACTGTTATTTTTGAGGTTTCTAATGTGAGGTCGTAAATAACTTCATTTTTTCCGCTTACATTGCAAACGCAGGCTGAACTCTACGAGATTTATCAAAATAATGTACTAAAGTATTGTACACATTGAAAAGGCCTACAGAAAACTCCGCGATGGTATATGCCTATCTCTTATGGTTATCCCACAATATCATTTTTTTGTCATTTACTTTTTACGACAAATAATGGCTAATTTTCGAAGCGATTTTAACCAATACAGCGTTATCCTTATCCAATTAAATACCTTAAATATATTGTTGATTTAATATAGATTATTATAGATCTATATGGCCCTTTACAGCATATGATTTAAATGAATATTTTCGGAGATATTACACATTTATAAATTCCGGGACGGAGCGTTTGCGGCGGTACCGGCCGGTCGGGGCGGCACAGTTTTTCTGTAGTATATTTAGTATCAGCATTGCACCCGTGCGAAGCCGGGGCGGGTCACTAGTAGAATCTAAAAAAGTAGGTAAAATGTGTTGCGATACAATTCAACAAGAAGAGTAACAGAACTCTATATTTTTAAAGGCTAAAAACGAAATTTAAAAAACACGGAAATGATGAAAAATACATATCAAGTAATCGCAATCCAAGCGTAAAGGCAGAATTCACATCATAAATTGAGAATTGAGAACTAATTCGGTGTTTCCAATTCCGATTCGCCACGAGCGCAATAAGGCGTAATTTTATCGCGTTGACATTGCCATCAACGAAACGGAATGTATCGTAATGTCACATAAAATTGTTGGGACAAATCGTCACGCGAGGTATACTGCTATACGAATATCGTAAACGGGATGACATATTAACTTCCAAATTGCGGCTGAATTTTTCTTTCGGAAACGAGATGAACAAAAAATCTTTTCAATTTAATTTATTACAATAGTTTTTTTTAAAGAAAGAAAGAAAGAATAAGTTTATTTATGACAATTACAAAAGTAGTTAAAAGTGTAGTTTAGTTTTAAAGTGTTAAGTACTTTCTGCTAAATAACTTTCTTTCAGCATACCGCCTAACTAACAAGTTTGGCAGATTCATTTGAAAAGCTTGATAGCTTTTTTTTATTATTATTGATATAATTAAATAAATATTTGCTGTCAAAGCTAAATAAGGAAAAAAAATTGACCTCAGCAAAGTAAAGCCTGACCCCCTTATTCATAAACGCACTATAGGCCTCTGTTAACTTAGTAATCGTTTGTCCTTATCTGTCACTTTGACATTTACCTTTCACAGATAAGGACAAACGATTACTAACTTAGCAGAGGCCTATAGTGCGTTTATGAATAAGGGGGTTAATCTATACAGTTTTTCTAAGTGAGGAATACTTCCCTTTACTAGGAATAATCCCAGAAACATAAACCTAACCTTAATTTTAATATTATTCTCGAATAAGCAAAAAAAAATTACTGCACAGTACAAAACAAAGTCACTTTCCGCTGTCTATCTGTTCCTATGTAGCTTAGATCTTTAAAACTACCTACGCCACGGATTTTGATGCGTTTTTTTAAATAGATAGAATGATTCAAGAGGAAGGTTTTAAATGTAGTAATACATGCATAATATAGTAGATAAATACTGATTGCACCCGTGCGAATCCGGAGCGGATCGCTAGTGTATTATAAGATTATAACGTGGTTCGTCCTTCTTTCACGAAATACGGAGCACCGCAGTTTTTTTCCACAGAGATTATTGAAGGGTTTGGTAGTGACATAGACTATTTTATAACTTCGGAAACACCTTATTTCTTTTGGAAAATATACCTACCCTCCTTGCAAAAAAAAACGGGCACCCATGGTTTTTGTATTTTATGTGCACAAAAGCTTACTTTCTAAGCTTTAATCTGAACATCTGAAAAACCATAGATGCCCGATTTTTTTGCAAGCGCAATCAGTGGGAAAACTCACAAAATCTAATCTAATGTAACGCGAGCGAAACAGAGGCGAAAGCTAGTAGGTAGGTATGTAACTTATTAAACTCATTAAAAGTTGCGAATAGGCTATTTGAACACCCTAATATAACATAACGTAAAATTCACTAAACTTTAAAGTTGAATAGGACAAAACGCGACATGTTTCACACCATGTTTCACACCATCTCACTTTTTAGAAGCATCCCGCAGTGACATTTGACCCCTTTCCGTGACATTTTATGAAACCTCCGTTAGGCCGAGCTGGGAATATGCTAAAAATAAATCTATTCAGCTTACAAAAAGTACCAAGACGGTAGTGTGGAACAAAAGCCGGTTTTAATTGCTACCCCAGTTGGGCTGCTTTGAAGAAACGTGATGTTCTGGACGACAAACATGACATGACCGCTACCAGCTTTGACACTGAAAAAAGTTAGTCCGCATGTACGTATGACGTATATATGTGTACGTCATGTATGTATGTATGTGTGACGCTTCTTTCCCATGCATCCCAGGCAGAGACTGTACCACTTGCTACGATCCTGACATACCTCTGTCGCTTCATCCACTTTCATCAATCTCTTCATACATGCTCGCCGGTTCCTAAAACGACTCCTATTTGGTCCGGAACGTCCGTCTGGGCCTACCCCTCCCAATGCAACCATTCATACTCTCCATATAGATCTGTTTAGTTAGTCTACCTCCATCCATCCTCTCTACGTGACTTAACCAACTAAGCATACTTTTTTCTAGTCACTATCTTCTAGATAGACTTCCCGTTTCTTTTTAGAACGAAGTAAGAAAAATTAGTACCTATCTAGACTATCTCGCGCGCGACACTGCTCTCGCATGCCCCTGTGCGAGCCGTGCAGGTTTTTTCCGTGTCTTGCCATTGATCGTGCGGACCACCAAAGGGCAAGACATCTTATTCCATATAATAACTGCGAGTGACTGGGTCAAGATATGATTGTCTCTTGCGCATCGATCATTTCGCGGACGAGGTTATTTTAGAGACACACGACTGATGTCTCGACGAGGGTATGTATTAGTAAAAAGGGGTGAAGTCTTTAATAAATGACATGCCATTTTCTTTTCTACTGTAAAAGTAGTTAAGTCTAGATAATTAGTAGACTCAGAATTATCACTCTTGACGAGACAAGTTTAATTAATAATTTTAAGAGCGTTCTATAAATAAGTACAGCTAATAAATTAAACCAGCAGTATAATACACAAATTAACCTTTTACCCAATTAACCAATGGCTGAGCTCTTAGGACCGGGATGAATAATTAATATATTATGCACAAATTGAAACACACAAAGCTCATTTAGAATAAGCTCTGAGGGGAGTATTTAAATATATTCAAGATTCATTGAGCGTTTGAATTCAGGCCATTATTTAAATTATTTAGGTCATGCATGGCTTGACGGGAACAGTAGTCTAAAGTCAGATCGGTTAGGGTCCATATTTAGCAGTCTTATAGTTTTTGTTTCCTTATTTGCCCACCAAGGGTAAAATTACAAAGATACCATAAAAGTGTTTATTTGACCATTTTACTACTAGCAAAACACATTGTTTTTCATAGAAACCATAAGTCATTTATTAAAAAATATATATATATATTTTTATATGTAGATGGAAAATTAGAAAATAAATTCCATAATTACTTTGATTAAAAACGGAAATTAGTGATTTTTGTTATTATATCATAATTTATGTTTTAAGGCCATTCTAGCTAGATTTCATTATTCTGTGTTAATGGAGGAGTACACTTGCTTTTATTCTTACAATTTTGGTATTAGAACCACAAAAAATTTTTCAATATAAATTGTACTAGCTGTTGCCAGCGACTTCGTCTGCAAAGAATTCGTTTATCGCTATCCCGCGGGAACTGTGCAATTTTCCGGGATAAAAAGTAGCCTATGTGCTATTCCAGACTTTTCTCTACCTATGCGCAGAATTTCATCTAGATCCGTTGGGCCGTTCTGGCGTGATTGAGTAACAAACAAACATACATCCATCCGTCCATCCATCCATCCATCCATACTTTCGCATTTATAATATTAGTTAGATTAGATGACTTTTCACTTTATTGGTTTAATTCCTCTATACTTGCAGGTGTCCACAGGCATTGTTGATGTCTTCAATAAGTCAAATATTGTTACTTACTAAATTAAAAAAACGAGTTAGTAACAACCCAGTTTGATGTTTATATGGAGCAATGAGATGATAACAACTAATTACATGATAAACATCTTGATAACTTGATAAGATAGGGATCTGTATAATTTTTTTTAGTCTTAAATAGTTGCAGTCATTTAGATTTCCATATTTAGCTAAGCCATGAGCAACACCATTCTTCCTTCACACATACAGAGAGGGAAATATATTCACATACCACCACAGAACCCTGTCGCCATTGACAGGCCGCCATCACTCAAACTCGAGTGATATGTCACCTTATTGCTATAGGGTTCAATGGTGGTGTGTGACATTTCCCTTACTGGGGCCGTACCATGACTTCATGGTTTCAGTTTAGGTCCGCTCGCTGTCAGATTCATACTAAAAGTGACAGCTAAAACTTGAGCTGCGTCGGAATTAGGACGTCATGGTAAGGCCCCTGTACATTTCGTAGAGAACAAAACTTTTTTGTTAATGATTTTAATGAAATGTAGTTAAATTTGGTAAGTACATTAAAAATACTGAATCAAGATTTCCTGAATAATATGTATATCAAGATTTGTCAACCAATCCTAAAACTAACATTTATAAATATAAACATTAATATCAAGATAACGTAATTATATGTAATTAAATGCAACATCGGTATGTAATATGTCAAAAAAATTTAATAAATAATTTAAGCTTTTTATGCATTCTCTAATTCATTCTAATTATCCAGTCTGTCTTATGCCCTTCTGAAATCTTGGTATCTAAAATAATCTTGGTAATATAAAAAATTACATTAAGTACATTAAAAAACAATTGAATAAATACTATCAAATTTAAACAATTAACTTTTGTTCATTTAATTAAATGCACCTTCGGAAAGTAACGCCTGATTCAATAAAACTATCAAAATTAACCAGTACTAAAACCGTAACTATAAAATTAATCTGTACTACCCCCAGGTGGCATAGCCTCGTTTTCACCGATGATCAACAATGCGGTACATGTGGTAATGTACAGCTATTACTTGCTGTCTTCTGAAGGAAGCCCTACCGTCAAGGCCACACTCATTAAGTACAAGAAATGGATCACTATTATGCAAATGGTAAGTTAATTAATACTTCCCACACTAGAAGTATTAGCATGAGCTGTTGCATGTTGTGTTGCCAGGATTTTTACTTGAAGAAAAAGATGGCTGTGAGCTATAAATAATTGAAGAAAATAAAATTTCTTAGAATTGACGTGATCATAAGCTTAAGATATAATGAAAATCAGCTGTGGTCCAAATTTACAAAGAAATTAATTTTGAATAATACTGGAAAATGAAAGAGAATTGCACCATTTTTGTATTGAATAGTAATGATTGTAAGAACTTGTGTATGTATCACTAACATTTACATCCCTACATAAATATTAGCCGCATCTGGCTCTCTGTCTGTTCATGTAAACTTGAAAACACTTGAACGGATTTTCATGTAGTTTCACAAATCTATTCACAAGACAGTTTTAAGTAAACAATTTGTCAAGGTATAGTGTCGATTGGTTGAAATATAATAATTGATGGAAGTGTTGGAAAACCTCAAGCTGCATGGGATACAAATTTGAATTATTTGCAGACATAGCAGCGGGCAACAGTTATTGTTCCCTCGTGCAGAGACGATTCTCTGGGTTACCAGAACTCCACTGCCAGTTTAATGCATTGTCATCCGACTTACTCAATGCAAAATTTCAGCTCAATCGGTTGAGGATAGCTACTTAAAAATGGAGTACAAGATTCCACCCGGACAAACATTTTTACATATAAGTGCCAGCACGTAAGTCTAGCGATGACCTTGTATGCCCAGAAGTATAAAATACGGTATCCTTGGGTGCGACATCCCCTCCACGTGACTCGTCATCTCTAGACTTATGTGCGCTGTATACATACATTGCAAATTTTATTATTAAAAAGCTTCTATAAAAATAAAAACAAATGTCATATGCAACTTCTTTTTGTTCTCAGGTTCAATTTACAGTTATGCTGGTCTACAGCAGTCAAGTGTTCTTGCCAAGCTGTCCGGCGTCAATGGGCATTCCGCTGCTATACTTTCCTAATGTTATATTTGTTTACTACATGTTCTACAAGTTTTTCAAAAACAACTATGTTAGAAGCAAAGTGGAATCAAATGGCAATGGTGTCAAAAAATGTAATTAGAAATAGTTTTTGTCTGGTTTCACTGATGTTGACAGGCGGAAAAAAATGTTACTTGGATTTTACAGATTTCAAGCTACAAACCACGCCAAAATGCCCAAAATACCTTGTTATATAATTTTTCAAGTGATTATAAAATATATTTTACTTCAAAAGCAATGTTGTTTGGCGCAGACTATTAGCCAATTCTCATATTTGTTTAAACCTATCACAAATATCCACTAACAAGTAATTTATATGTCCTACAACAGAATAAATAGATATATTATTGATTATTAACTCAATTGCAATTCAGTATTTTGAATTATCAAGCATGTAAACAGTCTATGTTAACAGTAGGTTTCACAAAGAAAATAAACTTGTAGTAGAATTCCAATAAGATATTTTTAGGACGATGAGCGATAATAACAGTTACTTTTCCAATTTAAAACTGGTTTTATGACACATTGTTGTAAGATTTTACTGTAAATACCTACCAAATGTAAATTTAACGAAGTGTTACGTATATTTTAGTGTGAACTAAATAAAAACAATGTTATTTGTGCCATTTGGAGATTGCCGACAGTAAAAGTTTATGAGAAAAAAACTTGTCCTGTTTATTTTCTATCATTCACTGTGAATCAAATTGTTCTGTGAGCAGTTCAGGTAAATAAACTATTGATTACACGGGTCAAGTCTAGTGATTTATAACATTTTATCACAGTAATTAGGTGCGATAGGCGGCAGAGAAAATAATATTGAAACGTCACTTACTGTGTAGTACGAGAGCAGGCCAGCATTTTCATCCAAAACGAACCACCTGTACTGCCAACCCTTCATCACATTTGTCCATTTACTCAAAGAACCCTCCATCATAATTGTTTAAAACCAAAAATAAATATCAAAAGTCATGGAAAAACTAAAAACAGCGAATTTTACACTGCGGCAAAGGCCCACCACCATAAATAATCCATATGTTTGACATTTCGTTGGCAGAATGGCAGTGTTGCCATATCCGTAACTCGCGGCTTCGTGAGGTTTATTTGGATTCTAAAACGAATTGTACAATCGATTTTTAAATCGATTGAACGTTTTAAGTTATTACTACTTATTCTTGAAATTAGATTAAGGTAATTGAAACTCCTTGCATATAAACTAATTTATTTTGCCTCATTAGTAAAAAATCTGGGCTGAGTGGTATTTTATTTTATGTACATTGATTTTCGTACCTATTTTACTTTTCCTAAGTAATAGTTAATTTACTTTTAAGTGTAAACGTAAAGTAGGCGGCAAATAAGTAAAACTTGGAGGGGATAAGCGCAGTATTAAAATTATGTTGTTTTTCATACTGCGCGCTTATCCCTTCCAAGTTTTACTTATTTGCCGCCTACTATAACTTTGTTAGATTGTTACGCTTTCACGCGTAAATAACTTCTCAACCGGTCGTGATATAATTTTGATGAAGATAGTTTGAAACCCTGGGATCAGGATCAACCAGGATCTCGGACTATTATTTTCTGTGACTTCGGATAGTTTATATCCCGGAAAATTTTATTATTGTTATTGTATGAAAACGCTAATTAAACTTCTTTCTCTCTTGACTTTTAGACTAGTTAGGTATGTAATGAATAACAATGCATCATACATCCTACATATTTCTAAAAAAAAAATTGTGTAAAACGAAATTAGAAATTCAAGGTGTGCGCACAATAAATAACCAACAAAATAACAAAATACAAAATTTATTTCATTTCAATCATTTCATATAATTCACCATTTTCAAGGTTCACAAGGGAAAATCGAGAAAATAAAATGTGTTATTTTTAAGTACTTTATATTGTACTACTCGATAATCACTTTTGTAAAAATATGGACTAAATACGTGAGTATCACGTAGTTTTAATTTAGTAATACTAGTCTACACTATTTACAGGGTCGTACGCCTTGCGGCGTTTTTATTGCTATTGTCTTCTTAATGATCGGCCGAGTTTTGTTTTACTGTATCCAGATGATATTGATACTTGATTGTTGTCCTCTTGGTCCAGGCTGAGGCCTGACAAGTCTACTAATAATGGCACGTTTTCCGATCCTTCAGCAATCTTTTCGTCTTTGTTAAAGTCTTCTGGTGTTCCTTCTCCTTCAATTGCAAGTTTCTCTATGTCTTTACTAAGTGAGTTGTTTTCCGCTGCCTCAACAAAAGCGTTTGATAGTTCACCGCTAAGTTTGTTTACGTTCCCGGATGCTATGTCGTACATGAAGATTTCTTTTTCTTCTGAGGTTTTGTCATTTCTGAAAACAGAAAGATAAGAATTTTAAGGATTGATTTTAAGTTTATGTTGACTGAAGAGTTTAATTGTTTTAAAGCTTGCAATGATCATAACAAAATTAGTCGATTTAAATTTAACCTTAAATAATTTTGATGCACATCCATGCACTTCCATGCTGGTCGGGAAGCAAAGAAAAACATAGAATGTATCAGTTGCTTCTCCACCCGCGCAGATGGTAAAAACCCATCGAGGGACTAAGCGAAAATCATAGGAATCATGTTATAGGCGATGCGGGTGCCAACCTATCACCATTTTGATTCCATTTTTTACCAATAAGCCCACAATCTTGCTAAACGTAGCCTGTAGGTCTTGTTACCTTAGGCCCTGTCTACCCCTTACGGGATAAAGACGTGATTTGTGTATGTATGTACAAATTATGTATGTGTATATGTAATAATTTATTTAATTATATATTATTAAATAAATAAAAAAAAAAAAAAAAATTTTGATTCTTACCCAAGCACAAGTAGAACAACTGACTGTAGATCTGAGTCCGTCTTCTTTTCAGTTTCCAACCATTTCTCGAAATTTTCCGTTGTAGGTCGTTTTAGCAAATCTTGTAGACTATCACCGGCTACGAATTTGATGCCTTTTAGATTAGTGCTTGTCGCGCGTTCTGCTCTAGAGTGATCACCGTTCAATGCCTCAGTTTCTACGGGCGCTAATACGACAACAGATGTTACTTTTCTACCTTTAAGGATATCAGGTAAGGGAAATTGATTTCCACTAACTTTTAGAGGCAGGTATCTATTATATTTCTTATCATTTAATGCAACTGGTTCAAGTTGAGTAGCATCTTCCTTAACGTACTCCTTAGCAATATTTTGACCTTGATCAGTTTTAGGATCGAAGTGTACAACTTTCATTTCTACTGCTTGCTTTTGTGTGGGTGGTGGAGCTACGTAAGTTGCCACATTTTCGGACGCCGCAATATCTTGGTCATCATCGTCTTCTTCTTCGTCAATTCTTGATTGAATAAAGTCTCCGTTTGGTTTTACTACGATTGGTCTATTTTCACTGGCAGCTATTTGCTGGCCTCCACCTGCGCTAAAGAAATTAGCCAATTGGTCTGGAGGCAGTGATTCTAAAGGAGTTTCTCCTACTTTGTCGTAGTCCAGTATACTAATATCAGCGTTATCTAGAATACCCGAAGAAAGCAGTTGTTGGCGAAGATCATCCGGAACTTCGTCAGGAAGTTCAACGGCAGGCCTGTTTTTTTTCTTTTCTTCCTTCTTCGCCTCTGGTGTCGTGTTTATCGAGTTAATAGTAGATGAAACATATTTCTGCGTAGTTGGCTTGATCTCTACTGTTCTGGAGGTGGATTGATAGTAAGCAGGCGATGGTGTGCTTGTGGCGTACGTCGGTTGTCTTAGTCTTTCATTAGAAAACTGATATTTTGGAGATGAACTTTCAAATTGTTGTTGATTATAGTTGTTGCGCGATTGAGTTTGTTGATAGTGTTGCTGTGGTTGTTGTTGAGCTAGCAATAATTGAGATTGCAGTCGTTGAATTTCCTCTTGTTGTTTTTGGACATTTTGAGCTAACTGTAATCTGACTTGTTCTTGTTCAGCATCATATTGCTGTTGTTGTTGCTGCTGTTCCTGTTGCTGCTGTTGTTGCTGCTGTTGATGCTGCAATTGCTGTTGCTGCTGCTGCTGTTGATATTGTTGCTGTTGTTGCTGGTGAAGTTGTTGTTGTTGATGGTACTGTTGCTGTTGTTGTTGTCGAAGTTGTTGCTGTTGCTGCTGCTGATGTTCTTGCTGTCTTTGTTGTTGCTCGCGGTACTGTTGTTCAGCAGTTTGGCTAACGACAGGCGTGGACTGACTAGGTTGGCCCAGGCTACTATAATCCGCAGTCGGTCCTGACACTGTAATGTGCTGCTCGTACTTAGGTATGGCGGCAACAAGCTCACCACCTTTCGGAACGAATTGGCCAACATTCTGTTGATGTTGAAGATTTGATTGTTCATTGAAGTTCGATTGCTGACCTATGAAAGGTCTTTCACTAGGACCAAGTGATTGTCCAAATTGTGGTCTCTCTGAGGGAGAAATTTGATGGAAATGATTTTGCTGTTCTGGTGTCGGCGAAGGCTGAGCATGGAAATTGAACAGAGGAGGGGATGAAGGTTGTGGGAGGAATTGGGTGTGAGGTATGGGTGAAGGCTGATTTTGTATGGGTCCAGGGAAAGAGTGTTGGTTACGAATGTTTTGCTGGGATGGTATTTGAGGTGTTGGTCTAGGTTGAGAGTGAAGTCCCTGATGGAAACCAAACTGAGGTTGCTGAGGTTGGTTTTGTCCAGACGTAAATTGATGGAAAGGAGGGCGATTATCTTCAATTTGTGGAGGCGATGGTTTTAGGTTAAAGAAGGGAGACCTGCTGGGTGACACTGCGAAGGATGGTTTACTGTGAGATTCTAAAAACTGTTGGGGAGGTCTTTGTTGGGGCACTTGTTGGTTCACAGGTATATGTTGAGGACGGGACAGATGCTCCTGGAAATGAGCGGGTGATGGACTAGGACTCGGTTTTGGGATAAAGTTGAAGTTATTCTGCCTGTTTGGAACCAGTTGATCTTTAGAGGTTTCAACTTGATCTGTCGTTATTGTATGGTAGTTTTCTTGCAAATACTTGGGCTCGTCAAAGAATGGTTGAGCTTGTGGTTGGTGGAATGGTCGCTGAGGGCCGGAATGGAACGCTGTTCTTGGAGGTCCATTGAATTGAGGTCGAGGCGCAAATGGTGGATTTTGCCTAGAGTGGAAAGACGGTGGACTCGGTCTTGCAAACGATGGTGGGAATGTAGGACCAATAGGACCTGGTACACTGGGACCGCTGTTACTAAAGTGGCCGATAGGGCCAGGAGCACTATTTGAGAAGGGAGCATGTGGACTTGGCGATGGTGATGGACCTAATGGGCGGGGTACATGAGTTTGAGCTCGGAAAGGGGAAACTGATGGCCCCTGTCGCGGAAGTTGTTGCTCATTGGGAATGTAAGGTTGTTGGAATTGAATACGACTCTGAGCATGTTGAGCATTGTGGCGGTATGTTTGTGGGGTTGGACCAGGATGACTTGAAGGTCTCGGAGATTCCTGGTATTGAGGTGGTTTCGGCGACGCAGACCGCTCTAAAGGAGGATGGTTAGGTGGTTGTTGAGGATACGCTATGGCTGGTCTGGGAGCGGTTTCTTCGTGCTTTTCGCTATGCGTATGTCCCTCACGCCTGTCACTATTATAATGCCGTCCTTCGTTTCCAAATGTGACTTTAACACTACTGTCACTGTGGTACAGTTCAGATTCAGGTTTGATAATTGCCCTTAAGGTTGTAGTTTCATGAGGTATATACAACGGCTCTGGGGTGACTGTGACGTAGTCCTGATGATGGTCATGTTCATCTTCTTCGTTGGTAGGAGGAGTAATGGCCGGAATAGGTTTATCATAAACCACTTTGTCCTTAGAGTGAGGATCCTTGCTGTATTTAACGTAAAACACATGAACTGGTTCTTTTTTCTTTTTTGGAACTGGCTGCGGAGGCGGTGCCGGTAAAGTTTCATTCGACTCTTTAATTATGATCTCAATAATAGGTTCAGGAGCTTCATAGTAGTGAGGGTGTCCACCGTGGCTGTACAATGGCGCTGTTGGTAGAGATCCATATGGAGGACCATAATTTTCCCCTGATTGATCGTGAACGTTCAAAATTTTAGGTTGAGCGTAGATTTCATTTTTGTTAACTACAGTATCGTCCAAATTGTCGAGATTGGGACCGTAGAGAGGATCCTTTTGAGAATATTGAACTACTGGCTCCATCTGCACAGCGTACGGCGGAAGCTTCCCTGCTCTAGGCGCCGCATTGGAAATTCTTCGGCTGCTTGTCAGTGATCTGAACTGGGACACTCTTGAGTGAGGGAGCACCAAGGAGTACTGAAGGTTCTGTGGTGAACGTATATTATCTAGTTGTCGTTTCGGTTTCGTTTTCGTAGTTGAATTCTTTGCGTTGGCTAAGCTGAGTACAGCCAGGGCTGTGACCTGTAACAAGACAAATAAATAATATTATTTCAGGTCAATAAAACTTTTTCATTTATGAAATTAAGAAGTAGAAGGCAAATGGAATATTTCAATCGTTTTATCGATTAAAATAATCGAATCGATTATTTTTGCCAGGATTCAGAATCCACTTCGCTTGTGTTGCTATATAGAAAAAAAAAGAAAAACGAGACCGCGCGAAAATTACGGGAAGGGAAGCATGCAATGCAGACAAGTTTACGAGCTGTCTCACATTTTTATCTTCAGCGGCAAAAAAATTGGCCCAGACTCAATACAAAATTACCTATTATTGCATACGTCTTATTCCTCCGAGTTGCATACATAATAATATGCTTGAGGGCCAAATTTTACCGCTGAGTTGCTGAATTTATTTAATTGATTAAGAAGGAAAATGGTCTTAGTTCTTTAAAATACTTCGTACGAACAGAAAATCAAACGCGTCGCTTAGTATTTGAATTTAAAATAGTTCTTTCATGTCTTTAGACAAATTTTTAGTAGTCGCATCACGTACTAAGCTCTTTTCTTCTTTTTAACATGCGACAGACAAAATAAACGAATAGTCGTAACGTAAACGGAGACCGGCGCCTTGACATTGAAGCGGAATCGATTTCACGGTGAGAGCTCACGATCCATAAATACGGTTAGAACCTTCTTGACTTTACTTTTGATAAGATCAATTTCTCCGTTAAGTAGGTAGGTGCTTACTTAAAAAAACGTTATCGCATCAATTCGTTTTCGTAACACCTTATTAGTACCTATAGGTAGTTACTAGTGATTAATGGGTACACCTACCTATCTCCTAGTGGCTTAAAGCATGAAACTGTGGTATCTTGCTAAGCCCTTCGAGTGCTAAGAATAATCTTCTAATTATAGGGTGTTTGTAATTTGAGCAGTTTCAAAATACCCGATATACGTACCTACTTATCATTTAGAATAGCGTACCTATTGTTTTATTTACTTACTGTAAAAATAAAGTTTCCACGACAGACAGAGCAGTGTAAAAATATGGATTTTTATTGATATATTAAATAATCGAATACGTGGAAATCGTTCGGTAACCCGACGCAATACAATCCGGGTGTCAACCCATGTGTTTGTGGAGAAAGTGTTTAACAAAAAGCACTAAGTGTGAGATAAAGTTTATTTTAAACACCGTGGGTTCAAAATTAAAGCAGATAGCGGAAACCTCTAGATATCTACACTAGTATTATCAGAGGCGTCTCTAGCCCTTGTGGCGCCCGTGTGCAACCAGAACCCTGGCGCCATAACACGGGCGCAGGGTCTTCGAGAGCGCCGGCGCCGCGAGCGACGCATCTTTGGAGGTGTCGCATTAGAGGGCGCTCGGCGCCCCCTTAGACCCGGCGCCCGTGTGCACCGCACACCCTGCACCATAGGTAAAGACGCCTCTGAGTATTATAAAGAGGAAATATTTGATTGTTTGGTTGAATTGAATAGGCTCCGAAACTACTGGGCCGATTTGAAAAATTCTTGCGCCGTTAGAATTGTAAATTATTCCTGATGAAAATAGGCTATGTTTAATTCTGCGCAGACGAAGTCGCGCGCAACAGCTAGTCAGTAATAAATGAGTAATCTTTCGGACTCTGGTTTTTTAATTAAGAGTTTTGTTGCATATTATATGTATCTATTAGGCACGTGAATTCAGGTGTAAAAGTAAAAACGAAATTTAAAGAGAGCGTACCTATACCTATATGCAATACTTAGTTAAAAAAGTTCTCTCTCACAGTAATTTAATAATTATTGAAACTGACTCTACTTTGTTAATCCGTTAGCATTGCTAGTGGATTAGCAAGCTAAATGTTTTTTGTTAATTAAAAATCAATTCCCTATATTCTTAAACGTAGACGTGGGCGAAAGTCTTAGGAATCATGATTTAGGCGATGCGGCTAGCAACCCATCACTATTTTGATTCCCCTTTCACAAACATGCTAAGCGTGGCCTTTGGGTCTAGTCACCCTGGGCACTGTCTACCCTGTAAGGGATAAAGACGTGATTTATGTATGTACCTATGTATGTACGTAAAAATGAGAAATCGACCAACCGCTTATCGTCGTGATCTTAGACCGCAGCGTAAGGAAATTTCGTGGAACCAGTCGGCCGGCATTCCAATAAGAATAAAAGTAGACCGATTTCGGCGCGCGCCACTCCTGCCGCTACTTACACAGTCTTACTACGCACGACCACAAATTCACTCTTGTTCAACCAAAAGAGAAAATAATTTAAAATTATCCTGTTGAAACTTCTTCCGTTTCAAACAACAATTTTACGCCTTAATCCTGCAGTTAATCAGACAGGAATTAAATATTATGTACACATAAACCTTCCTCTTTAATCACTTTATCTATTAAAAAACCCGCATCGGATTACCGTTGCGTAGTTTTAAAGATTTCAGCATATACTTACAGAGGAACAACAGACAGCGGAAAGCGACTTTGTTTTATACTATTGTAGTGATTGTAGCCTTGTTTATTATTCATTATGTAAGCGAATTTAATCATTGATTTAAAATAGTTGTTATTTTATTAACCTATACAAACAATCACAACATCTTATGAGGCAAAAACACGGCGTAAGACAAAGTAAGTACACCCACTTCTATGCTATTATGGTAAATCTTTCTGTGACGGGCTTCGATCAACACTACAAAACAAACGTCGAGTTAATCATAAGGTAGCTGAATACTTTACATAATAAAGGATAAGAAACTAATGCAACCATATCCATTAAACCCCACGCGAATATAAATATTTTAACTTTCGTCTCTATTGTCAAAACACGGTAGGTGGATGAATATCACCGGAACTGTTGCACGAATGGCGCGTGGGCTCCCAACGCTCAAGTGATAAATTGATGATCACTACAGACTCGAGGTCGGAAGGAACGCAGGCGCAGCTGCTTTGGCGAATAATTTCATACTTCTTTCTTTTTATTCTTTGCATCCACTGATCGCAATATCGTTGTACTAGCTAATTCTGCCGCTAAGCAGCAGTGATTGGCGATGCTGTGTTTTTGAACTATTTGTGTTTGTGAATTGACGGAAACTCCCCATCAAATTCAATTTCGTGTACATACTAATCAAATACTTAACTAGAGCAATAAAGCCGCATCAAGTAGTTCGGTAAAAATCTTAACCTTTTGTAATTAAGTATTTTTGCTAACCGAACCATTGTTTACAACCTGCCATGAAGGGGTAAAAAGCAACATTTCACTCTTATTACGTTTAGCATACAATGGGACGAGCACAACAAAAGGAAAATGACAAATGAATGACTGTAGGAAAACGTACTCTAGACTGCGCTTGCGATTTCTACGAAAACAAGTAAATAATCTAAGTGTGAGTTGCCCCTACTTTAACAATAACATTAACCATAACCAAAGGTTCTGACATAGGTATGACACTAACTTCTGCCCGCGACTTCGACTGCGTATAATTATACATATTAACCTTCCTCTTGAATCGCTCTATCTATTTAAAAAAACCGCTTCAAAATCCGTTGCGTAGTTTTAAAGATCTATTCATACATAGGGACAGACAGACAGCGGAAAGCGACGTTGTTTTATACTATTTAGTACAATTCGTATCGATTATGCCCTCGAATGTGCTTTATTTCATAGGTTTTCTATGAAATATACGTCAAAATCGTCGGTTGTAGTTACTGTAAATGTTAAAATAACTTGAGGCAACTCAAACTAAATTGGCAAATGGTTAAATGTGACGTGGCGATGAAACAAGACTAATGTTTAACTTACAGGTAGGTACCTACAGTTCCTATTTGTTTCAGAGACATACAAAATGGTCCTAATATACGATAAACAAATGTGACTGACTTAGTGAAAGTCTCAACTACGGGAGATAGGTTACTTCTTAAATAGCAGTTTCTTCTTCAAGAAGTGCACGTTTTAACTTCTAAAGGTGGATTCTTAAGAGTACGTGCTTAATTTTACTAAGTCGCATAAAACAACTGCATCAAATCAATTAACACGCCATAAATCTAACAAAATTACGGAAACCGGTCCCACACATGTTTTATCCGAAATTAGACGCGTCAGTTTAGCAGCGGCTTTTGCATAACATCCGTCGTTTAGAGAAATTATCATGTATCGTCTTCACTTTGGGCAATTATGGACTCTAGCCGGCTAAAAATACAGGCGTCACGGTTAAGGTGAAATGAAAAGTGGCAGACAAAATGTGAGGCAACCAAAGCTATTGTGGTTTTTTCTTCTCACGATGAGGCAGAGATAAAGTGGTTATTGTTGCCGTCTCCGGCTTTTTTTGTGACAATCTAAAGGGAAAGACAGGTCAATAGCATGTTACTGAACGTTGATAAACGAGCTGTTGATACTGGTAATGAATTGACGATGATTAGTTCTTTTTTAACAAGTATCAAGACGCGGAAGTTGATTATAGCAACCCTTGCAGTTCCACTTTCTATGATGAATAAATAAATAAATCCAAATAACGAACGTACGAGTAAGTTGAGGTCCTATGTATTTTTAGTTATAGATTTGTAAGACCTAGAGGCAAACACATTCCCGAGCAATGCGTAATGTATGGAACTTATGGAACTAAAGTTCTTTTAGGTAATTTCTACGGCAGTAGTGTATACTGAGGACCTTAATGGCGGCTCTTAAGTCTCAATGTAGGTAAAATATCTTTGCTAATTAAAGGACGCGCTTATACATTAGAATGAGATGAAAATAGATACATGGGATTTATTAGTTGACGACAATATTGGTCAACATGAAGAGCTGCCAAGACAGAAAGTTAGTCTCGGGAGTCCCGAGTCAGGACTGACGAGGTAGGTATAGGAAGAAAACACAGCGTACACCTATAGCATGATATAAAAGAGTCACTAAATTGAAACAGGGGCCTTCCCATGACCTCTTAACGCGATTGAGTTTAGGTTCGCTCGCTGTCAGATTCATACTAAAAGTGACAGCTAAAACTTGAATTGATTGAAAAGTGGCGATAGTTTACAGCCTTTGACAAGTAATCAATATGGTCATTACAAACGATGACAGGGGCCTTACCATAACGTCCTAATTCCGACTCAGTTCAAGTTTTAGCTGTCACTTTTAGTATGAATCTGACAGCGAGCAGACCTAAACTGAAACGCAATAAGACGTCATGGTAAGGCCCCAGCACATTCTATGGTTCAGAGAACCCAGCTGTTTTGTTGTCTGCCACCTGTCAGATTCAAATAATTTACGATAATTGACTGCATCGCTCAAATAGCCGTTAATTTTGCCACTTACGAGCCAAGTGGTTATTAGGTAACTGTTTTATACTTGATTTGCGCAATCGTTTAAAAAAAACTGAAACAGACGTCCTTGAAATGATCATGATATTACGAATCTACTCTACATGCTTATAGCGTAAGTTTCTGTACTTAGGCACTTAGGGTAGAGTAGAGTAGAGTTGAGTAAATCCTTAGATTTAACAATTACTCCTGATACGCCTCACTTACTGGCACATAAGGAAAGGCAAAAAAAAAACATAAGGTATTCTATCATAGCTTTAGTGTAGCAGGTGTCCATGAGTGGTGGTGATCACTTAATCAAGCAATCCACTAGCTCGCTCCATCATATTTCATAAAAAAACCCTTTTAATTTGAATGAATACACAGGTTACGCAGATACAACCTCTTGTGCAAAAACCTCAACAAACAGTAGGCAGACTAACATTGTAAACAGACCTAGCTATTAGTGAACAAAACGTTTCCCTCGTTTCCCTCGCTCCCACGGCTCGAATTATACGGTTTCTGGTGCGCTTGCGTGTCACATCGTGTATAATCGTGTTGTGGTCGCGATCTTTACTATTGTGAGATGGGAAAGCAATTTGCTCGGTCTACTTGGTCCGAAGCATCCTGTGGCAAACGGGATCTCGCTAAAACTGAATAAAGCTGAACAAAAAACATACCTACGTTGCTATTCCGCTGCCACAGTTTAACTCATATTAGTAAGAGCGGATCAATCGGCACAAGGGGTGAATGATAAAAAAAAACAACAATAGCTGTTAGAAATAAACTTGAAGTACGTACTGTGGACAGCAGTGTGTGGCACGTAACCTCGTGCCCCCTCTTCTAAATCCGCAACCGCGTATTATGAGATAAGTTAAAATACATACCTAAATACATGCAGGTATAGAATTATTACGCACTTATCGTATAATTAACCAATAGATATCCGCGAAAATTTTGCAATAGTATTTAATGCTTAAACCATCACTTAAAATAGTTATTAGGTACATAGGTCAATGATGCAATCTGATAGTCAGTAACTGTAAATTCTAGTAAGCTAGGTGTTAATTAAAACTTCATGGTAGACTGAAGTACTTGTAATCAATTTTAAAACTGGTTCATCCCACACTTGTGAACTACCAGAAACATTGTCATACATCAACTGTGTGCTCGACATTGGCAAACCTATCCTCCTAAGAGACGTCACAATACTTGAAAGTAACAAATAGGTGCACACTTTTTTTTGGTGGTGCATCCGTTTTTGTCTTTTGCGAGGCTTCCCCAGTCTGATACATTTAGTATAAATCTTCCCAGGTGAATTTTTTGCTTCGAGCCCTAAGCGAGCGAAAAATTCACCTGGGAAGATTTATACTATACAAAAACCTTCAAATCGTACCGTCATCTTTTTGGTTTACCTCTGCTCCTTAGCCCGTCGTATTAAATTCAGACGGTTGTGATTTTGAGATGATGAGACGTATAAATTAATTAGTTTGTAATTATTTAAAACAATAAAAGTTTTTTAATAATGATTTTCTCCTAAGCCCTAAGCACAGTTAGATCAACAACAACATAAAATCATAATAATTCTACTAATATTATAAATGCGAAAGTTCGTGATGATGTAACGATGTGAGTGAGTGAGTGTGTATGTTTGTTCCTTCTTCACGCTAAAACGACAGGACAGATTTAGATAAAATTTGGAACGAAGATAGTACCAGCTATCTTCGTTCCAAATTTTATCTAAATCTGTCCTGTCGTTTTAGCGTGAAGAAGGAACAAACATACACACTCACTCACTAGATTAAAACATAGGCTACTTTTTATTTCGGAAAATTGCATATAGTTCCCGCGGGATAGCTATAAACATGTCAAAGGCCGTAGCTGCCTAGAGTCGCAACGCACATAATTATTGCAGAATATACTATCGAGTATCGACATCAGTTCTTAAGTTTAATTTTAGGCGGACAATGACGCGGGCAGAAGCTAGTTCATAATATATTTTTAACGTCTACTTTTGCCGCGCACTATTGTATTGTTCTTGTAAGACCATCCTTTCGGCTCGGTAAACAACATGTCCGCTTTGTAAAACAATTCAACATGCTTCGGATGTTTTCGGTCTATGGTAAGACACCGATAAGCATCTTAGATTCTCAGGAAAGTGATTGTTTAAGCAAGTTTTTTTACGTTTTAGTGAATTAAGTAAACAAAGTTTCGGTAGCGTAGCGTTAACTGGAATAAATCTTTGTTTTTTTTAATGCCATAAACCAGGGAAGGCGGCTTTTGTAATCAAATCTGTGAACAGTCGCCATCAGATATATCGTAGCGGGCGAGGTCCTCAAATATTTCGGAGCAGCATTAAATTTCAATAAATTCGTTACACTAGATGTAATAACATCAGAACACGCAATTCGTCATAAATATAAGAGCAGCGACTTTTCAATAAATACGGAACGTTCAATGAGGTAAACATATCAGAAGCAAAGATCTTGAAAGGTAGAACCTATCGACACATTCAGGCTGATTTATTGAAATTTAATGCTGCTCAAAAATATTTAAGTACCTCGCCGGTTACCATATATCTGATGGCGACTGTACCAGCATAAATAAGTGATCATTTTTGTACCTTCTCGCTTTCAGTCGTTACATGATTTCGTATGGTTTTTCAAACATGACTTTAAAGTGACAAGGTACAAAAGTGATCACTTATTTATGCTGGTGACTGTACTACCTGAACTAGATAAATATTAGTGCAGTTTATTACAAAATTATTGCTGGAAAAAATAATGCCCACGTAACGTAAGTACTAAAAATATTTATACTATTTATAGAGCTGTGTACTGCTCTAATCATATTACAAATTCCCCTAAATATTTTACGATTTTCCAGCTCTCATTTTACAAATATAATTCCAGAAATCCCTTTTATACCCAAAATAAAACATCATGAAATTGAATGCCTCAAGCAAAAGTAGCTTCATTCCTTTACTATCTGATTTTATGATCTACCAAAAAACCGCATACGCATAAAACTGATACACCCATTTCATATCCAAAGTTACTTTTTTCTTTATCTTTCTTTTGTTTTTTTTTGAAGTGAAAACCTCTTCAGCGGCATTGATTTTTTTTTCTTTTTTTTCTTTTTGCGCGAGTGTTCCTGAGTGTTAGTAGTTTTCACTTCTGCCGGCACTCCCGGAGTGCTACCCGGTGTTTTTTTCTTGCAATCATTACTACTTACGAAAGCAATAAGTAAAAGCTTAAATCCAAGGCTAGTTACAAGCAACCGGCGTATATACACACAAATTCCTATCATATGCAACAGGAAAGTAGGTAATTATAATATGACCTTTACATTTCAACTCACACCTGTCACGACGTACAAGTATAATTATGTATTAGTACGGTCTTCAAATTATGTAACTGCTCATCTCGAAATAGACTAAATGTCTGTGTAATTCGTGATATCCTGTTAAGCTTTATCTGCTGACCCTTGTAGGTAAGTTTAATAAAAAAGTATGGCATGGCTTATCATCGAGAGTTACTATGGGTGTTAAGTTAAATTTTAAGTCTAGAGCTATATTTGGTCGCTGAGAACGGTAGATAGGCAGGTAGGTACAAGAAAATTGCAAATTCGCGAGTAAGCTGCGAAGTGGTCGAATTATAGCAGATGTACCTTTGTGCAAGGTCCGTCCAAATCGCTATCACCATCTTACTCACTAATCCTACCGCCAAGCAGCAGTGCCGACTGCCAGGAAAACAAACTGGCACGTGAGATATTTTATCTTAGCTCTCTAGGCTGACGACGCTTTTATGAACCTTTGCATTTTTTCATAAAAAAGTACTAAGACGATCGGAATCGGTTTGTGAATAATTTCCGAAAGTCCGCTTTCCCTTCAACATACACACATAATTCTTCGTAAAGGGTAACTCACAATCATTGCATTAATATAACTACAAAGCTTGTGTAGTTGAACCTAAATACCATGTCGAATACCGGAAAGTTCAAACGAGAGCGTTTTAGTAAACCATCAACCTCTCAAATTACATTCACATCAACTCTCGTTTCCAGCGTTACATACGAGCCGCCACTCGGTTATATCATCCATCATTACCTCGCCGAAAAGTCAACACAAAAATAAAAATTCACACCAAAACCAATTGTTACAGTAACTACAGTCAGCATCAGAAATAGATGAACAAACGAAGAGCTCAAGTTCTCATAAAATATCTTAGTACGTTTGATACCGATAGACCTAACACCAAAGTAAGCCAAAGCTTGTACTATGGGTACTAGGCAACTTATAAACATAATTGTTTAAATAAATACACATCATCATATCAGCCGAAAGACGTCCACTGCTGGACATAGGCATAGGCCTCCCCCAAGGCTCTCCACTCGGACCGGTCCTGTGCCTTTCGCATCCACCGCGATCCCGCGATCCTGATCAGATCGTCGCTCCATCTTGTTGGAGGCCTACCAACAGCTCGTCTCCCGGTCCGCGGACGCCATTCGAGAACCTTCTGACCCCATCGGCCATCGGTCCTGCGAGCAATGTGCCCCGCCCACTGCCACTTCAGTAAAAATAAATAAATACACATCAAACATTCAAGAATAGTGAACAAAAATTCTTATTTTTTATACACAATATCTGCCCCGACCGGGGATCAAAGAAACCGGGAACAAAAACTTCTTAGTCAGGTTCCACCATTAGCTAGGTACCTCTTACCTACTATCTTGGCGATAGAGTCGTGTGTAGATCATTTTGGGCTCTTCGACTGTTTATCAACTTATTCTGATTCTGAGTGTGTAATGCTGAATCACAACTCATCAAACTTATGAAACCGGGCCAGTTGCGTTACAGACAGACAGTGCAGTAAACGTAATAAGATAAAATAATAAAGTGGTAGGTATGCAACGTGCATTCACTTTCGATGGACCGTTCGCTTAAGGCGGCGTTACCGACACAATTGATCAAGTATTTCACACATTCACATTCAAGTGTAAAATTGAGAAATCATCTTAAAAATGGATTGTAATACGATAAAAGACAAGGTAAGATCTACACTATCACTAATACGTTTTAGTAGGTATATGTTAAAGCTACTTACTAGAACTGTCAAAATGAATGGAACTATCAAACTTTAAATACCAGCGGCCCGATTTTTGAAAGCACATGTGTGAAAATACCACTCGAAAGTGGTGAAAAATTGTGCTGAATTTGAAATACGATTAGCTTAGAAGATACTTACGGCCCTCATTAATCATGTGGACTAGTCAAAAATTTGATTAGAGCCGTAGTTTTGAAGATATAAACAGATTTATACCACTTTCGAGTGGTACTTTCGAGTGATGTGCTTTCAAAAATCGGGCCCAGATTTTTTTTGAACCAGTAGCCCTAAATCGTAAATTAGAAGTTAGCCCTACTGTTTTGACCTTTTCTGGATTATGTCTGCCATGATTTAAAGAAGTATCTAATATTATGTAACATTACATAGCTCTCAAACATAGGTACATGTATAAAAATGTGCCAGACGATAACCCTAAAATCAGCCTGAAAAATTGATTAATGATGCACGTCTTCATTTAGTAGGCACTTATCTGCATCTCGCTGACATTATCTGATTTTAAATTAAAAATGTCGATCATCAATACCCGCTAGATTAGAGTACTTGGCCTTAACTCTTTAAAACATAATGTATGTTATTTTATTACATTATTGACATCGCCATTCGCTAGCTCGTTACGGGTGTGATAAATCGTTGTCAGAGTTATTTGTTTTTAATAGTTCTGAGCCGGTTTTGTGTTTTTAATAAACTTTATGTAATCGTCGTAATTGGACAAAAAAGTTACAACTATTTTTGCTTTGCATCGAAAATATTTCGCAAAATTAGAATGTGGTGATCCGTCGTCATAATATTAGGTACATGCTGTTTAAATTTACTAGCTCCTCAAGCAACTTAGCTTTTCCGATGAACATAGAGCATCCTTTTGTACTTCTTGAAGCTCTTGTCGGTTGTAGATTAGATTATTTATTCATTCAATAAAAATTGCATCATAAATAAACCATAAAAGCCTGGTTATGTTTAACCATCATAAAAATCTTTACTATAATTGTGTATTATATTGTCTTAGCCGCACTTTAATCATTCGCGCGTATTGTAAAACCTCTCGACATAAAGGTGCTATAACACTAAAGATGCTTTTTACGAGAAACGTAAAACGATACGACCAGTTGTGTAATGTGAAATTGCGCAGAACGATGACCTGAGATGGTCAGATATAATACACATTGTAGTTTGATATCTATTACATTTGGTTCACATAATACAAAAGGGTTATCGTAACGTTGAATGATGGCGTATCATTTTAACAGGTGAAAGGGTGCTAATATTTCTTTAGAATCTCTATTTTTTTATTTCTTGAGCCGGTTACTCGTCTGCGAACTTTAACCGTAAGTGTTGCACGTTATACTAATCAAAAACTCTAGTGTGGCATGGTTCGCGAGCATGCCGCAAGCGGAACGCCGAACGTAGAGCGAGCGGAATACTGAAGTGGGACTTTACTACATAAAAAAATATCTTTTGAGGCCTTTAACTTGTCAGATGATTGAACTATCACACTAAACGGCCTTTCAGTCTTACACTGGGCCCTGTATATACATGTCTACACCGTAAGGAGTAAAAACGTGAATTAAACGTAGTGTCTCTTGAAATTGTTCAGGAATATTTTAGCAGATTGGCTTAGTCTTACTACATAGCCTTTTTTTCAGGATTTTATGAATCACACTTATTGGCAATTTGTACCATACATTGATCGTTGTTTAAATTGAACCGTGTCTCGAGCGGGACTCAAATTTTGTTTAAAAAATGTAAATAAAAAATCCTACAGAGGCTGTTCAGTCGAGCTAACCCAACGACTATCTGAAATATTCCGGACTTTGTACATGTATGATTGCGAAAAGTGAATACCCTGCGATCAAGTCTATTAATCTGTTCCATCACTTCACCAAATCGTTACACAGGTGGTCAAATACAAGACATATGAGCAACCAAATATCTCGCTGCCTCGACGATTAGGAAGAGGTGCGAGTACGCAGGTGAGTGTTACAATCGTTCTCAAAATCACTCTCACTTCAACCATAACAATTACAATGTCATAACATCAATCATACTCAAATGCTTTAATGGATTATCTTTTATGTATGTAATCTGGCGCTATATGGAGACCTAAAGAACGCCTTTCGTTGAGTGTAGGGAAGTTATTAATGATGAGTTTTAATTTGATTAATTAAATCTATTATTGTTGTTTGTGGTGCTTTATTGTTGGTGCGGTTTAAGCCGTATTGATTGTAGTTGTAACAATCATTAAGTAACATTAGTGTACCTACTGTAAGTAGGCACGTACTGGCAAACATTCTAGACGTATTGATAAAAAAACGAAAAACACTAATTATTTCATAAATCACTTCGTAATTAGTTTACGAATTGTATTCAAAAAATATTTAATTGTAATAAACGTCTGTCATAAATTTATTCCAATTTCTCTGCATTAGTCTACAAATGCCTGGTATTCTTATACTACCTAATCTATATTATATCACGATACATAATTACAGACTAAGAATAACCCATAATGTAAACTAATGGACCTTTGAATTGGAAAGCAAGCGATGAAAAGCTATACTTAAACTAAACTTATTTCAAATGGAACATTCCATTTGAAATAAGTTTTTTTATTGATTGAACATTACTTTTAAGCCCATCATTATTAATATTTTATTGAAATAGTTTTTCGTAGGGGATAGGGAACAAATCAATAAATTTATTTATCTTGGATTACAAGTCATAGTCACGCAATAATGCGATGATCAAAACGACTTAAGGAACACGATAAAATTTAGGTAATGATCATAAAATGTTAAAACGGCCAATAATGTTTGAGCTTACGATCTATGCGCAAGAGACTCCGACGTGCCTTTACTGTTACATTTCCAAAGTGAACTAAGAAAAGGTGATTCGGTACTTATAAGGTAAAACGTAATCTTCTTAACAGATTAGACGAGATAGCCGTCCCATATTTTAGTCGAAGCTATTAGAAATCTGATATAAGTTTTGTTAAGACTTGGCACGAGCCATTTTGTTCTCTGTAGTTAGATTCTTTGTTCTGTGGGATTTGTTAGCTTAGTGGTTAAGAAATGGGAACGGACTGCAAAATGATGTAATAGTGTACACAATCTTTTTTATTTCATTTAGTTTGTCAGTCTGTTTTTTTGAGAGCAAGTTGCTGTGATGACTTGGATAAAGTTAGCGTTTGCTTCGTGGTGTATTATTTTTATTTTTATTTGTGGTACTCTATTATTGGTAGTACAGAACAATGAATAAATAATTTAAACCTACAATTTTACGCGCACAAAGGCTACATTTCATTTTACAATATCTTATTTACCTAATCCTAAATTGTTTGTATGCTTAAGCATAGTATATATATATATATATTTTATAAGCCTTTTTTATTCCGAATTCGCTACAATTTCAGTAGTAATACATGTTGTTGTTGTTATTGTCGTTTATTTATTAAATTGTCGCGTAATTTGGCGTGCCTCATGGCATAGGCCTCCTCCGTGTATTGGAGGGTTTAGGCTATAGTTCCCACGCGCGCCCAGTGCGGATTGGGAACTTAACACACACCATTGAATTTCTTCGCAGATGTGTGCAGGTTTCCTCACGATGTTTTTCCTTCACCGAAAAGCTCATGGCAAATTACAAATGTAATTTTCGCACATAAATTCCGAAAAACTCAGAGGTGCGAGCCCGGGATTTGAACCCACGACGCTCTGCTTGAGAGGCCACAGGTCAAACCACTAGGCTACCACGGCTTTTATAGTATGGTATATTTAATTATAAGTAATTGCAATGTCTTAACCTGTTTCAAATTTGCAGCACATTTTTCGACCAATATCAGCAATCGGTACTACTCAATGTAACGACAAGGACCGTAGTCAAGGAAGTACCATCTTAAAAAAAGCTTGTTAAACACTGAAAATGATTACGGCTGCTGTAGTATGGGAAACAAAAGAAACTCGACTGTTTGTAGCCGCTCTCCGTATGCCTTATAAGGCACCATCACAGCAGAGCTAAGCCTCCGTGACTATGACTACCATTACTTGGTAATCGGTGAGCGGTAAAAGCCTATGAACACTAAGTATTTTTATGGCGCAGACGACGCTACGATAACGCGAGTTGGAATTGGTAAAGATGCGCAGACTTATCGAATCTCACCCGGAAATCCCACTCGAAAATGATAAAAATATTGTGTGGAAATCAAAAACCGAGTAGAATAGTAAATAATTATATATAGCTCAAAATCATTGTATCAACTAGTCGAAGGCTTAATTAGCATAGTACAATACGCAGTTACAGATTTTTATCTATATCGAGTAGGTATACTTGAAGTTTTAACATAAACGATTTACAAATGCCGCGTGGAACTATATCCCAATACCTCTCATTCTGAGAGGAGGCTTGTGTTTAGCAGTGAGACGTATAAAGGCTGGAGATGATGATCATGATTTCCAAATCCGGGCTCCTACACAAAACTATTCTTATTCTATTCTATTCTTATTATATTATTCTTAAAAAAAAATTCGGTTGTTGAGAATTCGACAGTCAGAACAGATTTTCACCAATTAAAAAAAAAAACAATTAAAAGATATGCTTAGTTTTTTTGGTCACGTAGAGAGGATGGATGAAAGAAGATTAACTAAACAGATTTATATGGGGAGTGTGAATGGGTGCGTTGGAAGGGGAAGGCCTAGGCAGACGTTCTGTGATCAAATTTGGAATGTTTTGGAAAAGGTCAGGTCAAGAGTACCCGAAAGTATGTCAGGATCGTAGCAAGTGGAACAAAGTAGTCTCTGCCTACACCTGTGGGAAAGAGGCGTGATGGTATGTATGTATGTAAAAAAATCTGCACGTAAGAGTATGTACTACACACTTAATGCTTAATTTTTAACATTGGCTATATGGGCAACTAGAGTGTGCAAACGCGAACCATCACATACAACAAACACGCTGACGGGTTGAAAATTATACGCAGTGTGCATGCATAGGCTCTAAAGTGACGGTGAGTGGTAACAGGTATAAGCGGTGAGATACACGGAAGAGGTACAATACACGCGTTGACATAAGGGCGGAAGGTGACATAATGTTGTTTGATGTCACTGTTAGATGACCACATGTCATAAGAGTGATGTAGTTGGAAGGGATATATCTAAGTACACAAGTTGCGGAAAGTGGATAGTTTCTAGATGTTTTAATGTTTGTGCCCGAAAAGAAAAAAGGAACTCTTACTGGATAACTTGTACTTGTACTCCGTTTGTATGTCCATCTGGATGTTAAGAATGTTTTTCTCTTAACATTAATAATGAAACAGTGTTACCTTATGGGGGCGGCCTATGTCCAACAGTGGACGTCCTATGGCTGATGTGATGATGATGATGACTTAGGGTTACAGCAGTGTTTCATAATTTCAAAAATTCCACGGACCACTGTCCGCTTATTATATAAAGGAAAAGAAAACAAAGTCTAGTAAAAATAAACCTGTAGTGTCTGTAAAGTCGGTTTACGGACGATACTTTTACGTGATAACGTCATAAAGAAACATTGATGAAAACTGCTAGCTCTGACGTCACGCGCAACGCGACAACGTGCCACTTTTTCGTGCGTGCAGCCGGTGTTCATCGATTTTTAAGACGTTATCACGTCAAAAAATACTTTAATTAAGAGTTAACTGAGTTGCTGCGGACCCCTGGCACATATGTTACGGACCCTAAGGGGTCCATCGACCTTGTCTGCCAACTATAAAATTATGAAATTTCTTACTTCCCCCGGTCAAAAACTATGTTTGTCGGCACAGCATCTTCATAATAATAATGTGTAATTTATCATACAAATTAACATACCTACCTACTACGTTAAGTAGTTAACGAACGCATCTCACCAGTTGACCTTTGACCAAACTATCCTCTTAACAAATTAATAGGAAACACAGAGTAAGTTACTCCATAATGCTCATAGCCATAACTTATCTCTCCTCATAACTACATTTTAAACAGTTGAAAATTTTAAAACATCCCACTATTATGTCATCAACATAAATCGAAAGAGTTTCAAACTCAACCTTTACTTTATACCTGTAATTTTGAATTATATGAGAATGGTTGTTGCCTGTATGAAAATAGAATGTAACAGGTCAAAACTGTGTTCCATTGTTTGTGGTAAAAGTAAAAGGTGTTATTATTCCGTGATACCTACAAGGCGCATTCAGTGTTTGAGTAGTTTCCGTTATTGTTTTGAGCACGTTTGTGTATTATATAATTTTGCACAGTATACAACACAAAATGTTAAGTTTTGAGGGTTCCATACCCTAAAAAGAATTCTTGTGGAATCTTTTGTCTGTCTATCTATTAAAACCCTTTCTAGAATGTCTACCCTTGATCCAGGTCTGCTTTTTTGCGTTGACATTTCTATTGATATCTTCTATGACAGTACCTATTCCTTTATGATATCCATATTTCGAGGGCATCTGCTACTTGATTTGAGTGTTTAAAAAAATTATTTCCTCTATACGCTATATGAAATATTTACTCTAAAATGTTTACCAACTCTTAGATCATTTGCTGTTAAAGCGTATTAATAATTGTACTAATGTAAAAGCTCAGGCAAATTAAGCCGTGTCCAGTCATAATAAGAAACATAAACAGTAAATGTCACGCCGTATACGGTGACAATTCAGTCTAAGACGCAAAAAGACCGAGGAAATTGTGGTTAGATGCGCTCGCGCTGGTAAAAGAAACAAAGTGCGAGATTTCACAGCAGTTCGCAACGGAGTTGCTTAACGAAAATAAATGACCAAATACAGTTCCAAGTTCTATGCGTAAGAATCCTTGAGAATATTCAATGGAAAATATTAATGACCAACTCATCTTCAATCATTGCAGAATTGTTTTGTCCAACGGTCAGCTTAGCTAATATTTGTTTTTGTTTTCAATGCGTTTCCCGTTCTCTGGAAAATGATCGTTATTTTTGACTTTGTTTAGTCGAGTAACGTGCTTAACCCATTTTCTTTATATGACTGACGCTTTGCCGAAGTTTATGTAACGACGAACATTATTGCAATCTAAGTGTTTTACATACGGTAAAAAATGTTGCGAAACTTAATGGGACTTGAGAACCAAATAGTTTCGTGCGAAACTTGGATCCCAATGACCTAAATAGAACCCGTCAGTGTTAGAATCTTCCACTATACTTATTTACAGTTAACTCTAGTATACCTAACCATTTGAAAATACTAACAAATTATGCAAACCAGGACCTACTTTTAATATTATACTTTGTGAACCACCCAGTAGTTATATGTAAATCCAGCGTCTTCCAGCCAATCGTTTAACTTTGACTACTTTGAGATCAAGTTCAATAGCACGACACTTTCTCCACCGACAATGGATGTTATGGTGCGCGCGCGCTTCCGCGGCCGATGATCGATGGGAGATCTATAGCCGTTGAGAGCGAGAATGGGCAAAAAGTACGAAGTCACAGAAGGAAAACGACATAACTACAGAGTAAATGGACACGTTCGCGTCGCAGCGTCGTTGCAATCGCGGAAAATTTTAAGTTAGGGTGTGGCTAGACGAGCGTAATTTATTGAGTTGTGAGTCGCGTAATTTTTGTTGCATAGGTACAGAAGTCTAACTCATTTTGCGTCGCTATATGAATGAAACAGAAGTTTTGTATAACGCTCAATGTAGCAGAAACTACGCCACCAAAATTTACGCGACTCACAACTCAAAAGACTACACTCGTCTGGCCTCACCCATAGATACTACTCTTCTGGACTGATTTATTGAAAGAGCGTTTTTACTTTCACACTACTTGTTAAACCACTGTCTGGAGAGCTAGATTATCTTGGGCAAAATAGATGGCACACGTGCTCGAGAAGGATACCTACAAGGTGGCATGACGCAATAATGAAGACGGTGGTTGGTAGCGTGCACTGTGTAGTTCATTCCGCATATAAATATGACCGCAACCACTGAAAGCTCGTCGTATGTGGTCGCGATCAGCGGTGAGAGACCTCTTCCCATTGTAAAAACAATATCGGACCGGTAGGTTAATAGAGGAATAATATTGAAGCCTAACTTTATCGCAGATATATAGGGAATAAATTCGCAATAAAAATACAATAAAATTACATATATTAAATGCTAGGAAGTTGCTAAGTTTACTGGCACAAATAAAAAACTGTTTCTTCGGGCATGTCGTGCAAAGCAATTATAAGACAATCATAAATCATCGTGCCAAAAATTTGTTGCCACCTGCCTGGCATGGCACCACATGTGTGGTGGCAGGTGTGCCACAATCGTTTGCGGTCGCGGCTTTCGACACAGTTTAGAATCTAATTTACTTAGCGAGTTTTATAATTTAACTAGCTTCTGCCTGCGACTTCGTCTTCGTAGAATTATACATGCCTTCCTCTTGAATCGCTCCATCTATTAAAGAAACCGCATCAAAATCCGTTGAGTAGTTTTAAATATCTAAGCATCTAAGCATACTTACATGAAGAGTTGGGGAGAGGCCTTTGCTCAGCAGTGGGACACAATAGGCTGATAATAATAAGCATACATAGGAACAGATAGACAGTGGAAAGTGACTTTGTTTTATTCTATGTATCTAATGTTAATTTAAAAATAATAATTTTATGCCATCATCGATATCATTATTCACTTCTTTCTGTTTACGCTAACATAACAAATTGAAACTGTTGAATTTAAAATTAGCGCGCAAATTATCTACAGGTACTGTACAATAAAACAATAGAGAATGAAAATGTATAAATAAGAATATTTGAGAAAAACTATTCTGGGGGGTATTAAAGAGTATTTTAAGGAGAGTAGGTAAAGATTACAATGAAAAATTGAACTCTTTTACTATAAGTATTGATGCAATTCATGGTTTCGAAAGCCTTCAAGAAAGCACTTGAACTTGAACGAAGTAGACTAATTATTTATAGATATTTCTATTCGATATCTAAAACCAGTTGACTTCGCAAGCTTGCACTAGATATTGACATTAACCGATCGCTCGATTTACTACGGTTACTATTTCCTACAATCATTAAGTTCATGTTGCTTACATACACATACATACATACACATATATACAAACACAAATCATGTCTATAATACAGTTGACAGAGCCATTAGTAACAAGACCTAAAAGCCACATTTAGCGTAATTGTGGGCGTATAGAGGGTAAGGGGAATCAAAATGGTGATGGGTTGCTAGCCGCATCGTATATAACATGATTCCTAAGATTTTCGCCCGCGGGAAAAGAAGCAACTAGTACTTATTCTACGTTATTTCTTTGCTCCAAGACCAGTGTAGAAGTATTGCAAAGTAGTATGCTTCTTCCATGCTGGTAGCAGAGATAAAACAAAAGAATACTTATACCAGCTTCTTCTTTTCCCGCACAGATGGTAAAAGCCCATCGACGGTATGTGGAGAAAATCTTAGTAATCATGTTACAGGCGATGCGGCTAGCAACCTATCACTATTTTGATTCCCCTTCCCACTTTTTTTTTTTTTGATATTTCTGCTTCAAGGCAATCTGTTTCTCAACAATAAGCCTCTTCTCTGTGTGACTTCTCAGTTTATGTCTTCCTCATGAGCCCCACTTGTATGAAACTCCTTTCACACGACTCTCTTGATGTCAAGTGGTAAATCTTTTATGTAAGCTCGGTATGTCACTTCTTTTTAGCCGGGTATGCTGAAGAGCGCCCTCTCCACTGAGAGCGTGCGCCAGTTTGTTTACATGGACGGTCAGTTTCTCCTGGTATTTCAGGGTGTTTTGAGCTATTTCCTGCCGAACTGTTTTTATTCTTCCCACTAATTACGCTAAACACTTGTTACCTTGGGCTGTCTGCCCCGTTAGGTTAGGGATATTGATGTGATGTAGATGTGATCTTATTGTTAGTGACATAAAGGTGTATAAATATTTTTGACATTTCGGTAACGTACCTACATAATTTATTTATGGCGTTGACTGTACATAATATGTATGATTGATTAAGATTAAGTGTCAAGTTCTAGGGGTCAATTTTAGAAACTGCATTTGTGAAAATTCCATTGAAAACTTGTAATTGCAAATATATTGTGTTAAATACGATGGAGAGGGTTGATTGCGAATGTGTCTAAAATACAATCATTTCATTGTGTTACAACATAAAATGTCGCTTCTTTTTGCCTGTTGTACTCACACCTATAGAATTTCTAATGTGACGAAATCTCACTCCATTCTCACTCGACAACTCGCTCGAATTCAAGTGGTAACGCCGGCAGACGGGTTGGACAAGAATGTTGAGAAAGCTGCTTCGCAAATGTGGTTTCGTGTTTTGGCGATTCGAACCGATCGATTCGGACCTTTATTGCAAAGGAAAAGGGTCGAGAGGAGAGTTGCGTGTTTGATTGGTGTTTTCTACAGTTATAGGTCTCAAAGGTTTATAACAGACTAGCTGTTGCCAGCGACTTCGTCTGCAAAGAATTCGTTTATCGCTATCCCGCGGGAACTGCGCAATTTTCCGGGATAAAAAGTAGCCTATGTGCTATTCCAGACTTTTCTCCATCTATGTGCCGAATTTCATCCAGATCCGTTAGGCCATTCTGGCGTGATTGTGTAACGTTTCCATCCATCCATCCATCCATCTCTACTTTCGCATTTATAATATTAGTTAGATTTTATTGAAGAGGACTTAGTTCAGATAAGATATTATTATGTTCTGTCTCGGCACATGTACGATCGCAAATAAAACAAATGGAAAAATGTTAACGATGTTAATAGACACTTGCTTGAATAAAATAATTGTAGATTAAATTGTTAAACCTATTTTAAAATTGACTGCTCTATATGCATGTTAATACTACTAAACTAAGCTTAAAACTAAACTACCACTACTACTACTTTTTTCACCGAATGGCCAAAAAGTAACAAGTGAAGTTAGTAAAACGGTAACATTTTCACAAATGGCATAAGTTTGCTCAATGACAAGTCAGTGAAATAATTAATTAAATAGGTACTTGGCGAAATGTATTTGTGAAATGATAATAAATTGGTTGATTAAGTTCAATACAATGACTCTTTAATAAATATAACATAATCCACGCACGCATGCACGCGCAGGTGCTGCACGCGTGGGTTCGGATCCCATCCTCGTCGCCAATTGTGGTATTTGAAGGAAACACAGAGATTAATTAATTCTGGTTTTATTTCTAACGGAGCCGAACACACACGTTACAAGCAATGACATATTAGATAGAGAAAATAGAAGTGTGAAAGAGGTGCGGAATAAAAATGACAATATGGTGTGTATGAGTTAAAATAAGAATGCAGAACCAATACAAAGAGTTGGCATAAAATCAAAACATCGTGTTAATGTTAACATAGAATGGCTATTGTAACACGATCCCAATTTTTATCGGGAAATCACAAAGGCCGCTGAATATATTAACCTCCTTTCTATCTTAATATATGCCTAAACTACCCACGTGGTCCATTATTGGAAATATACTCAAACGTATAGATAAGCCTACGATATGCTAACCAGTATTAAAGATAAGCATTTCTAATTTCTAAACCACACTGAAAATTAGAACACAGAAAAATCCGAAAAGTAAAGCTATGGCCGGGAAAAAAATGAAATGAATTGAAATGGGGGGTAAAGGTATGGCCCGGCCATAGTTTTACTTTTCGGATTTTTCTATGTGTTCTAATTTTCAGTGTCGTTTAGAAATTAAATTTCTAACGGTAAAACCGTAAAAGTAAACATAAAAATTAAGAAATAAAAATTTCTTGATTCATTTGATATTTCATAAGCATTTCTATATTCATTTGCGTTTTGATCACTTTGATCTGATTTTGTTGTTGTTTTGTTCATCGATTCACCTAGGTACTTCTTTGCTAGGTACTCTGTACATTGCAGTTTTGATCTCGTCAAAGAATAAAATACTAGTCCTTTACCCCGGGTCCCTTTTCGTCCCATAATTTTCGTTGCTCATAAATAATGATCGTTAGTCGTCTCGTATCGTTAGTCGCAATCGTTGGTCGTAACACATGAAATCGTGCATTTTTCAGAAATTTTGGAACAGCCACCAGAATGCAGTAGGTTAGGTTAAGTTAGGTTAGTTACTATCAAATCTGAAAAATAAATTTGCTGCTTCAAAAATAAAACGCTTTTATGACTAACGAAAATTATGACAACCCATACATTCGGAATTTCAATTTTATGAGACAAAATATACACCCCGTCTCCGCAGGAGGGAACTCTTCAGCGGTTGGTCCGATTGACTTGAAATTTGGTAAGTACACATAATAATATATTATGTAGGACGGATGACAAATGCAAAGACAGTTAGCAAAAAAACAGACAGTGTTATTTTTAGACAGAAACCTTTTTAAAAGCTAGTAATTCTGTGATGCCTACTACGTTAAATCACTACGTAATAGTCGGGTTTTACTTTCTTGTAGTGTAAATTCGTAGGTAAGTAGGCGTAGAGTTGTCATAAAGTATTAAAATGAAGAAGCATGTTTTATTTAAATTATTTCAGTTCTCTAGCAATTTTGTAGTGTCTTGCGGAAAATATTTCCCCCTTTTCCCTCAAGTGAGACTGGGCGACATATGGCCTGACGTGACTCCCCCCTTTCCTTTCTTTTAATTTAAACGCTTCACGGAATTAAAGAAAGAAAGAAAAAGTTTATTTATGACAATCACAAAAGTAGTTAAAAACAAAAACAGCTAAAATTACATTATTATTATTATTATATTAGCCTAATTGAGTGTCCCACTGCTGGGCAAAGGCCTTCCTCTTTTTTCCGCCACTTTACATAAACTTAATAAATTTCCACAAAATGGCACCAACTCAGCATTAATACATGACTATACTACAAAGTGACCTAATTTTAGTGTTGCATGGACCTTGGCAACAGAACTTCAACGATCAACGTTATCGATGCATGTACACAGGATAAAATTAATCTACAGCAACTTGGTAAAAGCAGCCAGTATCCAAGACATTATCCTCGTCTAATTATAGGCTGCGTAAGCGCAAGCAGTTTCTATTTTCACCAGCGCGTGGGAACGTCCCTTCGAGGATACAGTTACTTACGAGAGGCAATTATACAGCTCTTATAGGTGCTGCTTATACATGATGTTGATGTTGATTCGATCGGATCGGATGCTGTGATCGGAGAAAGAGTAGAGGAGTGCGGGTTATTTCGCTGAGAAAATATGCTTTAAATATGTAATTACTAGCTGTTGCCAGTGACTTCGTCTGCAAATAATTCGTTTATCGCTATCCCGCGGGATTTTTCCGGGATAAAAAGTAGCTTATGTGCAATTCCTGACTTTTCTCTATCTATGTGCCGAATTTCATTCAGATTCGTTTGGCCGTTCTGGCGTGATTGAGTAACAAACAAACATCCATCCATCCATCAATCCATCCATCCATACTATCTTATTTATAATATTAGTTAGATTAGATTAGATAAATAAACTTTTAGATGAAATTATAAAAATAGAGCTTTTAAAATAGAGCAATTTTCAGTCAAACTTTATCTAAATTTATAAGAATTTTTAACAGGTTTTTGCTAACATTTGGTAACATAGGATGGGTTATAACGCAAGTACTGGCAGCAAAATAAGCTTGAATAAAAACTTATTTCTTTTCTCAGTTTTCGAATATCCGAAATCTGAATAAAAAAGGCAATTTCGTCAAACTGCCTGACTTGATAGAACTTATGAATAAAAGTTACGTATAAACGTTTCATTTAGTTATTTGCATGCATGTCTATTAATTTTTTCAACGAATACGATTAAGTTAAATTCTTGTTTATTTTGGAATAAAAAAAAATGCACATGTGCGACGCAATTTTTTTATAGGTACTACTAGTAATGTAAACGAGCAAATGGGTGACCTGATGGTAAGTGAGCACGACCACCCATAAATAGGTACCCGCTTTACTATGAGAGATTGACAATTGGCTCTATATTTAGATGTGTGGAATCGCCAATATATGTAATGACCTTATATCATGCAGTTTTTAGATAAACTGACTTTATGTGAGGCCAGAAAGAATAGCGTAAGTTTTGTGTTGTGGGTCGCGTAATTTCTGCAACTGCAAACAACAACGGTACATTATATCTAAGTTTTTTGCTGCATACAAAAGTCCTTCCGTATCCTTGCTGGTCTAGGAGCAAAGAAACAACATTCGAATGTACCAGTTGCTTCTCTTCCCGCGCAGATGGTAAAAGCCCACCGAGGGAATGGGCGATAATCTTAGGAATCATGTTATAGGCGATGCGGCTAGCAACCAATCACTATTTTGATTCTTTCCAACTACACACCTACAATCATGCTAAATGTGGCCTTTAGGTCTTGTTACCTTAGGCTCTGTCTACCCCGTAAGGGATAAAGACGTGATTTATGCATGCATGTATGTACAAAAGTCAAACTGATTTTGCGTCGCCTCATGAACGAAACAGAAGCATTGTATAAATTCTAATGTAGCAAAAATTACGCGACCGAATTACGCGACTCACAACTCAAAAAATTAGGTACGCTCTTTGGCCTCACATGATTTACACATGCCTTAAATGACGGTCTTGAAATCTTTACAAGTTTACAACCGTCATATGCTAGCTATTAGCGCTCGCAAAATTCCAAAGTTGCCATAAAACTCCCAAATACATTTTCTATGTTCACATTTAATAACAGATATGCAGTTAATTAAGTTTAAAATTACGGAACTCTGTCTAATGCCAGTCATTTAGCAGATTGTACTGCGGTGGTCGCGGTTGGAGGGTTCTGTAAACCGCGCTAATACCATGTTGAGGTACTTTACAGGTTTTGTTATTGTTATGTAAGTGCATGTTAAATGTGTGTTTTGTCAATTTGCAAATTGGAAAGCAGTGGTTTTTTATACAGGCAATTTGAGTTTATCTACTGCGTCTGGCTTTGTGTTGTGATACAGTTTGTATATATACTAGTGTAAGTTTTCGTTCACAAAATAGGTACCTACGTCTCGACCGTTTGCATTGAAATTTCAAATACCGTAAAACGGGGTGAGTAGGGTCAAAATTAAAGTTCAAACCTCAATAAAATAGATTCGGAATATTTATTCAAAGAAAAACAAATAATAACAAAAAAAACAGCCGGAACATAAAAATAACTTAAACCTAAGTAGGTTTTACCTAAAACTTTTAGACCTCTAACATTTAACCTCTAAAATTCAATAAAATATATATGGCAAGTTGATTTTATAGTTAAGAAATGTTCCGGTGGCGTGACTTTTAAATTAATAATGATTATCTGTCGTTTAGTTTCATGGTTTAAACAATACACACTAAAATATAGGGAATTCCCAGCTCACCCCGTAGTGGGGTCAGAAGGGATAGGAACAAAAAAAAATACTATAGCTAATTACCAAAACAAAGGAGATATAATATGTTTAAAAATATAACTAAACTACTTTTAGAGCAAACTGAGCCAGAAATTTTGTTCTATCCCTACTCCCCCACAATCCCTTTTCACCCCATCACGGTACTAAGAAGACCGTTTGTTGCCGTTTAGATTCGGTAGTAGCGCTGCCAATAGTTTCCTAGTAATTGTGACGTCACGTGAAAGCGTTTGACACGTTATTTCGTGTGAAAACTTACAAGAGGCTCAGCTGTATGACTGTATAATTCTAAATGGACGTCATCCTGAGTCATACACATTTTTTTGTTCGCGTCTCTCCTGTGGACATGGCAGAAGTTAAGGGTCTATATTCAATATTAAGTCAAGTCTACATAAATTTTAAATAAACCTTAAGTTTGCCGACTCGGAGTCGTTAATTTTATGCCCACAGGAGAGACAACTTTTGTTTCTTACGGTGTGCAGGTAGGTCTTCGAAGTCACCCCTGCCGGGTCTAAATTTTTTCCCGTAATTTTGCACAGTATTAAGTTTTTTTTTATCTTTTTTTTTATCGATTTATAAGTAACCTAACCTAACCTAGTTACACAAATGGATAACTCACGTTTAAATGTCGAGTAATGCTCGACGTGTTTCGGGCACGCCCCGGCGGCAGCAGCGGTGGCGAACGCTCCAAGAGGAAGGACTACAAACTAGTCTGAAACGTCGAGCATCACTCGAATTTTATACGTGAGTTATCTGTTTGTTTAATTAACCTAACTGACTCTTCTCTGATGACGTTACCGAAATTCCTAAAATATGCACCTATGTAAGTTATGTGGCAAAAAGGACCAATTTATAACATGGGTGTTGTCATGAGGTCATTGTTCCTACGTCCTCGACTCAATAATGTACGCACCACATTGACGCACCGTGATCCATGTCCTCCATCTATCCCGCGGGAACTTTACACTTTCCCGGGATAAAAGAAGCCTGTTTCAATCGGGGACAGGGTAGCTTTTGTATTGCTTCAGTGTCTACGCGTACGAAGTCGCAGGCAAAAGATAGTACAAGAAAGTTATATAGACACAAATTACATTCCGAGCCATACATACATAACCACACCGTTACTAACCCGTCCGATGTCTAGTGGATCTTTTTCGGGTTCTCCTTTCTGCGGTAGTACAAAAATAGTACAACGTAACATGAATTATATCACATCGCATCTGCATCGTAAATTGGAAATAAAGTGACACCAAATGGCCAATGAACGTTATCTACTCACATTTATCCTTGCTTTCCCCTAAAACGGGTCGTTTACTTTTATCTCAGTGATGCAACTTGCTTGTGGTGTACTATGTCGTAATTTGAAACCAGCTAACGTGAACCTCTAGTTTCTAACCAGCTCAAATGGTGTAGATGTCCAGTTGCTCTGGTCGGTAATGGCCGCATATAATTAATTGAATGTTATTTTTAACTCTTTACTTTATTTATTGGGGTATTTTGTGGTTAGCGTTACGTAAGAGAAAGTCAAACGCTTGAATAAATGTCAGTGCTTAATCTTTGAGGTATTTGGTTGTGCGCTCGATTATTTAAAATGTAATAAACTTGAAGTGGAGTTTTGTCACGGTGGGCCGATTATTTTTGAGGTTATTTGAGGCCAAGTCACCTCTTGAGAATGTTGAGCCACTTGCCACTCGGCTTAACTTAGCCGTATACTGCAAATCGAGCGTACTTCAGGCAAGCGATTAAAAAACAAATCTTTCCTTTTATAGGGTTCCGTACCCAAAGGGTAAAAACGGGACCCTATTACTAAGACTTCGCTGTCCTTCCGTCTGTCTATGTCTGTGAGTCTTTCACAAGGCTGTATTATCATGAACCGTGATAGCTAGAAAGTTGAAATTTTCACAGATGATGTAAGTACCTATTTCTGTTGCAGCTATAACAAAAAATGCTAAAAACAGAATATTTTTTCAGTCTGTCTATGTAAAAAATCAAAATGACCTCAAATTGCATAGGTACATATTGCTTAGGAGCAGCAGGGCTCTGCTAACACTGGATATTATAATTAACTTCGCAAATTTGCACGGAGCCCTCGGTGCGCGAGGCCGACTCGCACTTCCTCTGTTTTTATAATATTAGTACATCGTATAAAGCTATGAATTTGACACTTAGAGGAAACTTAGCAATCAAATAAAATGGGTAGGTAATCCAATTAAAGCAAAACATCAGTGTTTTTGTTACATTTATTAATTTACATGGAATTAAGCCATTGAGTATTAGGTTTTTTATTAAAAATATTATTTGCTGTCATCAGGAGCTCCTTAACACATATATTTCACACAGGCTCGGCTGTCTTGAACGTGTGGCACAAGAGTAGGTAGCTAAATTTAGATGATGATGATGATTCTCGATTATCACTACACAATATCGCGGATGGCATGTGACGGGCGAATTATCACAACCACTTGTTGGTTCTTCATAGACATAACTTGTTAAATTCTGTCAACGAGCCATTTGGGTTCTGTATTTTTCATAAAATATTTTCAGCTTTGTTACTGACCTAGAATTAACAAAAGACCTTTACCTTGCTACTCTGCTAAGCAAGTGGAGTAGTAAGCAGAGGTTCTAAATATAGCACGGTTTAAAAAGTCAGTACCTATATATGTATGAGTCGCACCCATTTTAACACTATTGTTTTGATGCACATTTGACAGAAAATCTATGAAATATTACGTCAAAATCTATGATTCTGGTTATAGTTATTGTAAAAGTAAAGTACAGAAAGAAAGAAAGATGACATTTATTCTTTTTTGCAAGACTCAAATAAAAAACACAGACATGAAAATAGATCATCAGTGTTGAGTGTTGTGTGTGTGTGTGTGTGTGTGTGTGGTGTGTGTGGAGCAACTCACACTAAGAAATATTGAGCAAGAGACACACCGCAGACAACGCAGACCATGGATATTTGATAATCTTTGACTCGAGGCATTAGGGGCTCAGGTCGTGACCTTGACTGTTTCCTAAAACGGACTCGACAGGTGGACGCTGTGAAAGTTGACCGCTCAAATATAACTGGGGATCAATCGTTTATTCGTGTATCAGAGTGTGTATTTTCAAGTATTTAAGTACTATACTTAATTTTAAATGAGTCCTGAAACATTATGCCGAGTGGGGCTCATTTATAGTGCAATTTTCTGTCGTTTGTACCTACTAGTGCCAGGAAAAATGGGATTGCAATCGCGAAATGGGTACTAATATGAATATTATATATGTCCTTTATGGGGCTAGTGGAATAAGGCTTCGTCATAAGACTGCTGCTGACTGGCATTATGTCACGCATCTTTCCCAAAGCGGTAGGCAGAGTATTTGGTTCCACTTGGTTTGATCCTGACTTATCCATTTTGCTTCATCCACATTCATCAATCTTCGTACGTGTAATGACTGACAATGACAGTGACTGAAACTGGCAATAACAAAAATTGTACAGTTCGGTGTCGTTAAATTAATGTGTTAACAAATTAGGCTTAGGTAACTAAGTATGACAGTTAAAAAAAGGTTCACTTTCATCCCAAGGAACCCTAAACCTCAACACTCAACGAAAGCGTCCGCATGTTTGCGCGCCGTGTTAGCGCTATAAAAAGTAAAAGTTGAGCGAGACTCTTATTGCGTAAGCCGCAAGATCGAGAATGGCACAAGCAAGGTTGTTCTTAATTGTTGTTACATCGTATGTCAAATACTTTTACTCCGAACATAAGTCATAGGCATAAGTTACTTGGGACTTTCTCGGAAGGTCGTGAAGGACAGAGGCATGCTAAGAGTAGCTTAGAAAAAAAAATACTACACGACTGTTACACGACTTGACTTCAATATACCTGTCGCAGAGGTAGCAAAGTAGTTATTCAATTGTGGGGAGTGTTAATTTCATAATACTTTGTTGCACACTCTACTTTGTTTACTGTCGCGGACACAAAATAGGTCCTTATTCAAAAATGCGAAACACAATAAACTAAATCTATTTAAGTACTTAATATCCGATATCAATTGTTTGCATATTTGTACAATACACAGCTAAACTCTTAACTGTGTAGATCAAAAACTCCATTGAAAACGACGTCCAAAGATAAATCAACCATAAAACTGCTTTACATATGAACATGCCAATTTAGTACATAGTTTTCATTCTGCATCCAACAATTGACTTTTCGCAACAGCTGTCAAATAGCCACATCCTGTCCTTACCACTTACGAGTACCGACATTGTTGGCAAAGCGCTTTATACGGGGAAAATATTTTAGCCACGACCACGACCTAGCTTTCTAGTTTAAGAATGCCAAAATGTACATACCGTGCGTTATGGCTAATCTAATCAGTATAAACTGTGAATTCTAAGTAACCATAGCTGAAATATTGCCATTAAAAAATGACCTACCTACCGTTTCTATAGAAAAATAGTCTTGAAGAATAATATTTATAAAATTTAATTTAAGCAATATAAAATTAAGAGCTTGCTAGAATTAGTATTCATGTAAAAAGTATTTGGTGCAGGCAAGATAGTACAAAAAAAAAAACTTTAAATGCCTATTGCATGGAAGTCTCTACTCATGCCATGTTCCGTTAGCACTATTAGAGAAGCAACAGCTCGCCGAGCAGGTAACTACAGCCAATTTATAATGTTTTTATCAAACGAACACTTAATTGATTGGTTTGTTTGTTTGATAATTCGATAATGGTTGTTTTGTTTACTGTATGAGAACCACTAGTTTTCGGTGGATACATCATCAATTGTAATTGAGGTACTTAATTTAGTCTTTATTTCTAACCACGCGGAAAAGGAAAATGAATGAGCTTACAAAAAACATGGTTAAATACGTTTTTGTTGACAGTAGGTACTTTATTATTGCATTGCCATTGTCATTGAGCTCCGTATGTTAATTTATGCAAAATTCTTATTTTAAATTCGCCTGATAGTCCGATCAGGCGAAATTTAAATGAGAATTTTGCATTTTTAGTTAGTCACAAGTGAAGCTAATTTTATGGAGCTAAAAATCCTACTCAGTAGATTAAATGGTCCCGTTGTTGTTTTTCAAACACTTCTTAAAGGAGAACACACAGAAATTAGCACAAAAGTAAGCTGGATGGATGTCGAACCCAGTCCCTCATATCTTGTTACGCGATTTAACACACACCGAACTGAGCAATTTATTTTTCTGTTGTCATATACAATTTTCTCATTGCAGAATAAAAATATAAAAATAATAGATTTAACAAAAATACCGATGTTGTAATGATAATAAATGTATTGTTACATTATCCATCTCGTATCCTAACAGAAGCTTTTACTCCACAATTATAAATCTTCAAGGTAATCTTAAAAATATGTTGTAATGCAATGCAACCTTCGCCCGTGAATGTGATTGCAGATCATGCATTTTGTAATATAATTTACATATGTATAAGCTTTTCATTTCATTTGTAAATTATGTTTTGTTATAGATTTAAGCTTCTACTGATTATTATATATTATTATTATTATATTATTTAACTGATTCTTTTGTTATACATTTTTTTATAATAACATATTAATATTTTATGACCATATCACTACATAGTATAAAACAAAGTCGCTTTCTGCTGTCTGTCTGTCCCTATTACATATGCTTACATACATAGATACATACATATCGCCACGCTTCTTTCCCACAGGGGTAGGCAGATACTACTACTATATATGTGCTTAGATCTTTAAAATTACGTAACGGATTTTGATGCGGTTTTTTTAGTAGATAGAGTGATTCAAGAGGAAGGTTTATAATACACTGATTGCACCCGTGCGAAGCCGGGGCGGGTAGCTAGTTTAGAATAAATAAGCATACCTACTCGCATGGTAATTAAGGCCGTTTTGCAAAAACAATCTCGGTTTAGTCGCTAAATCTGGCTTATAGCTTTATCGTTCCATGCATTTTAACACTACTAAATCGAGTTTAATACTTTATTTAAATCATGATACAACTTTTTCCATACATACATACATACACAAATCACGTCTTTACCTTTACGGGGTAGACAGATCCCAGGGTAACAAAACTCAAAGGCCACGCTTATTATTGTGGGTGTATAGGTGGAAAGGGGAATCAAAATAATGATGGGTTGCTAGCCGCAACGCCTGTAACAGGATCCCTAAGATTTTTGAATCATTATATTAGTGTTTTGACTCACTAAGCAATCCAAATTTTGTATTATTTTGACACGTAACCCCTTAAATCCTCATTACTACATTAGGTGTCATAATGTCACGAATAAATGTTTTCTTTCTTTCTAGGTACGGGGTGAATTATGCCTGAATGCTTTTAACAACTATTCTATACTGTTCACACAAGCATGTCATGGCAACAAGTGACATCCTTTCACTATGGAATCAGTTAAAGTTCACAGTACAGTGACCCGCGTTGGCTGCACTGATAATCACTCAGTGCACTTAACGGCACGGTTAATACATCTATTATAACTGTCTTACAGAACAGCTAAGTGAGGCCTAAGGCCTAAATCCAGGATCTCGCTCGCTAATCCTGTCGTCGAGGATCAGTGCTTATTCTGCTGTTTTCCGGCGTAGTCAGCGTGTCTTTCTGTGTGTCAGATTTCCACGGGTGGTACTCATTTCGATCAGAGCCACTAGTGTAAGTTTTACACACGAAAAACTTCTCGAACGTGTTAGCGTTATCGTCTCAATTACATGGGCAAATTGACAGCAGCATTAGTGGAACAAAATGTCAACAGTTTTAAACTTCTAGTAACAAATAGTTGTCAGGAAGTGGAGATAGGCGGGGCACTTGGCAAGACGTAACGACGAGAGATGGTCGAAGGCGGTCACCAGAGTGGTGGCTAAGATTGGGTCGAAGGTCAGTGGGCAGACCAGCCCGTTGGTCAGATGACATCTGGCAGTCGACTGGAAAACTGTGGATGAGACTGGCGCAGGGCCGGGCGAAGTAGCGTGAGAATAAATAGGCCTTTACTCAGCAGTGGGTGGAAAGGGGCTGATTAGATTAGATTAGGCTCATAGTGATTGACATTTTAACGCAAACGCGTTCGAGAGTAATGATGGGCGACTTTCAATAATACTAATTCAATTAGTCGATTATTGTAATCATTCGACTTAGTCGAATAATTCGAAAATCATTCGAATATATTTTTTTTTCCCAAAGTAGATGGCTTCTGTCCAATGGGACAACTTTTCGAATATTAGTAGTACTCAAAATCTCCTCCATCCACTCCAGTCGAGTTGACGTTGGTATAACTAACAAGCTAACAACTAACGCGAGCACCGCGCCGAGTCGACACGAAGATTCCCGATTCGGTCCGAGCACTCGTCCAGCCGCCGATTAGTTACTAATATTTGTAGTCGTTATTCGATTATCAGCATTAGTATATTACTAATTTTAAATTCGAATTATGATATTAGTAATGAATAATCATTCGAATCAGCAAATTAGTCGAAGTCGCCCATCACTATTCGAGAGATATTTTGTGACCGAAAATTTATACTAGGCGTATTGGTGACACACTCTATTGGATAAGAAAAACACGACAGTGTATCAGCCAAATTCGAGAAGCAAAAAACCAATTCGAGCTACTTTTGACCCCGATTATTACGAAATCTATAGAAGCTACCTCGCTAACCGTTATCAGCGATTGTCATACTGACCTTACCCAATTGAGTTGTCGCCGTGTCATGTCTGTCATACTGACTATACTGACTAAGCTGACTCCATACCTGACATTTGGATCAATGGATCGTGAAATAAACACAATGTCAAGGCTGAGGCGGCCGGGCGTGAACGACGCGCTCTCGTTGAATGAAGCGGCTCTTCATTGATAAAAAGGTACCTGATTTTAAAAGTGTCTTGGTTTTTTTATGGGGAAAATGGAGCATTTTATAGGAGTTTTTTTATGTCATTTCACTTTTTTTCTTTCCTTTGTAGTTAAATAAAGGTAAAATAAAAAAGGCAAATCGTTATCTTGAATGCCTTAAAATGACGCTTTCAATTTCATTACATATCTTTAACCTCGTTTTGCATGGGACTGCTCTGAAAACCGCCACAGTAGAATGAATAAAAAAAGACTTCGCATTTATTGATGATATTATTGTTGCTGTCTCTTTTCCTCGTTCGTTAGAATTTTGACTGCAATTGGGTGACACATTTAACATCTACCCGCAATTTCTTCAGTCTACCCGTGATCATGATGCATGCAACTGCATCGAAATATCGGGAGCTCAAAAGGTAATCGCGGTTCATATCCCGTCTATAATATTTCAAATTTTAATGGGGTTGTAATTTTAATTCAAATCGGATTGCGAAAAATGACTATCGACTATAGATGATTTCTCATAGCACTATTTGTTTATGTAGAAGATGCAGTTGCGTATGAGGAAGAGAGAAACACTATGATTATTGCCCGCTCTTACCTAACAAGTATAGCAATACAAAGTAATCCTGCATAGTCGTAACATAAGGCACGACTTTAATTTCATACTGAGTTAAGTTACAAATCGTATTACAATCTTATAGATCATCTGTAACCTATAGAAGTGATTAAGTGAACTGAAAGGTTCACTGACATTTTTGACAAACATTTTGACAAAATGTGTCGTTTGACAACCAATTCATTTGACGACCCTTTTTTGCTATCATATTAGTTTTTTGGAAAAGTTATAAAACAAACCTAATTTAACCTTATGTGAGCCACGCAAAAAGGTAAATTTCTTTAAATAACATAAATTAGGTAATATTTATGGCATACAAGGCAGGTCGATTAGCGTCATCTATTAGGGTGCGACCAAACCGCCGCGTATACGCAGTGACTTGCCGTATGCGTCACGTTTTCTCACCGTTTCTTCATACATTTTGTTGCGATTCCGTAACGTCACCGTTTTTTAAAGCGGCGGTGTGGTCGCACCCTTATATTGGGGCCTTACCGTGACGCCCTAATTCCAACTCAGTTCAAGTTCAGCTGTGACTTTTAGTATGAATCTGACAGCGAGCGAACCTAACCTGAATCGCATTAAGACGTCATGGTAAAGGCCCCTGGTCTGTGGTAACCATCAATTTCTGTTTTTTTAATCATCATTGAAGTATAAAAACTGGTAAGGTGACCATTGAGCGACGCCTACGCATGGCTTTCACTGCTCGTCAATGGACAATGATTCTTAAAAATGTCGTGTGACTATTTTAATTTCTTTTCCACAACAGGTTCCTACAACATCAAGTGTTTATGTTTATGTTACATTTAGAAAAATACGCATTAACATCTTGTAGGTACAATATATTTTTGAGATAAGGTGGCAACTTAGCTGATTGTAAGTGAGCCTCACCACCCATGGACACCCGCAACGCCAGAGGATTTTATATGACTTGCTTGCTTAAATAGAGGCCTAAGGTGACATACTTCTGGTGACAGTTTCAAAGGTTGTCTTACTTTTCGCATCGGAACACAGTGGTGCAAACGTCGCTGCTTGAGAGCAGGAAAGCAAGTAAAATTAAATCTTAAAAAACCGCTTTCATTTCTCTAAAAAAAGCTTCATTTAAACAATGACATTAATTTGACCTTGTTAACATTTCATACGAAAGACATCAACGCGCAAGTGGGCTTGACGACTACAAAACTTATCCCAACCTAAAATCTATTTTCAAGTCATTTACGACGCAGTTAAATAACAGAATAACACTTATATGTAAGCAAATTCTAGCCGACACGTTTCGCACAAGTTAGTCAACTTTTTCAAGGAGCTAGTACACAAAAACACGCAGATTTTCACCGTTACAATACCTACATTTTTAAAATCATATCATATTTTTTAAATGTGTTTTATTTATCCTGTGTAGCCATAATTGATCAAGAATCAAGGGTAAGGCTTCCAAATCGCGTCATTCGTCAGTCACGTCACGCGTCGGTATAACGGTCCGCAGGTAGGGCCACCACTAACCGATTGAGCTACATACTGCCGCTTTCTTCGGGACCATTTACATATACAACCGTTGTCCTTATATTTTTATCTACTAGCAAACGTTATGTATAAATCTTCCCATTAAAATTTAACTTTTTTTAAAGCTCTACTTAATCAGGGGCCTTACCATGACGTCTTAATGCGATTTAGTTTAGGTTCGCTCGCTATCAGATCCATACTAAAAATGACAGCTAAAACGAACTGAGTCGGAATTGAATTACTATTAAGACGATGACGTCTTACCCTAAAGTAAGGCCCCTGACGTCACTGACTGATTCATCAACGTCTAGCCTAAATAAGGTCAACTTCGAAAGCTGAAATACTGTACAATCTGTGTGCTCTTAGAATGCCATTCGGGTTTGTCTTGGTGTCTCCCTCACTCGGCTGATTAAATTCCATAAGAGTGAGTGAGATAGCAAAACAAAACCAAATGGTATTCTAAGAGCTCATGAACTGTACAGAGGTTACCTTCATAATGTTGACAAAAGAGTAAAACTTTTTCGAAATTCTTAATCAAAATCAGAACCATTTTTTTAATCTGTTTCAAATTTTATGTATTTTTTTTGACTTTGTTAATTTATTTAATTTCCTTAACCTTGTTCAATATAATACCTGTCATATTGAGTATAGTATCACACTAATAGTTTCATATAATTCATATCAGACAAGGTCACACATTATGTTAAGTAGTTTTAAATAAGAGAACAATTTATTTATCTTAAAACAAAATTGGAACGAGGTTAGACTGACAAAAGAATTTTAAGATCGTCACAATAATTATATTTCAGTTTAGTTTCAAACTACAAAAACTTTTCTGAACTAAAAAAAGTCACTCCCATAATTTTTCTGGGCACTTGAAACCTTGAGTTTCCGCTTTGGAACCATTTCACAATAAGTGTAATAATGACGTTGACTAGAAAAGTCATTAAGCGCTGTTTGTGAGTCAAAATGTATGGAACTGTCAAATCTCATCGTTATACGACTTAATTAATAAAAAGTATATATGAGTAAGTGAACACTAGGAATATTTTTTTCACCTCACTTGCTCGAAAGGGCTGTCTTTCTCCTTAAAATTCTGCGTGGAAAAGTGCTTTTTCCCCTCTTGGGTGGAAAAGGTTTTTGAAATGCGAACGTCGCGCTGACCACCATTCCACCACGACCACGACCACCTCACCACCTACTCATATACTCAAGTAATTAGAAATTTGAAATTCTTCCATCCACCATTTTTCTCGCTGTAGTGAGGTGAAAAATTGTGTGTTTCGCTCGGCAGCAAAGTTTGTTTAGTGTCTCGTGCCTTGAAACCCTCGCGACGCTCAGGATACAGGCACTCGCGCCAAACAAAAACTTTGCAGCCTTGCATAACAAATAACTATTATAGAAAAAGCAAAATGAGAAAAAACTATTCAACGTTTTCATTTAGTCGAACTCGATTCTCTTTTAAAATTATTTGATTGAAGTTTTCTTTCATGCTGGTCTGGGAGCAAAAAAAACGTTGATTGTACCAGCTGCTTCTCTTCCTTCGCAAATTGAAAAAGCCCAAAGGTTTTGCCCTGGCAACCCATCACTATCTTGATTCCCTTTTCCACCACGCCCACAATCATTAGGCTTATTGTCTAACTCGCTCGCAATCGCCATCGTGTTCATTTGACAGTTCTTGTATGAATGTGACAGCTAGCGGACCCCGATGCCAATTGTCAGCCCATACATGAACTGTCAAAATGAAGACGATGGCGATTGCGAGCGAGTTAGACAATAAGCCTACATATTGTCTCGTTACAATCGTCTTGTTATCCTAAACACTGTCTACCCGGCAACGCATAGAGACGTGGTGTATGTGTGTCTTTTGAACTGCATTAGATAACAACATTTTAATACTGCATGTGGATTGTTGTGAAATACATTTGCATGCTTGTTTTATGCACGCGTGTAACAGAATGGCTTCTGATGATGCAAATTTTTATTACAAATACACGTCTTACGTGCAAGTTAAACTTACGAGTGCATTGAAGATGCCTTAAAGAGTATATTATATGTTTTATAGCTTCCACCACGTCAATTGTCTATGTATACATAAGCATAATAAAACAGGAAGCCAAGCCAGTAGGCTTATTGTCTAACTCGCTCGCAATCGCCATCGTGTTCATTTTGACAGTTCATGTATGGGCTGACAATTGGCATCGGAATCAGCTAGCTGTCACATTCATACAAGAACTGTCAAATGAACACGATGGCGATTGCGAGCGAGTTAGACAATAAGCCCACAGCTTCCATACTGGACTGGGAGCAAAGCAAAATCATAGGATGTAGCCGTTGCTTCTCTTCCAGCGCAGATGGTAAAAGCCCATCGAGGGAATGGGCGAGAATCTTAGGGAATCATGTCATAGGCGATGCGGCTATACTTCATTTAATTTAGAATGAGAAACCAGAATAACATTATATTGCGTCTGGTCAACTATTTCTTACCTAGCCAATAGTACAGTGCAAAATAGAATTGTTTTAATGTCACTTTATTTGCGTGTCGTCAATTGTTACTCTAGTACAAATTGTAAAGAGATTACAGTTCACGAGCCGCAATATAATGTTGTTGTGGTTTCTCATCTTAAATGAAGTATAGCAACCCGCTATGGCCATAGCAGTATCGTTTCGAAATATAATTTGTAACGTGCTAACCGTAAAAATAAACAAAAATCATAAAGTAAAATTCTCGATTCATTTTATAACATAATTATGATGGAGCGAATAGAGAGCCAGATATGGACACCACCCGTAAATTTAATTAAATAGGTACTTGCTCGAAGCTAAGTATAATTACGAAATTTATCTACCATCTTAAAATTTTAGATAGAGGCTGTTTTTTTTTGACGCTAGCATAAAGCCGGGACTCATCTGCGAACTGCAACCGTAACTTGCATGTTGCAGTAACCAAAAAACCTAGTGTGGTATCTCGTACCGCTCGCGGCAGTCTCGCGGCCACGCCACACTAGGGTTTTTGGTCACTCTAACATGTAACAGTCTAGTAAAAGAGCCGCGGTAATGATGGGCGACTTTGAATAATACTAATTCAATTAGTCGATTATTGTAATCATTCGACTTAGTCGACTAATTCGCTAATCATTCGAATATTAGAGTATGTGTGAAGTTTCCAATCCGCACTGGGCCCGCGCGGGAACTATAGCCCAAGCCCTCTCATTCTGAGAGGCCTGTGCCCAGCAGTGGGCGTATATAGGCTGGAGATGAACATGCAACAGTTATGGTTACAGCTCGCAGATGATTACCCGTCTTAAGGTAGTAAGTTCTTGACAGATTACACGTCAAATCCATCGCGTCACGCGTCAACGGTGAGTGCTCATAAAGCTCATCTTTCACTTTCGCTCTCGTCTCAAATCATCGCTTAAAACTTAATTAAAGCCCGCGGGCGTGGGTTAGCGTTAATTATTACATAATTAACCGCGGTAATAATCATAATTTCGCTGTAATACAGTTTCGTGATTTTGTTCTGTTCGTGCTTTTCTACGAACTGTCATTGTTCAAAGAGAACTATTGCTAACTGTTAGTTTTTTTTTGTTTTATTGCGTTTTGTGCTCGTGCTGATTATTGAAAGCTGGTAGTAATTTATTTAAAATTCATTATCGCTCATTTTGGCAAAGGTTTTCCTAACGTAAAGCCAAAAAAAAATATATATTAAAAATTAAACAAAAACTACATCAATCTGTAAAAAATGATTTTAAGCACCATTATGAGTAGGTAGGAATTTTATTATTATTATTTTTCGATATAATTTTTGATCTTATTTGAAACGAAAATTGTTCACTTTTACTAAGAATACCTACATACATGTGTAGTAAACGCTTATTGTTTACAGATCCGGTATTGACCATGTAAAGATATCGAGAGGCAAGCGGTGAAACGGAAGTCGGCTTCTTCGGCCGGTCGCGGATCTCCGTCCTTTCGCGACCACGTCACGCTTGCGACCTACTTATTCTATAGCATTTTTAAAATCCGACCAAAACAAAAAAAAGGAAAAAAATTAAAAAATGGATGAGTAGTTTGAGTGAGTAATAAATTCAGGAAAAAGAATGAAAAATGAAAAATTATTTTGATATAACTTTATGATTTTATGAATAAAAAATATGATGGCAATTTTATGAAAATCATCCGTTTACGCTAACAGTTCCGCTCTTTGCGTAATATTAAATCTAAACGCAAACATACAGAGCGTCTGATTATGCGCAGAGTAACGACCAAAAAGTTTCTACTAAATCACCGCTAACCGTTTTAAGTCACTTACTTTTTAATAGTCAATCGACTAATCGATATTTAGAATCTTCACTTTCACTTAAGAAAGTTGTGAAACAAAAAATATTATTTTTAATACATACCCAAAAAATTACCCTCATGGTATCCTTGTGCACTGCACTTTTTAAAAATAGATTAAATTGTTTTTTTTAGAGCACAACACAGGCGCGTGCGTCCGCGCGTCACTGGCAACTGCGCCGGCGCAGAGCGCAGCCTCCCGCCAAAGAAAGTAAACATTCACATACGATTATGTAAAGTTTGGACAAAAAGCACGGGCGGGGTTGGATAACTGAGGTTAGAGGTTTTTTGATAATTAGGGTCTGTTTTTGTGGGTTGAGCTCCTCTACGGCGTTTGGTTGCGTTATTTTTTTAAGGTTATACAGCTTTGTACAATTATCTGGTGCCCGTTTAGACTGTGAAGAAAAGTTTAATATGCCACAGGAATTATAAAATGTTCTCGTATAAAAATTATTATTGTGATGAAAAAAAAAATAAAAAAAATTGATTTAGCATGCAGCGTAAAGATGATGAAATATTTAATAGAGTGTATCGTAAATATTGACACAATGTAAGTTCTGTATCGAATTAAAAAGAAACTCTACATGAAATAACACGTGTAATAGTACTTCTGATTCATAGCAGAATATTAGATTATAATCTAGCCTAGCGTGAAGATTTTATAAATGCAAAAATAACTGGTGAGGTTATTTTCGGTAAAGGGCTTTTTTATAATATGGACTACAATATTAAAATAGAATGTTGAGTAAATAAATTATTGTATATGTTTATATAAAAAAAAATAGAATGTGATACAAAAAAAACTATTTATCAAAACCAAAAATTGTGCCAATCCGAATAGGTCAATCAACTTCACCTCAATGGATGGTGCTCTAACACCGTACGATTTAAGCGGTCTTTCTTGCCCCGTATGCAAAATTTGGAATGGGCTGGCGGCTGGGGTGTTTCCAACTGGCTACGACATGGGTACCTTTAAGAGGCGAGTGTCCCGCTTCTTGCACGGCCGGCAACGCGCTAGCAGTCCCAATGGTGCTGTGGTTGTCCATGGGCGGCGGTGATCACTTACCATCGGTACACCGCACGGCCGTTTGTCGGTTTTAATTTAAAAAAAATACATAATCTGTGCAAATTTCAACTGTCTAGCTATTACGGTTCTTCAGATCTAGCTCGGCGAGTGGTAGCCATGAAAAAGGGCTAAAATATCACGTTTCTTGTATGGGAGCCCCCCTTAATTATTATTATTATTTCGTTTTTAGTATTTGTTGTTATAGCAGCAACAGAAACACACAATCTGTGAAAATTTCAACTGTCTAGCTATTACGGTTCTTGATATACAGCCTGGTGACAGACGGACGGACAGCGAAGTCTTAGTAATAGGGTCCCGTTTTTACCCTTTGGGTACGGAACCCTAAAAAAGGCTGTCATGTCTGTCAACTATATAAGGTTCAAAATTGTTCCGCAATGCAATATTTCATCAGATAGTTGGGTCAGTTATCTGAACAGCCCTACAAAAATATCTCATTTAAATTTTTGATTCAAAATTTGGTCCCGCCCTTGACAATCAAAAGTCAAAAGTTTATTTTGCAAATAGGCCGCCAGGGGCTCTCTCTTTTATATGTCTTGTTTTGAATCTACCAGCGCATTCGGAAAGACCATCATTGCCAAGAAGAATGCGCCGCAAGAAACTTGTATGGAAACGTTTTGTTAACCATTTTCAAAATCCTGAAAAACATTTAGAAAGCTATTTTTAGTCAAAGTAACCCAACCACCTGCTTCAATGTATAGGTACACTAGCTGTTGCCAGCGACTTCGTCTGCAAAGAATTCGTTTATCGTTATCCCGTGGGAACTACGCAATTTTCCTGGATATAAAGTAGTCTATGTGCTATTCCAGACTTTTTTCTATCTATGTGCCAAATTTCATTCAGATCCGTTGGGCCGTTCTGGCGTGATTGAGTAACAAACAAACATCCATCCATCCATACTTTCGCATTTATAATATTAGTTAGATTCAAAGAGAACTTGTATACTTACTACTTACCCCCTTATAAACCCTCTATAGGCTTCTGCTAACTTAGTAATCGTTTGTCCTTATCTGTGAAAGGTAAATGTCAAAGTGACAGATAAGGACAAACGATTGCTAAGTTAGCAGAGGGATATAGAGTTTATGAATAAGGAGGTTAGTGGTCTGTTTCATCACTCTCTGTTAAGTTTTAGTTATCTTAAGTGTCAGTTATATTGATTTGTCTCTATTTATTACTTCGAAACGGACAGAGACGCCATCATACAGCTTTATACAGAGTGGTGGTAATTTTGCGAATTAAGCAACAATAATTCTCTGTATTTTAATAATTCGACCACCCCATATGAATCTAACCTCCAAGCGTTATATAATATGCAATTTCTCCAGATCACCTGACTTCATAACGTTATACGACCGTATATGGTCTAAAGTTTTATTGTAGTTAATAAAAACAAACAGCGCTTTATTACTTTTTATAATATTGCGTAATAAATTATAATTACCGGCAATAAAACCGAAGATATGGATGTAAACGATGTGAATGGGTTTGAAAAATGCTGTTAATGAATGCTCGTGAAATATTGGATTGGAACTAGTTTATTAAGTTGTTAAAATAAACGTAGATAGGGCGTATTCTCTCTTTAAGTAGAGAAACAGGAAATATAAAAAAGGTTGTCTGTTCATAAGAACTTTTTTATAATTTAAGTTGCAAATCACGTCTTTATCATTTACGGGGTAGACAGAGCCTAAGGTGACAAGACCTAGACACGTTTAGCATGATTGTGGGAGTATAGGTGGAAAAAGGGAATCAAGATACTGATGGGTTGCTAGCCTCGTCGCCTATAACATGACTACTAAGATTTTCGCCCACTCCCTCGATGGGCTGTTACCATACTGTTTGTGAAGAGACGCAACTGGATTATTCTGTTTCTTCTTTGCTCCCAGATCGGCTTGGAATTCACGGGAAGCTTTAATTCGATGATACGAATAAAGACGGTCGTGGAAACCGACGACGCACAATAAGTTGCTAAATGGTTTTCAACACATTTCCGCGGCGCAACGCGTTGCACCACGACAGGTCGGAGTTCACGCATATAAACATTAATATTATATTAGCCGTATTAGCAACACCGAAGGTTAGCCAAATAAAGAGTGCATTAACGTTCTTTAGTAGACTATAGACGCTAGAATAGGGGCCTGATTTTTGAAAGAATTTTTGAAATGTGGTGTAAAATTGCGCTGAATTAAAAATACGAGTAGATTAGAAAAAAGTTACAGCTCACTTGCACAGTACACTAAAATTAAACCGCTAACTCGAGGTTAGGTTTGATTTGACTGTTCCATTCATTTCGACACTACTTAGTCCCGGGTTAGCATCTAACACGGAGTTAGGGTGCGACGAAACCGCCGCGTATACGAATACGCAGTGACGTGTCGTATGCGTCACGTTTTCTCACCGTTTCTTCATACATTTTGTTGCGATTCCGTAACGTCACCGTTTTTTAAGCGGCGGTGTGGTCGCACCCTTAAGTCGTTAACCCTGTTCCGTGCAAGTGGCCCTAATTAATGTAGTCAAGTAGTAGAACATTTAATTTAAAAATAGTTTTGAAGCACTACCCATTTTTTTTTCATTTTTGAGTGATTTGCTTTAAAATTACGGATCGCAGTCGGATCGGGGACGCATTTTTGTATCATACTTAGTTTGACGACTGGTTAGCCGAGCGGTTCGAAATGACTACCTACGTATATGTATAAGCTTCAGGTCCCGGGTTCGCTTTCCGGTCGGGGTAGAAACTATTAATGGATAAAAGATACGCATGTTTGTTAAATACATAATTTACATCGATCGAATCCCGGGCTCGCACCTCTGAGTTTTTCGGAATTTATGTGCGAAATTACATTTGAAATTTACCATTAGCTTTTGGGTGAAGGAAAACGTCGTGAGGAAACCGGACCAATCCCAATAAGGTTTAGTTACCCTTCTGGGTTGGAAGGTCAGGCAGTCGCTTCTGTAAAAATTAGTGCCTACGCCAAATCTTGGGATTGGGTTGTCAAAGCGGACCCCAGGCTCACAAAGCCGTGGCGAATGCCGGGAAAAACGCTAAGGTCGTTCCTTGATGACCTTCCTAATGACATGTGGTACCGATTAGAATCACTTAAAAAGAAGAAATTTGTGACAAGCCTTTTAGTAGAGCAGCTAGCTTATTGGTCTAACTCGCTCGCAATCGCCATCGCGTTCATTTTGACAGTTCTTGTATGAATGTGACTGCTAGCTGATTCCGATGCCAAGTGTCAGCCTATACATGCACTGTCAAAATGAACACGATGGCGATTGCAAGCGAGTTAGACAATAAGCCTACTGCTGTCGATTTTCGAAATATGTACGTGCATCAAAGTGCCACTGTTTCAAAACAAGTTCGACCGGGACCTTCCCAAATTAACACTTGTAAGTCATGTCCACTGCCTTGGACCATCCCACACTCATTATTTTAGCGATCTAGGGATTTGAACTCTAACCCACCACGAACTGAGATAAGTTAAAGGAGTTTCGCCATACAACATCTGGTTGCGTACATGTTTGCAATACGGTTCATCTCCAATTATACGAGCGTGCCTTCGATTTGTTGCGTAACGCTTTAAAACTAATAATATCTAATTAACGGTCAGTTACTGTTTAGATGTTATTTCGTAAACGTTGCACAGATATGGTGATTTGTAAAACGTTAAGAAAAAGAACGACCGCGCAAATTTATTTATTTATTGTAGGAATCATTTTATAGAACCCATCATTATTTTGATTCCCCTTTCCATCTATACGCCTATGCTATGGGCTAAACGTGGCCTATAGGTCTTGTTACCCTAAGCTCTGTATACTCCGTAAAGGATAAATAAGTACGTGATTTATGTATGTAAGTATGTATTATTTAAATTATCTTGAGATTTAATTTAATTTTGAAAACTAACACTCACCCTTGAGGTAAAATGTCGAAACTAGTCAAACCTTCCCCAATTTATAATCCACGACGTATCGACAGCGAAGGCCGACAAGTGGCAGTATGTATGAAATGCAAAAATAAGCTACAGGCAACTCCTGTAATAAGTGGTTCGTGATCTCAAAATAAAAATAACCTACATTATTTATTATTATTTCTGACCTGAGCTTTTGAAAGGTAAAACGGTAACCATTAGTTGTTATAAATGGTAAAGTTTAACACTTAGGTTTAAGGTTGCACTAAGAGTGATGATTAACGTCATCACTTAAGTATGATTTCTCTTAACGATTCACTTAGTTAGCGGAAACGAATATAAGAGCCAGTTAAGTGAAAAACCTTGACTTATATTTTGGTAGCGGAAACGTTAAGTTATGATTATTTCCTGCTGAGAATTTGGCTACTTTTTTATGAAATTAGCGACGAGAAAAAGAAGGAAGTTCTTAATTCGTTTTTTCAGGTTCTTTTCATTGAAAACTTAAATTCACATGGCTATGAGTTTTGATGATATCTATACCGGTATGGTCAGTTTAAAAATTTATAATAATTACTCCAAATTGGATTCTAACTCTACAAGTCATTTAAATACGGATAATTTATTCAGATTTGCAGATACACAAAAATTACAAGGCTTACTCACCTACTAGCTTACTAGCTTACTTACCTACTATTTAAAAAAAAACCGATACGCTGTTTACACTAGGTACTCGAACTAGTCAAGTAAAAGAAAATTACAGCTTGTAGACATAATTACAACAATACCCCTAGATGGTGAAATAAAGAATGTCTCAGATCGCAGAAACTTGTTGCACGAGCCAAAGGCGAGGACGATAAACATTCGATCTGAGGCTTTTTTTTTTAGTACACAAATAGTCCGTCTTCCCTAGGCCAAGAAATTACTACATTGCTACTTACGGCGTAAAGAAAATTGCAGTCAACTAGTAAAAAATTTAATATAAGCTCTGTTTTTGTAGCAGTACATATATTTTAATCACTTGTGAATAGTATTTTCAATTGATGTAGTTACGAAAACGGGCTCAGGGGCCTTACCATGACGTCTTAATGCGATTCAGTTTAGGTTCGCTCGCTGTCAGATTCATACTAAAAGTGACAGCGAAAACTTGAAACGAGTCGGAATTAGGACGTCATGGTAAGGCCCCAGGTCATTGCTCTCTATTAAGGCCATTAGCATAGGCGATGGGCCATCATAGAAATTTATTTGAAAAAGTACAAACTCAAGCACGCGATCAAAACAAAATGACATTGTCAATGTGTCACAATACCATTATTGCTGTGCGTTGTAACGGCCTATGTTGACACTGGTCAGTGAAGGCAGTGCTTGAACTAAAAGAGGAGCAGTAGGTCGAAGAAGGGCGCCTATGGCATTGTTAAGTGCCATATTTAGAAGAAAGATGGCAAAGAATAAGGCGTGAGGATAGAGGTGACATTTTATTCATCTCACTCTGTCATTATTATCGTATGGTTTTATTTTAACAGAAGTACAAGGTTTACAAATTACACAATGTCAAAATACAATGATAAAAACAGTCATGCTTCACTAGAATGTCTAGGTTTGATAGACTCTGTTAATAAGACTGAAATTTTTGTATTTAAATCTTGACATTTTATTACTATGAATTATATATTATTATTATTAAATTATTAATGTTGACATGCGGATTTTACCTATTTCATTTTACACTTTTTATTTAATTGTCTTTATCTTTTTTATAAAACTCCTTGACATAAATATTAGCTAATTTAAATTTAATTTAATGAATACAATACAATTGCATGATTTAAATTAACATATTAAGCAACTATTGACATTTAAATTTTGTATTCCTAGATTTTAGTGATAAATTGTTATTGTGTGCCCTTGCAGGGCGTCATGGACCGACTAATTTATGTTTAACACCTTTTAATATAAATGTACATGACATTACAATCTAATAAATAAATAAATAAATAAATAAATAAATAAATAATATTATTTAAACTGTATTGAGAAATTATTATGATAAAAACTACGGAAATCACTGCATAAGTATAAAACAATGTCACTTTCTGCTGACTGTCTGTCCCTATTATGTATGCTTAAGTCTTTAAAACTACGCAACGGTTTTTGATGCGGTTTTTTTTAATAGATAGAGTGATTCAAGGGGAAGGTTTTTATGTATAATTCTAAGCAGACGAAGTCGCGGGCAGAAGCTAGTTATTTATAAGCGGTTTGATACACGATTATAAGTCGAACCTCTCACAAAAAAATCCTTGAAAGAGATCCTCGAGATCCATTATACATAAATCACGTCTTTATCCCTTACGGGGTAGACAGAGCCTATGATACCAAGACTTAAAGTCCACGTTTAGCATGATTGTGGGCGCATAAGTGGTTAATGGGTATGGTGTGATAATAATTATATTTGTCGACGCATCTTGTCGTATTACTCTATGTCAGCCCAATATCTACCGCATCATGATTGAGCAAGCACCATCGACCTACGTGCCACATGTGTAGGATTGAAATGACCATTCTGATTTCATTTCACCTCATTCTATTACCAAAACGACGTATCTACAATATGGCATAAGAATAGATACGACCTTCTGTTTCTATTCGGATTTAAGTTACTTGAGAACCTGAGAGTTAAACGGACGTATGTGCAGTGTTTATTAAAAGAAGACGCGACGTTTTGATTATTCGATGCATTACGTCATTTATTCGGAGAGTATTTTACAAGCGAAATATTTGCGTAAACGTCAATTAAATGTAAAATAAATTGTCAGTCAAGCGTAATTATGGGATCGAATTGTAATTGCACTAATAGTGGATATTGAGGTCGTTCCAAATGTTAATATTGATTTGTATGTATGTATGTAAACTCTTTATTGCACATAAAAAATTAAAAATACAGAAGTACACAGAAAATAGTACAAAGGCGAACTTATCCCTAAGAAGGGATCTCTTCCAGCTAACCTGATACAGAGAGGAATAGTTTACAAAAAAAGGCAAGCAGTCAATATTATGCGCAAATACGTAGTATTAATACCTACTTAATAAACTAACAACTAAAGTACATTATAAAACCATAATAAAATAATATTATAAATATGATTTGGTGTCACCTTTGCGGTTTTTTATGCAATATGTTACTAGAACATAAAAAAAAACTATTCTTCAAAGCCGTAAATAAATAGTTAACTTAAGTCATATCAGTTAACTTTAATTGGCATATTATATCTGTTCTGGAGCCTTACCATGACGTCCTAATTCCGACTCAGTTCAAGTTTTACTTTTAACTGTCATTTTTACTATGAATCTGACAGCGAGCGAACCTAAACTGAATCGCATTAATACGTCATGGTAAAGCTGGTCTGGGCGTATCGATGAAAACAGGAATCAAAATAGTGATGGGTTGCTAGCCGCATCGCCTATAACATGATTCCTAAGATTCCCGCCCATTCCCTCGATGTGATTTTACCATCTGCGCGGGAAGAGAAGAAACTGGTGCATTCTATGTTTTTTCTTTGCTCCCAGACCAGCGTGGATGTAATAAGTGTTATACTACTATGTATTATAATTGGCACCATTTAACCAACTTGCTTAAACCTGGGTACTGACTAACGTTACGAGGTGTACTTAATGTAACATGTTGAATAGAGATTGATGAATGTGGATGAAGCGAAAGAGGTATGTCAGGATCGTAGCAAGTGGAACAAAGTAGTCTCTGCCTACCCCTGTGGGAAAGAGGCGTGACGGTATTTATGTATGTATGTATACAGCGAGCATTCATGCAGTCAGTACGTGTTTCTCGCTGGTTTCCCCGTAACAACTAAATGTACATAAAAAACTTAAGTAAATGACCTGTTGTATGTAGTAGTGTACAGAACTGATATGGGACTTAAGTCATTTTTCTAATTTGGAACGTCAATTTGTCTATTCGCGCACATTACTCACACATACAACAGGTCATTTTCTTAAGTTTTTCACCTATACTGACTGCATGAATGCTCGCTGTGTAACACGTTACATTACACCTCGTAACTTTAGTCAGTACCCAGCTTAAGGGATAATTTGTAACATCTATAGGTAGGTACTGTATGACTTGTGTTAGGTACTGATACTCGTAATATTATAAAGATTAATTGGCGGATGTTGGTACATGGAGAAATATTGACATACAAAGTCAGCGATTGTCGCCGGAAAGCGATACTTATTCTTACGTTACTTAATCTATTATGAAATTCGTTATAAAGCAAAAGTGTTATTGACTGTTAATACGACTGTATTGTTTAATGAACGTTTTAATTTGAAAATTTTATAAAAAAATATTCCTATAACCGTTGAAGTCGTATGATAAAAACTTTCGGTACCTACTCATAATTTCTTGAAACTGCTTGAAATTTCTTGAAAACTGTTCCTTAGAATTTTTACTGCAATTTAGAAATGAAAATGCTGAGTAATGGCTCATTCTGAGAGGAGGCTTATGCCCAGCAGTGGGACGTAGGTATATAGGCTGAAGACGATGATGATAATGATGATGATGAATGTTACAAATGTTACAACGGCCTCCGCTAAAGGGACCAGACTGAAAACCAGCGCTGGGTTCATGTAACCTGGCACACGCTGAGACTGGTACCTATCCGTTGCCGGACGGAACCTAGCTCGCCTAGTGTGTCTCTTTGTATTTTTTTTCTCTAGTCTTGAATCTGTTGTCAACTTAACTTCTATCTGTTTATGTTGTGGTAATAAATGATTTTTTATTTATTTAATACCTACTGGACCTCACGCATATATATTTTAGACCAACATGTTCCTTATTCATGACGTTGGTGCTAAAATGCCCTTGAATATGGCTAAATCAATCTGTGTTCCGGTGTGGAGAGTAAGACAGCCGGGGAAATTACGGGCACAAGAGGCATTTCATCTAAGTCCTCTAGGTTGGCAACGCATCTGCAATCCCTCCGGGGTTGCGGGTGTCTATGGGCAGTGGTGATCGCTTACCATCAGATGACCCACTTGCTCGTTTGCCTTCCTATTCACATAAAAAAAAAAAAAAACAAATGCCTTTTGATGCTAAGCTCCATAGCTTGAATTACTCCATAGCCGGTGTCACTACTGTCACTCTAATACCATCCACGTTGCTCCTCATGTCATAAACCTCAAGGTTTCTAGGTTCTCACCGTTGCACAAATTCAATGCCTGTAGGGGTTACCTAAGAGAATTATAGCTTTGAACCGGCGGCCATACACGGGCCCGATATTTAAAACGCATCACTCGAAAGTGGTGAGAAATAGCGCTGGAATTCAAATTCAATTCAAAAGTTTATTTTGCAAATAAGCTGCCAAGGGTTTACATGTAATTTTTTGAAACTAACAGCGCATTCGGTAATACCGTCATTGCCAAGAAGATTAAGGTGGATAATTTCTGATCTTGTCAACTAGCCGATAGTTTAATTTGAGCTGTAGTTTTAAGTAGGTACAGGCTTTTACCACATTCGAATGGTATTTTCGAGTGATGGTAGTACTTAACATAGAAACTCAGAAAGAAAAAAGTCTAGAATAAGTTACTGCACTGTATTTATTAACTACTTGCCAAATTTCATTTTCGTGGACGTAGTATTAACGTGAGATGAGACGGTAACGTCATTTCATACATCTTCTACTTGACACCTTCACGCGTTCTCGTGAAAAAGCGGTTCTTGACATCAAGCCCGAAGCATTATTGTACGTCAACACTTGATCAGTTCAATGAGGACAGTTTGTCATCGTTAGGTATAGGTATAGTATGACGGTAGTGGCGCTGCGAATTAGTCGTAGTCTTAGGAATATTAGGTAAAGTTATGTATTGTGGCTCTCAGTATTTGTGATTTTTTAAACTCACTCGTCCGTCCCTAATATAATACTCCTCTCATCCACTTAAAGTTTGACTGGAAGAGATCCCTTAAAGGGATAAGTCCGCCTTTGTGCATGTATCTCAGTGTTTGTCAATTGTGCTTAAGTACCTATTTGTTTTATCATGTTGGCTAGCAACCCATCACTATTTTGATTTCCCTTTCCACCTATACGCTCACAATCATGCTAAACGTGGCCTTTAGGTCTTGTTACCTTAGGCTCTGTCCATCCCGTAAGGGATAAAGCCGTGATTTAAAGAGTTTACATACATAAGAGCAGCGGTACTAAACCAGTTTTCGTGAACAATAACTAGCTACAAAGTTAGGTACAAATTTATTGTGTTGTATTGTATATACCGTTATAGTCATGACCGAAACGTATTTGTGACTCTTATAAAAAAAAAGTTGAGTGTCCCTTCACTAGAGGCTCCATTTGCCAACTTGTGTGGGACAGCGGCCTCAGTGAAGCGAGCGGGCAAAGTGAACGTGCAATCCGATGCACTCTGATTGATTCATCTGCCGTTCGGTTGCTAATTGCTGCAATTTCGGTTTTCCGTCTGCTAACGAGATGTATAACGCCTCGTCCGGCTTCGATGTACACAATTTCCTTAAAATTAGGCTCATTTAATTATGCTACATTAAAGAGCAACAGTGTTATTACAAAAAAGTTAAACACGTCTAAAAATAATCTATTGCAAAATCAATCTTAATAATAATAATAATAAATTTTTATTTGCAGGTGTACACCCATAGTTACAAAAAAAATACAAAATACAAAAGTAGTAGGATGACAGTAATGTTATAATATTAATGTCTTCAAGTCATTTATGATTCCCGTTCTGGTGCACAGATAACCAGTACTTGACTATGGGGCTTCCCATGTCACGGTACACCGTCTCCAATATAGTGTTGCGCGAGCAACGTAGTTTCTCCCAAAAAGAAGCAATACGCGCCCGCAACACGGCGAAGAAGTCCGGGACCCGATCCTCGGCGAACATGGTCGAGGCACTGCAGAACCTCGGCAGCCCCATCAGAATTCGGAACATATCATTATACTGTACCCTGATGGCGCTGTACGATTTTCTGCTGTGCCTTACCCAAAGTTGACAGGTGTAGAAGGAAAGACAGTAGGCATTAAATCATGTCAGCTTTACCTGCCTGCCACACCTGGCGAATCTGCGAGCGATCATGTTCTCGCACCGGAAGAGCCCTTCTCTCCCGCTCCATATCCTTGTCGTCCCTCATGTCTTCGGTAAGTATATGGCCTAGGTACTTGAACTGCCGCACAACACGAACTGCTAAACCATTTAGCCTAACTTCAGGTATATTCTCCGGACCCCTGCCAACTCTAAAAACCATTACCTCCGTTTTAGCTACATTGTAAGTCAGACCATGAGAATTTACATAATTCTCACAGACTGACAGCAGCTTTCTTAGGCCTTTGATGGAGGGACTGAGGAGCACCATATCATCAGCATAGCTGAGACTGTTGATGACTTAAATCAATGGATTCATTTTAAGACACGCGTTCAACGTCTGTTTAACTTTTTTGTAATAACACCGCAAAGGTCTAGTTCATGAAGTATCAATTAAGGGATAGTTAACTTCATTACCGTAAAATTGAGTTACATTGTCCATGGCAGTTAACTTCGTTCGCCTCTAAATATTCAAATTTTCAATAATTATTTCAATTTATTTGGGTACTTACCTACTTATGTTAAGAAAATTTTCTTTTGTGTATACCTAGGTATATACTATAATTAATATTGTCATTATAATTACCGTATCAGGAGTTCGATTTTCCAACGCACACATTGTCATGGGAAAATACTACTCAGAAGTAGTGAAAAGTTATGAAGTATTCATAACGAAAATTAAAGCTTCAATTAATGTTGTCAACTAGTCGAATATTTGAGCTGTAGTTTTATGGCAACACAGAATTTTTCCACATTCGAATAGCACTTTCGATTGATATGTTATTTTTTTTGGAATAAGTAGTTTTCTTCCATTCTGGAGGTAATAACAAGGAGGTTAAAACGTCAAGCGTCCGGTGGCGTAGCGAGCGTACTTTATTATTAACTTGCAATATTATGCTTGTATGTATGTAAGTATGTTTGTCCAGGTGGATTGAGCTGAAAATTTGCATACTTGTGGAAGTCGGATGACAATACAACAATCTGGTACTTACTATACTTAGTATTGCTTAAAATTAGCTAGCGATATATATATTTTTTTACATAAAATAGGTTTACGGTTCACTTAGATATCGATAATGTCAACATACCTACTAACTATCAATTAAAATTTTGCGGCAACGCTAGTCGTTATTTTAGCTTAGGTGTCTAAGAATCTTCTGTAAACTGTCAGATTTTCCGGAACAGGCACGGTCTCTTATGTAAACTGCATTATGTAACTAATACTCGGTATTGTATGCTAATATCAGTGACATCATTAAAGTGGTGGCCAGTGTGCCATTTTCTAAATGTGAAATCACGGTCCAAGTAGGTATGTCTAGAATTTATGACTATCTCACTATGTATGAATAAAATAAGCTTTCATTAAAATAACGAGGAGATTAAGACAATATTTATAAATATTTTGTCTGACTCACTGTATAGAACAATGTTAAGGATATCTTGGAGAGACAAAGTTAGAAATGTGGTGGTGCTGCAGCGAATAGAGAAAAAGGTGGAGGTTCTCCTCTCCATCAAAAGGAGAAAGCTGGAGTATTGGCTCAAAGTAACGTCAATTGGGGTGACTTTGGTAATTTTGGGGCTACTTTGATCGTTTTAAAATTGCTATAAAATCGATATTATCCATGTCCGGCGAATGTTTGGCATGTAGACGCAAAGGCGATCGACGAAGACATAGATTGGAAGCAGTAAACGCAAATAAAAAATAATGGTTTTGTCATTAAAACTAATTTACGGGGTGACTTTAAAAATTAAAGTCATCCCAGTTGACTGTACGAGTTGTTACAGCTTATCTTGTAGGGTAAAATCCAAGGTAGACGAAGCCCAGGAAGAACAAAAACATCTTGGCTAAAAAATGTACGCCAGTGGTACAATAAAAGCACCCGCTCGTTGTTCAGAGCTGTTGTGTCGAAGGTTCAAGTCGCCGTGGGTGAATTTTTGAACAGGACGTTTTTTGGTAATTTGCGTGGCACGTTTTTTTTTTCTTTTATTTCATATTTTGATAATAGATTATGGTAGAGATTGGATTGATGAACAAAATGCAAAAAGAGGCACTCTTCGGTCTTCAATAGTTTAGCTAAAATTCGCTGGCGAAAATATTCACGCCACACAAATTACATTTTTAATTTTAGTCTATCAATTTGCTAAATAAAACTAAACTTTTTGATTTCCCGGTTGGTTTTTATTTCATAAAAACAGAAAATGACACTTTCTAAACAAATCAGTCTTATG